>OV049857.1:21652633-21725133 GCA_920104075.1 Melanargia galathea | reverse complement strand
TGTGTGTGTGTGTGTGTGTGTGTGTGTGTGTGTGTGTGTGTGTGTGTGTGTGTGTGTGTGTGTGTGTGTGTGTGTGTGTGTGTGTGTGTGTGTGTGTGTGTGTGTGTGTGTGTGTGTGTGTGTGTGTGTGTGTGTCTGTCTGTTCCCCTGTGGCGCTCAAACGGGTGGACCGATTTGAATGCGGTTTTTTTTGTTTGAAAGGTGAATTAGTCGAGAGTGTTCTTAGCTATGTTTGATGAAAATCGGTCCAAGATGGCCGCCGCTACAAAATGGCGGATGATATATTTTTTCACAACTCAATTGATATGGGTATCAAATGAAAGGGCTTGACTAGTAGAATAGCACTATTGCAAATTCAAGATGGCCGCCGCCACTAAATGGCGAATGTCGGGGGTTTTTTAAATTTTCAATTTACACTTGTTATTCCATTGTATTAAATATGATATTTCCAACATCAGGAAACTTCCTCATTGAGTTGCAATGTGTGGAGTCGGGGTGGGCCAAACGAATAAAAATAATAATTCTGTAGGTACCAAGGTTTCTCCGCTTAGTACGACCCGCGAAAATTACGTGCCTACCTACCTACTTAATAACATGAACTTACGTCTATCGGTACATTCGGTCGCAATTTTGACGATGTCCTGTTCGGGTACGTCCCGGAGCTGCGGGAAGACTTGTGCAGTGCGCTTCACGCTGAACTGGCTCGCAGGCGACGCGATTCCGGCTTTCTCCAAAACGCAGCGCATGTAACACTAGCGTGTGTGGCCACTTAGCATTTAAATCAACAACTTTTACTTACGAGTTCTAAATAATAGATTTAATAATAATCCTCTCCCGACCGAATTTTTAACCCCTTGACGCAAAAATGTGTGTGTATGTGTCTGTCTGTCTGTTCCCTTGTGGCGCTCAAACGGGTGGACCGATTTGAATGCGGGTTTTTTTTGTTTGAAAGGTGAATTAGTCGAGATATGGTTTATTTTTAAAATGAACGTAAAAATACTAAGTAGGTAGGTACTAGGTACCTAACGAAAAATAATTTGCAATAAAGTTGGTACAAAAACTATAATTTTTCTAAGTACTTAAATACCTTAGGTGTTTTGTCAGTTTCATCAGGAAGGCTTCCACTTTTATTGAACCTCTCGAGATATGCTGGAAAAAAATCAGTTTTTTTACACTTTATTCAAGGTTTCGTTAATAGGTTTTGTAAACCGCAGAAAGTTGTTAGTAAGTCAAAGTCACCCACCACAGGTTTAACAAAGAAAGGGTTAAAAAAGTTGGTTATAAAAAATAAAAAAAATTCTTGCTAAATAAGTACCTATTTACCTATCTGTACCTACAATCTATTTTTCTTTAGTTGTCCTAAAAGGTAATCCTTCCCTTCTCGCAGAAACGCGTAAGCGACGCGCTATGCTGTGCATTGCGTATAGGATGTTCGTAGTGCGAACTGCGAACTAAAAATGAAGCTATGATATTTTAAGGGAAAATTCAAATACAAGAACGTCTAAAGTGCCGGATAAAGAGCGTCACTTACGCGTTTCTCCGAGAAGTTTTTTGCGATTTGTTTACCTTTTACGACAACTAAGGAAAATCAGATTGTATACAATCTGATTTTATACAATTTATACAATCAGATTGTATACAATCTGATTATAATTAATAAGTAAGTAGTTAGTGATTTTTCTGAATTACGATGCATTTTCTACAAGTGACGATTTTATATAATATTTACTTGACATATATTTTATCTAGGATACTTAGTAGTCTTAGTACTTACACATTTCCACACGAAATGAATCGTTGCATTCCACCAAAACTTCTATCAAATTAAATTCCTCCCTCTCTTCTACTGAGGTAGATACTGTTGTTGGGTCTATCCCTGAAGCCATATCTGATTTATCTTTTTCCTTCGCCGCGCATTCCGCTACTGAAAAAGTTATCAACGCAAACGCTATGGCGAAAACGAAATTCATTATTTGATCCATTCTTGATATCCATTAGTTTTTGCAGTTCGGTCGGTTTTTATATCGCCTGATCGAGTTGGCAGATGTGTGGCACATCACTTTAGGTATAATTTTTATTTATTATCTTACTACTATCATTAATACTATGTCCGGCCCCCACTCGAAAAGTCGACACTCTGTTCTATTTCTGTCGATATTAGAGTTTTGGTGCCGCTTAGGAACAATGGGTATTTTTTTAGCTTTAGCTTGTTCTAATGGGAAAATAGTTTTAAAATAAAGCAGCAGTTTAGCACCAAAACGCTAATATCGACAGAAATAGACGGAGTGACGACTTTTGGGACAGGGCCAGACTTAGGAGCATCCTTTCTTGAAATGTTTTTTGGTTTTCATTATTTATTATCTCCCCTTCCATCACACGTCATATTAAACGTTTCTCCCCAAAGTAAATAGTAGTAGGCTAAGTAGCAGTTTAACAAGTAAATAAGAACCTTATATAACATTTGCCGTTATCTAATCACTAATACCTATGTAAATGTTGAGTACCCCTACGGTACCATGACATTAAACGATTTTCTGAACGAAGGTATTTAACAGTCGTTAACCACCCATTTCATCGAAGATAAATAGTGAATTATTAATGATTATGTAGTTTAGCTCTCTTGTGTATGATAGATAAACGATCAGTCTTTGACTCTTTCATGGTTATCAAATTATATTATTACCTAGGTATCATTCAATTCTAGTGACCTATTACCTAGATTTTTTTTACCCAACTAGAATATTTAATTGCTAAATCATCATATTTTTAATGTAGTCTTATACATAAAACATTATATTGTAATTTAAAATGTAGTCTTGAAGCATGGAGGTAGATGCGCAGGCGTGGCCTGTGTTGTCATCTTAAATGTTTTCTTCTTTTTTCCTTAGTTTTTTCCTATAGTAGGTATATTTTTTATGTTCTTTATAAAGCATTCAATTTCTATTCCCTTTGTATTTGTCAAGAAAGATCGATCTACGAACGAAGATCTTAACAAATTAGTACCTACCTGCCTATTAAATAGGTGCCTAATATTATGATTTAACCTAGAAACCTACCTACATTTAATTTTTCAGTAGGTCCTTGTCTAAAATGTCAGGCAAAAGATGTGAAATAAAGTATTGGAGGCAAAAAATAAGCGGAGTACTTAATGATACCTTATCATTATTTCCTATGGCTTTTACAGATAACGTAATTTCCGTTTTTTAATCCTTCCTTTGCAACTCCTTGTCTCTTTTCTACTTTTGGTACCGTACTAAGTAGTTTATTTTATTTTTAGGGCACCGTACCAAAATTGTAAAAAAAGTAACGTCTTTATTGTCTGTCCGTCATAACGACTTATTTCACAGTAGGTAACTAATAATGCTACCTTATTAGAAATTTTTCTTATATGAACTTACAGCTTAACACACCCGGCCGTGTGTCCTGAAATTTGGAATAGTTCTAGTAAATGCTTGCTCATATTTATTGCCAACTAGATGATGCCCACGGTTTCGCCCGTGTGGATTTAGGTTTTCAAAAATCCCGTGGGAACTTTTGATTTTCCAGAACAAAAAGTAGCCTATCTGTAGTAACCCGTCCCCAAAACGGGATCCCCACGATTTCGGCATGCAATTCCGTACAGCATCAGGGTTGAGGAGTTGGATATGTACCTACTCGAGTTCATTCAACGATAAAGTCTTTAATTGGTACCCCCAATATCAATTTAAATAACCGACAGTTCCTAAATCCCATTAGTTTTGGGGATCAGCTGGGTTATTCTGTAACTTAGTTAGCAACTGAAAATAGTTGCCAACGAATTAGTTTGATATACATTGCCGCTTTACTGTGGGAAATATAAAGTGTTTTCATAATTTTACACAGTAAAGCAGCAATGTATATCGGACAAATTCGTTGGCAACTATTTTCAGTTGCTAACTAAGTTACAGAATAAATCCCAGGTCCCCTACAGCATCAGATTGAGGAGTTGGAATCCATATTTTTTGTAGGACTGCGTCGAAATGCTTCTCTATCCATTGAAAAAAAAAATTACGCAAATCGGTTCAGAAATCTCGGAGATATCGGAGGACATAGGTAGAAAAACACAACTCCTCCTTTTTTGAAAGTCGGTTAAAAAAGTAGCCTATGTTACTCCCTGGTTAATTCTCTACTTGTATGTGAAAGTTCCGTCAAAATCGGTTCAGCCGTTCCGAAGATTAGCCCGTTCAAACAGACAGACAGACAGACAAAAATTTTAACAAGTGTAAATTGAAAATTTAAAAAACCCCCGACATTCGCCATTTAGTGGCGGCGGCCATCTTGAATTTGCAATAGTGCTATTCTACTAGTCAAGCCCTTTCATTTGATACCCATATCAAGGGAGTTGTGAAAAAATATATCATCCGCCATTTTGTAGCGGCGGCCATCTTGGACCGATTTTCATCAAACATAGCTAAGAACACTCTCGACTAATTCACCTTTCAAACAAAAAAAACCGCATTCAAATCGGTCCACCCGTTTGAGCGCCACAGGGGAACAGACAGACACACACACACACACACACACACACACACACACACACAGACACGTCAAACTTATAACACCCCGTCGTTTTTGCGTCGGGGGTTAAAAACGTGTGATTCGGTTATGGTACCATTCAAATAACTATATGAGCTTAAAATGAGGTAGTTATTTCGAAATTACAGACAGACACTTCAATTTTATTTATTAGTATAGAAGTATAGATATAGATAGTATAGATATAGATAAGTATATAGAAGTATAGATGTAAGAATTTTAAAAAATGCTTTAATTTTAATGTTGTGGAGAAATAAATTATTTAAGTTACTACTTAGTTCAAGTGGGGTATTATATGATATACAGTATTAAACTATTTTAAAATAACTATTTCAGAAGGTAAAATGATGCATTTTACTTTCTGAAATAGTTCTTTTTTTCTTTTTATCCACATATTTTTTGAATAAGTATGAAAAGTTTTTAAATGTACACTAAAATTAATGCATAATTAAATTATAGAAAAACAAATATACAAATATTATAAATACGTTGAAACAAAGGTACAGATTTGGATCGCTCTTCTCTAAACTAAAATTAGTGTTTATAGATCTAATAGATCATACTAAACATTGTTAAACCTATGGCATTTAAGGGTTATGTGATGATTATACCTCCTAAGTACCTAGTTATATCTTATCTACTGGAGCAGTAATTTAGCTGGAAATGCCGTAAAGACAATTTGTTAAGTTTTGAAGCTAAGTTAAAGTATACCTCGTTACGATTCCTCATAATGATGCAGAAAATAGTACTGTTGCCAATTTTGTTTAGTTTAGTCCACATTTATTGCCAAGGTAAGTGTACAGGTGTGTGTAACAAGGTTTTAGCATTGATACTAAGTAGTTTCCTTTCTATTGATCCAGAGAGAATAATGCCCAACATCATCATCATCATGATCAACCCATTACCGGCTCACTACAGAGCACGGGTCTCCTCTCAGAGTGAGAAGGGTTTGGCCATAGTCTACCACGCTGGCCAAGCGGATTGGCAGACTTCACACACCTTTGAGAACGTTACGGAGAACTCTCAGGCATGCAGGTTTCCTCACGATGTTTTCCTTCACCGTTAAAGCAAGTGATATTTAAATACTTAAAACGCATATAACTCTGAAAAGTAAGAGGTGCGTGCCCCGGGATCGAACCCACGACCTCCGATTAGAAGTCGGTCGTCCTAACCACTAGGCTATCACAGAATAATGCCCAACATCCATTAAATTGTTTCAATAAGGGGAAGGCTGAAGGTATCATCGTAATACATACTAGTATGTCATTATTTACAGACAGAGAAGATGCAGTGGAATTAGCGGACATAAGTCGTGCATATTTTGATGTGTTTAGAAAAATACCAGCATTTCTTGAATACCTGATAGATATGATGCAGGAGAGCCCTAAAATATTAGAAAAAGAAGGCGTTACAGTTACAGAAGAAAATATAAATCATACGGATCCTTTACACGACGCCAAGGTAGACTATGATGAAAAAAGAATGAAAAAACACGTTAAAGCAAGTGACGTTTACGTGCGCATAGCACCGGTCGCTAGAGTTACACCAGAGGACGTTATGAAGGAAGTATTAAAAGTTCAGCACAAGTTGGAAGAGTATAATATTAAAAAAAAACGAGTAGGGGCCTAAATCAACGTGGAATGAATTAAAAATAACTGCTTTTTATATTATAAACTTAGATCTCTAATAAAGTTTATAAAAGCTTTAATTTAGAATTTTTAATTTAGAAACATATTATTATAATAGGTCCCTAAATAGTATCTACTTAATACATTTTAACGATTCTGTTTTGTTGGTATAAATATATAAATATAAATATAAATATAAATATATAAATATATAAATATATAAATATAATATAATATAATATAATATAATATAATATAATATAATATAATATAATATAATATAATATAATATAATATAATATAATATAATATAATATAATATAATATAATATAATATAATATAATATAAATATAAATATAAATATAAATATAAATATAAATATAAATATAAATATAAATATAAATATAAATATAAATATAAATATAAATATAAATATAAATATAAATATAAATATAAATATAAATATAAATATAAATATAAATATAAATATAAATATATTTATATTTATATTTATATTTATACCGCGACTTCGTCCGCATGGATTTAGGTTTTTAAAAATCCTATCCTAATCCTTTTAAAAGGTACATAAGTATTCATGTGATTCTTATACCTACACCAGTTGAGGCCTGAGAGAAGAATTGACGGAAAATTCGGTCGAACCTATTTACCTAAGGAAAGCGCGGTGACACACACACACACAACTAATAAAACGGTCAACTTATACGACCCCGTCGTTTGCATCGGGGGTTAAAAAGATTATAAATGTCTATGGTTACTTGTGTTCTGCTAGACAGTCAGTGAGGTTCAGTACCCAAAGGGTGCCAATAGGATTCTAATACTAAGCGTCCGCTATCTATCCGTCGTATGTAGGTAGCCAGTTGTCACGTAACAGTTTTTTATTTAAACGAACATGTGGCCAAGAGAGAGTTTCCTTTATTTAGAACCATTTTAGAAAAGTACTATAATATATCCTTTAGAGCAGTAGTTCCCAAAGTGGCCCAGGTGGACCCCCAAGGGTCCACGGGAGACTCGACAGGGTCTACGTTGCCGTGACAAAAAAATGGGGATTCACAAGTCGTAAGCGGGGTTCCACGAAAATTTATCTGCTTTCGATAGTGAAGACCTAAAATTTTGGCTTGACTTCACCTAACAATGTAGGCAGATAATATTTTAGGAAGCGACTGTTACTTGTAAAAACGTGCATATTCCATATTCAGTACTTAATTTAACTTTACAGAACTTTATTTTTTTATATCCACTCAATTACACAATCAATTAACCAATCAATTCTCACTTTTTTCGAAAACTATTAATTCGCGATTGAAACTTGGCAACGCAAACCATAGTAAGATCTAATCTTCACATTTTTTGTCGAGTTTTGGGAATATGGTAGAAATGTAGGTGCTGGGGGTCCATCGGAACTAGCTAAATTTTGAAAGTGGTGTAAAAACACACTACACTAACCAGCCTGTAAGGATAGAATTAAAACAACGAAGCTCCAATAAATGACCATTTATTTAGTTTTTATTTTAAGGTTAGGTATTTTAGTTCAACCGGAATGTTTTTTTAGCCCTAATTCTCAATGAATCTACCACCACTTCGGAAACCTATTCTATCAAGAAGAAGTGGCAAGAAACTTGATAGAATTTCTCACAAATGAATATTAAGTAATGTACGAAATTAACTTTCATTTAACGAAGTTAAGATATTATCTAAGTAATTATGATAGGAAGATTTTAAGCTATAAAACTACATTTTAGGCTCATCATCACGATTATAAAAACCGAGAAACTTAAAGTAAGGTTTCTAAAAGATTAACACACGACAATTATGCTATATAACAAAATTACAAGAAATCAATATAATTTACACATTTGGAGAATAATATTAAGAGAAACAATACTTAGCTTTTATCAACTGTTTAGCTTCACTACTATTACTATTAAATTAAATATGATATAAACCACCGTTACTTCTTCAAACGAGAATCAATTGGCAATTTTTTGTCAAGTTGCCTTATATATTATTTTTCCCATCAGAAAATAATCTAAAAACCACACCCACGCGACTTTTGCTGGTTGGTTAGAATTTTGACCAATACGATCTATTCAGCCCTCCCATTGGCTGTCATAGACCGGACATAGCTATTTTTCGGGTTTTTGATTGGTTGATATCTTGACACAGTTTATAACAACAGCTTGATTAGTATCAATACATTTTCGTTCAGAAGTACAGAGTATTATGTGATTAAAAATTGATATCGTTTGATTGTGATAATTAATAAAATTATATTAAAATCGTGTTAGAGTGCACTAAATCTTAAACTTATAGGTCGGTTCTTGACACTCGTCCATCCTGACTCGCTTTGCGACCCTGCAAAGAGAAATAAAAATGCATTTGAAAAACATTCCACTTATATAGCAAAATAAATAACTACCTCAATTTAATTTATCTGCAAAATGCATGTATTTAATCGTAAATGGTCAAATATAGCGAAATTATACCAACAGTACCTAAGTCATTATTTATGAAATCCTAATAAATCAACTAATTTAAACCATGAAAACTATTTCTATCCATTAATTAGGTAGTTAAAATTGTTACGATTATTTCCAGTAAGCCAACTTGTCTTAGCCATTAGAATTATTTTAAATAAATATTTTGAGCTATTTGTAATAAACCGTTTAATAGTAACCGATAAAGTGGTTTCAGTAAACCAATTAGTCGTAATTGATACGACCGTTTCTATTAAACTATTTAACAAACATATACTTAGTCGCTCATTAGCAACAATCAGTCAAATATTATAACCATTTAAGTATAACCAATAAAATCGTATAGGTAATCGTATGGATAAAATCGTATAAACATTGTTCGAATATAACCATTGTTCGAATATAAACATTGTTCCAATGTAACCATTGTTCGAATGTATCCATTCTTCGAATATAACCATTCTTTGAATATAACCATTTTTCGAATATAACCATTCCTCGAATATAACCATTCCTCGAATATAACCATTCCTCGAATATAACCATTCCTCGAATATAACCATTCCTCGAATATAACCATTCCTCGAATATAACCATTCCTCGAATATAACCATTCCTCGAATATAACCATTCCTCGAATATAACCATTCCTCGAATATAACCATTCCTCGAATATAACCATTCCTCGAATATAATTTATTTTAAAACTGTTTGCAACTAATCAATTGTATATACTACAATGCCACCTTAAACCAATAAGTCGCAACCAATGCCACTTCCAAAACCAATCAGTCCCTAAGTTCCAATTTCCAATGCAACTTTCAAAATTAATCAGTCACAACCTTTGTGACCTTCTCAAACCAATTAGTTGTAACCAATACAACTTTCAAATGATCAGTTGCA
The DNA here is from genome assembly GCA_920104075.1 of Melanargia galathea. Taxonomy (NCBI): domain Eukaryota; kingdom Metazoa; phylum Arthropoda; class Insecta; order Lepidoptera; family Nymphalidae; genus Melanargia; species Melanargia galathea. The sequence goes on along the minus strand of OV049857.1, from coordinate 21,715,552 downwards.
ACCGATGCAACTTTCACAACAATCAGTTGCAACCGATGCAACTTTCACAACAATCAGTTGCAACCGATGCAACTTTCGAAACCAATTAGTTGCAACCGATGCAACTTTCTAAACCAATTAGTTGCAACCAATGCAACTTTCATAACTAGTCAGTTGCAACCAATGCAACTTTGAAAACCAATTTGTTGCAATCATTGGAACTTTCTAAATAGCCAACCATTTTTAACAAAATTATCATACTGAGCTGTAGCATAGTGAGTCTATTTTAGGCCTATCTTATCGTCAATTGTTAGACCTGCTTATAACCAAAAATCTGTCTACCAACGTTGCCTTATTTCAGCGCTCAACTGCCCTTCAACATAAATAGGTATAAACCCTAACCAACCATACCTAGATTAGAAATAAATTGTATTCAGATCTCTGTGTTCCTGTCTTCTAATTATCGTAGTGACATATTACAGGTGTTTAAAACTTCAGAATCTTGTATTCTCAGTTTTAGTTTTTCTTATTTTCACTTGCAGCACGTAAATCTTTTCTTTGATTCTTTTGGGATTTTGGATATAACTTTCTATTTTTCCGGTAGGTATTAATGTTTTCTTTCAGTAGTGCTCTAATTAATAGATGTTCCTGAGTAACAAAATCGTTGCATTTATCCAAATTATAATATCCTTCAGACAGAGTATAACCCTTTTACTACCTATCAGTTTCTCTATCATCTAGTCCAATTCATCAATTAGCCTACATGTGTCTATTGATGGACATGTCCACTGTTTCTTCACATTCCTCGATCATCCAATTTTTGCCATGTTTTACAATGCGATTACGGAACACAGTCTGCATTCTTGACATCTGCTCTATCGGCTGTCGGTTTTATAATATAAGAATAAATTTATTGCTTTGACTCTGTACATTTGGTTATAAATTATAATATTGTGAATCAACAGTCTGCCACTTTCTGGCGTGCAATATTTTGAACTACAAGTTCTTAGAAGATAACAAATCAACACTCAAAATACTAGTATTACCTATATATTATACTATACTACGGTACTAATCAAAATTTTTACAAAAAGAACTCGTTAAGTAATATTATAAAATGATTGGTTTATTAGCCATAATCGTAATTTATTTTTAAACAGTATGTTTCCTTCTGTTTTTTGATGTTTAGTGGCAAATCTATAATATAATAAAACTGTAACAGATCCAATTCTGTACATTGAAGATATTTTGAAAATTTTTATTGGAGGGCACTCTATAATCGATACTGAAACTAAAACTGCAATTTTTTTTATTTTTGTCTGTCTGTCTGTCTGTCTGTCTGTCTGTCTGTCTGTATCTTGGCCGCGCATCACGCCGAAACTACTGAATGGATTCGAATGAAACTTGGTACGATTTTAGTTTATACTCCGAGGTAGGACATAGGATACTTTTTATCCCGAAATTCAGCACGGTTCCCTTGGGAGAGGGGATGAAAGTTAAAACGCGTATTTAGCTGTAATTCATTAACGCGTTGTTCGATTTCACTCATTCTTTTTTTGTTAGAAAGGTAATACTTTATACATTGTCCTGGAAATATTTCAAGGTTATAGGTTTTTTAGTTTCGAAATGACAGACATTACAACCCTCGGTATTGGGTTCAAATAACTCGGGACCCGGATCTTTGAACGTACGGCTTATTTTAAACTGGTGTGCGTTTAAATTTATGTTTTTTGGTCTGTCTATTTGTTTCAGCTAATCTCCAAAACGGCTGAATCGATTTTAACGGAACTTTCAATGGCAGATAGGTGATGTTATAAGGAGTAACTTAGGCTACATTTAGTTTAGGTACATAAAAGAATTATGGGATCCGATCCGACCCTATATAAAACCTATAAACACGTGAACGAAGTCGCGGGGGTCAGCTAGTGATTGAATAAAATTTAAAGTAAAATTTATTAAAATTTAAAGTTTTAGAATATTAGTAAAATTTATTAAAATTTAAAGTTTTAGAATATCAGTAAAATTTAAAGTTATCAGTTTACTGCCACTGCAGCTTGATATTGAGCTATCCACAGGAGTTGGAGCTGCGCTCGACCGTATCAATAAGAAGATCTTCCTCTGGGCTACTATTGTACCCGAGAACCCAGCTGGTCCAATTTCTATCTTTTAACTTTTACATAGTTATTTGGAACTGGAACTTTTACTAGTGTGATAGCTAGGCTAAAGCTATTTATTTTCTATGAACGTGGCGACATCTGGTTTGCTCATTATGAGAATATTCATTGTGCATCATATATCGTTTCGTACAATACCGCTTTATGTGGTGGCGGCAACGTTATGTCAATACTGTCTCTTCTTTTATCCTGCTACTAACAACTTGCATGCCTACTATTACTGTTCCATCTTGATTATGACTGCACCATCTCTACCGACGCACAAATACTATGTCTACCGACCGACGAATCTCAATTACAACAAAATACAATAGTTATTCAAAACTCAACAGTTTTGTCAATGGTACCCACATCTGTCTAATGCTAACGTAACTAAAACGGCGGTCAGGTGCATTACCATTTTGCGGGGCTTATAACTACTTACATTATACCAAAATTATACAGGGTATAAGGGAAACGTTATCAAAAACGTAGCGCTATTATTAAACTATCTAAACAATCCACAACCAATAACCATTTGTCTCATACGTGTAGTATTAGAGATTCATCTTCAATTTAACATCACCAGAATGAAAACAATTGCGTTTACTTACATGATTATCAAAACCCATTGTAAAAAACTCAAAATATTAGATTCAAAGAAATCACAAGTCTAGCGAACGAACTAGCGATTATTTCATACTTCTTAGTCCTTATTACAGCTACACAAATTTTTACACAAATTCTTAGTTAACTACATCCCCGAAAGAAACATCTCAACTATATAAATTGAATTTACCAACAACAGATCAAAGCTTACACAAACAGCTCTCTCTCTCTCGCCACATATACTCAAATGATAACAAAAGAAACCTTGAAGTACGTTTTCATACAACCTGGTTCTTCGTTTCTAACTTCTTGACGTACCTACCAAAAGCGTCTACCTAGTTCATCTCTACCAGAGAGTGGAAACTTAAAAACGAATTGTGTATTCGCATCACAGGCGCTATTCAAATTGAAGTTACCATTCTTGGGCATAAAAGAAAAAATATAACCAAGAATTATATTTCTAAAATATAATATATATTTGAAACTAGTGCGAACTGATAAACCGAATACGGCTCAAAACTAGAGGTGCCACAGAAAATATAAGCAATAACTGAACACAGTCGTTTCATCTAAATTTAGGAAGCAACAAAAATAACTGTTTTACTGCCTTATTGATCAACGTTGCTATAATGTTAAGGAAAACGTTTCTATAAAAGGAATGTAAGAATTAAAATGACTTGACATTGTAGTTTAAATATATTTTGTAACACTTTATATGTATTATTATTTGGTGCAATAAGTATGTAAGGAATTGATTTATGTTAAAATAACTCAAAAAAAATTGCATGCCAATACTTGGCAGACTAAAATGCATTGCATTAGCCACGTCATAACACTCCAAGCAAATAAATGATTTGAATTGTAGAAGCTCTACTTATAAAACATGACTTCCAACGACAGACGTTTCAGGACTTATTATCAAATTTGGTGTATTACCTTTTATTTTATTTTTCAAACTATTTTCCAAATCCAAAACAAAGTACCCATATTATTTGAACCGTATAGAAACGATGGTGAACTCGAAAAGATCACCAACCCGCGCCAAAACTCACGACGTTAAATTTTCAACAATTCTAAATTAAATTCTCGCATAGCAACAACAAAGTTACCGAAAGCTTATTTGCACAACCAATGTGCACTTGCAATGCACATGCACGCACAAATACTCACCAAAATGTGAAACATTCCTTATAACGAATTCGACAGTCTTTTAGCCAACCATAATATAAAAACGGATTATCTTACATAGGAATGAATTACAGCTATGCTGGATAGTGAGACAATGATAGAATGATAAAGGCCAAGTACAGGTATTAGATTAGTCAAATCTCATGTTGCAAACAATAACAAAGTAAAACAGCAACCTTATGGCACTTTCAAATCCTTGTGTAACAACACAACAAAATTAGTAGGATACTGGTAGGTAGTAACCGAAAACCACATCGTTATTCAACTTTTTCCACTCACAATTTGCCAGGAAACTGTATAACCTCAGCAAAATAAAAAATTTAATATACCGGCACAATTTTAGGCAAAAATTAAAAATAACGGAAAGATCCTACCAGTTCATCCGGATACACCTTTGCTGCGAGGACTCTGATGCACATCTTCTCCGGAATGGCCTCGTTCTCTTTCACTCTTGCATGTTTGTGGGCTGCTGCAGGACCCAGGATAGAATTAAAACAACGAAGCTCCAATAAATGACCATTTATTTAGTTTTTATTTTAAGGTTAGGTATTTTAGTTCAACCGGAATGTTTTTTTAGCCCTAATTCTCAATGAATCTACCACCACTTCGGAAACCTATTCTATCAAGAAGAAGTGGCAAGAAACTTGATAGAATTTCTCACAAATGAATATTAATGTACGAAATTAACTTTCATTTAACGAAGTTAAGATATTATCTAAGTAATTATGATAGGAAGATTTTAAGCTATAAAACTACATTTTAGGCTCATCATCACGATTATAAAAACCGAGAAACTTAAAGTAAGGTTTCTAAAAGATTAACACACGACAATTATGCTATATAACAAAATTACAAGAAATCAATATAATTTACACATTTGGAGAATAATATTAAGAGAAACAATACTTAGCTTTTATCAACTGTTTAGCTTCACTACTATTACTATTAAATTAAATTAAATATGATATAAACCACCGTTACTTCTTCAAACGAGAATCAATTGGCAATTTTTTGTCAAGTTGCCTTATATATTATTTTTCCCACCAGAAAATAATCTAAAAACCACACCCACGCGACTTTTGCTGATTGGTTAGAATTTTGACCAATATGATCTATTCAGCCCTCCCATTGGCTGTCATAGACCGGACATAGCTATTTTTCGGGTTTTTGATTGGTTGATATCTTGACACAGTTTATAACAACAGCTTGATTAGTATCAATACATTTTCGTTCAGAAGTACAGAGTATTATAATTTGTATAATATTTAACAAATTACTTTAAGTGATTAAAAATTGATATCGTTTGATTGTGATAATTAATAAAATTATATTAAAATCGTGTTAGAGTGCACTAAATCTTAAACTTATAGGTCGGTTCTTGACAGTGGTCTATGAGAAATAAGTTTGGGAACCTCTGCTTTAGAGTATCATTATTCTAAATAGGTGAGCATAGACCATCATCAATACCTACCAAATATTGTTAAGAATTTACTTTCTAAGAAGTACTTATGGGTAGAAAAGCACTTTTTCTTTGTGAAAAACCGTTTCACCTTTTTCTTGTAAAGACAATATCATTCATTAAAATTCAATAGTGATAACGATGACATGTTTTACTTAAAAAGTGTGTCAAAATATAAATATGAATTTCTTTTAGGTAAGGAGGAGGTACTTATTACTTTATCTTAGAGGTAAGTATACATGTTTTTATCTGAAAGTTGAAACGTTCATGAAAATTACTGCTTCATTCGTGCTCTAAGTTTCAAAGGAAAATGTCCTATTTTTTGTTCATTTTGCTGCTGAATAGTTTTTGTGATAAATGTTACGGTCTAAATATTAAACATCCAGATCAAATTGAAACTAAATATGAGAAAATAAACAATATGCCGAGTCTAAACTCTTTGACTGAAGGTTCATCTAAACATATTAACAAAAATAATTATAAAGGTGTTTTGAAAAAAGGAATAAATAATAATAAGCAAGTCAGCTTTCATAACACTTTAAGAGATGTTGAATATTCAGTTGCGTTTAATTTTCAACCAGAAAATGGAATCAACAAGGACCTTGTAACTTCACAATTAGATAGAGACAACTACAAGAAAGTCAAAAGAGAGACATCTGAGTCGCAGCATACCCACATGATGATAGGAACTTTCCAAGCTATAATGCGGCCGATGACTGCTGGAAATCGTGGCGTTACAAACGAGTCTCAAAACGACACTAGAAGTTCTTAAAATAGAATTTAGATACTTGCAATGTTGTAAATGTTTGTTGTAACTTTGAATTTATTCTGTTTTAGTATCTTACCTGTCCGTTTCTAATGAACGTTCTAATTTTTAATCTTGTTATTTGAAATGATAATACCTAAGTAAGTATAATAATTATTTTATTAAACTATCAAAATAACAAAGCATTTTCACTGGTAGTAGACTGTTCCATGACCATGAGGTTTAATGAACCAATTTTAGACATAATACTATGAATCAATAGCGCAAGCGTTTTTCCGTGAAATTTTCTACAGTGTTTTTCTGCTTAGATATTATGTATGTCGGGTCCTTATTTCAATATACTACTAAGCAGCTAAATTATTATCTTCAAGAATTGTCTCAGGTAAGTATAGGCACAGTACACAGATACAACCAGTAGTGAAGTTTTCGCGTGGATGTCAAGTAGGGCTATTCTGTAAAGCCATTTTCGAAATATAGTGAATTCGAGATGAGTTTGCTAATTTTTACTCTGTAAAACTCGATAGTATCTTCTCACTCAAACTCACTTCACTTCGCAAGTGCGTAGCAGATGTTTACAGAATATCAAACCAAGGTGAAGTGAGTTTGCGTTCGAAGCGAGTTATCTCACTTGAGTGAGCTTCGATATCGAGATGGTATTTTAGAGAATAGCCCTACAGTAGCGACTGCTGCTAAATGGTCTCGTCGATGCGCATGTTTGTGTGAATGCGCCGTTTCGAACGTTTGTAGGTAGTTTCACTACTGGTTGTATCTGTGTACTGTGGTATAGGTAAGGTTTGAAATATGCGCATTTCAATTTGAAGACCATTAATCTCTTACATAAAAAATTTCTTCATCATCATCATCATTAGTAGCCCATTACCGGTCCAGCCGGGCTATTCTCTAACTTATTTACCAACTAGCTGACCCCCGCAACTTCGTTCGCGTGGATATAGGTTTTTATATAGGATCGGATCGGATCCCATAATTCTTTTATGTACCTAAACTAAATTTAGCCTAAGTTACTCCTTATAACATTGAAAGTTCCATTAAAATCGATCCAGCCGTTTCGGAGATTAGCTGGAACAAATAGACAGACCGACAAACATAAATTTAAACGCACACCAGTTTATAATAAGCTGTACGTTCAAAGATCCGGGTCCCAAGTTATTTGAACCCAATACTCAGGGTTGTAATGTCTGTCATTTCTGAACTGAAAAACCTATGACCTTGAAATATTTACGGAACAATACTTAAAGTACTACCTTTCTAACAAAAAAAGAATGAGTTAAATCGAAGTACCCGTTATTGAATTAGAGCTAAATACACGTTTTAACTTTCTTCCCCTCTCCCAAGGGAACCGTGCTGAATTTCGGGATAAAAAGTATCCTATGTCCTACCTCGGAGTATAAACTCATATCGTACCAAGTTTCATTCGAATCCGTTCAGTAGTTTCGGCGTGATGCGCGGCCAAGATACAGACAGACAGACAGACAGACAGACAGACAAAAATGAAAAAAATTGCAGTTTTGGCTTCAGTATCGATTTTAAAGTGCCCCCCAATAAAAAATTTCAAAATAACTTCAATGTACAGAATTGGATCTGTTAAGGTGCGTCCAGACTTGAACATTTCACCGAACCGAACAGCGAACATTTCGACTTTCGCCGAACTGTTACCCAGTAACCCATCTCAAGCGCTCCAAGCGCGCCGTCCACATTGAGCGTAACAAGTTCGCCGAAATGTTCGCTGTTCGGTTCGGTGAAATGTTCAAGTCTGGACGCACCTTTACAGTTTTATTATATTATAGATAGAAGACAGAAAATGAAAGGTACCGAATTACTTCGATATACATTGCTGTTTTACTGTGTGAAAAGAAATCACTGTTTATATTTCACACAGTAGAGCAGCAATATATCGAACTTATTCGGTGGCTATCATTTACTGTTGATAACTAAGTTAGAGAATAGCCCCCCATTACTGCCTACTGGGCACGGGTCTCAGAGTGAGAAGGGTAAGGCCGTAGTCCACCACGCTGGTCAAGTGAGTGAAGAGGATTGGTAGACTTCACACGCCTTTGAGAACATTATGGAGGACTCTCAGGCGTGGAAAAAAACATCGTGAAGAAACCTTCGCGATGTTTTCCTTCACCATTAAAGCAAGTTACTTATATAATATTTTAATTGCTTAAAATGCACATAACTCCGCAAAGTTAGAGGTGCGTGCCGGGGATCGAACTCGGTTTCCCTGAAAAGGAGGCCGAAGTCTTAACCTATCACCTACCTATCACTATCACCAGGGGCGTAGGTACCGCCGTATCTGCGGTATCAATTATACGGGGCCCCCAAGCCACGGGGGCCCCCGACGTGCGTAAGCAAAAATCAATAAAAACTTATTCTTGACCCTTCCAGTTACAAGCGCAACTGCTGAAAGAAGTTTTTCAAAATTAAAACTGATAAAAAATTACCTAAGAACTTCGATGGGAAATGAACGCCTATCAGACCTGTCATTATTGTCAATAGAGGTAGAATCTTTAGAAAAACTAAAGTCATCATCAGCTATTTAAAATGATTTAAAAAATCAGTTTGCCGAAAAAAAGTCAAGGAGAATATATATTTAATTTGAATTGTTTGTAAAAATTTTAGAAAAAGTGACAGATAAATAATTATGATGAATAAAATATTGCTTTTAATTTTATGCAAACATTTTTTTTTCTTTTGTGAAAAATTTTTCCCTTCATAAGGGCCCCCAAACAAATTTTTATACGGGGCCCCGCCAAGGTACGCTACGCCACTGACTATCACCTAGGCTATCACCACTTTTTAGGGTTCCGTAGTAAACAAGGAACCCTTATAGTTTCGCCATGTCCGTCCGTCTGTCCGTCTGTCCGTCTGTCCGTCTGTCCGTCTGTCCGTCTGTCCGTCCGTCCTCGGTTAATCTCAAAGACTATTAGTGCTAGAAATCCGTAATTTGGCATGAGTATAAATATTAATCACGCCGACAAAGTGGTGAAATAAAATTTTGATAAATATTTTTTTTAGGGTAGCTCCCCTACATGTAAAGTGGGGATGAATATTTTTTTTCTCGTCTAACCCATAGTGTGGGGTATCGTTGAATAGGTCTTTTAAAAATACTGTGGGTGTGGGAACATCATTTTTCGATTTCTAGATCCGTTTGTAAAATATAATGTTTTAAAGTGCAAATTTTTATTAGAGTCAAGTGTCCCCCCCCTCTATCAGCCAAATGGCAGTATATAGGAACTTGAAAAAATTCACAGCAGTAGGGTATATAATCAATTTTAAAGGAAAACTATCACGGCTAAGTAGGGTTCACAGGTTAAGGAGTTATACCTGTTTTCCGAGGATTGTGACTACGGAACCCTACACTGCGCGTGGCCCGCCACGCACTTGGCCGGTTATTTGATTATTTCTTCAGCCGTACAAAATTCAACAAGGATCCCAAAGTACTCTCCTCTAAACTATCTATCTCCAAAACAAAATAAAACGAAGTTTCTACCCACTGTACTTTAATATAAATAAAGATCTGATAGGTATGTATTTATGTATGTTTTACTAAGAACTGTATATTTACCCATCAGAAAATAAAATATTTGTACATTACTAGTTACTTAACTGTAGACAAATACAAAAATGTAGTTACCTACTTATCTAAGTAGGTACATCAAAGCATTATTTATGGTCCGGCATTGGTCCGGCAATTTTTTAGTGATTAATAACAAGCTTGGTCCGGCAATTTTTTAGTGATTAATAACAAGCTGAATTTTCGTGAGTAGGTTTGTTTCGACGAGACGACCAAGTTTTTTATTATGAAAATTCTCGATAGAGGCAGGCTACTCAAGTGCGCAGTTGTTAAACATTTCGATTCGCTCGGGTGGGAAATTGTTCCACTAAAGTAGGACTATGCGGCCATTTCACTATACAAGTATTTACTAAACTGCATACAAAAAATCTGTTGGTTATTACTTAAGTTATTGTTATTCATAATATTCTACAGCGTCCTCCACTCTGAATATCTTCTTCTAAGTATATCTTAATATATAATAAAACTGTAACAGATCCAATTCTGTACGTATCTTGGCCGCGCATCACGCCAAAACTACTGAATGGATTCGAATGAAACTTGGTACGATTTGAGTTTATGCTTCGAGGTAGGACATAGGATACTTTTATCTCGAAATTCAGCACAGTTCCCTTGGGAGAGGGGAAAGTTAAAATGTGTATTTAGCTGTAATTCATTAACGTGTTGTTCGATTTCACTCATTCTTTTTTGTTAGAAAAGTAGTAGGTACTTTATTGTCTCGTAAATATTTCAAAGTCATAGGTTTTTTAGTTCAGAAATGACATATACATTACAATCCTCAGTATTGGGTTCAAATTAACTTGGGACCCGGATCTTTGAACGTATGGCTTATTTTAAACTGGACTGCGTTTAAATTTATGTTTATTGGTCTGTCTATTTGTTCCAGCTAATCTCCGGAACGACTGGATCGATTTTAATGGAACTTTCAATGGCAGATAGGTGATGTTATAAGGAGTAACTCAGGCTACATTTAGTTTACGTACATAAAAGAATTATGGGATCCGATCCGATCCTATATAAAAACCTATATTCACGCGAACGAAGTCGTGGGGATCAGCTAAGTAGTTTCCAAATATAATAACTACTTAGCTGATTTTTTGTAAGCAGCTTAGTAAATACTTGTACAGTGAAATGGCTACATGGAATGGAAATAAAATGGCTACTTTAGTGGAACGATTTCCCACCCGAGCGAATCGAAATGTTTAACACCTACGCACTCGAGTAGCTACTTCCAACGAGAATTTTCATAGATAAAAAACTTGGTCGTTTCGTCGAAACGAACCTACTCACGAAAATTCAGCTTTTTATTAATAACTAAAATTTGTTCCTCGGCTGCCTGACTTAATTACCGTTTTTCATAATAATAATATTGTTATAACATTGTAAAGAAAAATCAACAAACCCGTCATGTTTGATTTTGGGTTAGGTATAGTAAAATTTGTGAAGTAAAAGGAAATCAAACATTTTAGGTAAGGCCACACAGTTTATAGTTATTTTTTTTTATTCATCACTTGTTCACTCTTTTATCCACTACTTTTATTACTTTACCCAAAAAAGTGTAGAATTTTGTTACATTATGCCATAGGATGGATCTGAAAGCCAAGGAGGACGGCACATGCGTCGTCAGCGGCGCCATGGCGGTAGCTCTGCGGCTGTCGCGCTTCGCGGGATTCGCCCCGCTTCGCTTCGAACGCATCCGTAGCGGTACCTTCAGAGTCACTATATCCCGAACTGCTGCGATCATTAGCGGTGTAGGCATTACTATATTGCGTAAGTCGTGTTCCAAGTATTTCTCGAACTTCGCGGGATTCGCCCCGCTTCGCTTCGAACGCATCTATAGCAGTACCTTCAGAGTCACTATATCCCGGACTGCTGCGATCATTAGCGACGTAGGCTATATTGCGTAAGTCGTGCTTCAAGTATTTCTACTAGATTACCTACTTAAAACTTGAGCTTACCAGTAGAAACTTAAGCTTGATTTACACGCATTAAGTTGTCAAGTAGTTAACTAAATTTTAACTTAATTTTAAGTGAAATAATGCATGTAAACAGTGAATTTAGTAATAAGTTGCAAGTTAAAATTTAGTATGCAAGTAAACAAGTAGAAAAGAATTTTGTCTATTTTTCGGTTAAGTAGCCGCGCCCTCCACACCCCGCGCAACCCCCGCCAGTCATGGTAGTACTATTATACAGGGTTACAGGAAAATATGTAGCAATCCCGTTAATGGGATATAGTACTGGACATTAGCTATCAAATGACCCCTAAAGTTCTAATGCAAAAGTGTATCGTTTTCGAGTTATTCATTTTTTTCTTTTTTTGTAGGTAAAGGGATGTTTGCCACTTTCAAAATTAATAAAAAAAAGGAATAATGTATTTCATGATAATTTTATTTATTTATTGCTGGTACATATCCTTGTTAATAATAAACAGTAATAAAACACGAACAATCTTCAAGGATTTAAAATTACAGCCCCAAAACTGTTAAAGTTTTCGATTTTTAAATTTATTTTTTTGAATAACTTGTAAATTTTCTGTAAAAATCACTATGGCACTTATTCTGCGGATTATTTTAAAAACATCTACGTATTGTCAGCTATCCATCAGTACAAAAAATTACAGGAAAAAATCATAAAGTCACGAAAAAATTACACAACAAAGAGACCAGGTAGAAAATTCTAACAAATGCTATTGTGAAGGAACTAAATCAGGATCAAGGTAAAAACGATTTTAGTGCTAAATAGTTAAAAATTATGATTCAATAGGGTCAAAAGTTAAGATAAAATTGGTCAAGTGCGCGTCGGAGTCGCACAGGAAGGGTTCCGTACCATTGTACAAGAAATAACACTTTATTTTTTTTTTAATTTTCATGGCAGCCATTTTGAAATTTTTAGTATGTGTTGTTATAGCGGCAATAGAAATACACATTCTGTGAAAATTTCATGTCCGCCTGTCCGTCCGTCTGTCTGTCTGTCCGTCCGTCCGTTCGTCAGCGGGCTGTATCTCGTAAACCGTAGTAGGTAGAGACTTGAAATTTTCACAAAATGTGTATTTCTATTGCCGCTATAACAACACATACTAAAAATTTCAAAATGGCTGCCATGAAAATTAAAAAAATTAAAAAGTGTTATTTCTTGTACAACGGTACGGAACCCTTCCTGTGCGAATCCGACGCGCACTTGACTGATTTTATCTTACCTTTTGACCCTATTGAATCATAATTTTTAACTATTTAGCACTAAAGTCGTTTTTACCTTGATCCTGATTTAGTTCCTTCACAATAGCATTTGTTAGAATTTTCTACCTGGTCTCTTTGTTGTGTAATTTTTTCGTGATTTTATGATTTTTTCCTGTAATTTTTTGTATTGATGGATAGCTGACAATACGTAGATGTTTTTAAAATAATCCGCAGAATAAGTGACATAGTGATTTTTACAGAAAATTTGCAAGTTATTCATCAAAAAAATAAATTTAAAAATCAAAAACTTTAACAGTTTTGGGGCTGTAATTTTAAAATCCTTGAAGATTGTTCGTGTTTTATTACTGTTTATTATTAACAAGGATATGTACCAGCAATAAATAAATAAAATTATCATGAAATACATTATTCCTTTTTTTTATTAATTTTGAAAGTGGCAAACATCCCTTTACTTACAAAAAAAGAAAAAAATTAATAACTCGAAAACGATACGCTTTTGCATTAGAACTTTAGGAGTCATTTGATAGCTAATGTCCAGTACTATATCCCATTAACGGGATCGCTACATATTTTCCTGTAACCCTGTATATTCTATGCCAGTGGCTAGAAGTAAGAAGTTAGAACTTTACTAAATTATATGTCTGGATTCGTGAAAACGCTTACTTAAAATTAAGTCGCTTAAAATTAAGTAAGACTACGCTACTTGACAACTTAATAGATACGTGTAAATTAGGCTTTAGAATTTGAATATAATATATTATTATCTATGTACTCGTAGTATCTACCTACTTAAGTAGGAACCTAGTTAACAAAAAATAAAAATAAATAATAAAACATCGTAAGGATAATGAATATTGAAGTGTACCAACTGGAACTCAATTGAATACCATCTGAGGTGCGATGCATACCCGTCTTTAAGTACGGGAGGCTCTGGCGGGGGCGGGGGCACAGATAAGGGAATAACAGGGCGGGGGCCATTCTAGCAAACATTCCCTGTACCTACCTACGTCCTACACCCGGCACTGGTTCATGCAATTCGAAAATTGCGCTTATTTTTAGGGTTCCGTACCCAAAGGGTAAAAACGGAGCCCTCGGCTGTCTGTCTGTCCGTCTGTCCGCCGGTCACAGGTCTCTAGCTCGCAGACGAAATGAGTTACAAACCTGAAACTTTGGTAGTTAGTGTAAAACGTTGACCCATTTGAATATTGAATATTTGAATATTGAATTAGAAATTAAATTAAATTATTTTTCAGGCGGGCTCCCATACATGAAAAGAGCCGGAAAAAAAAATTCTTACCCTAGCTTGTGGGGTATCATTGTTTAGAACTCATTGAGTGGAGTACGAATATATATTTTTTTTTAATTTTTTGCTCAAAAAATAAGGAAATGGGGGGTCATCAAAGTTGTCAGTTTTAGACCATTTTTGTGACGGGGGCTATCTCAACAAGTATAAATTAAAAATTTAAAAAAACCCCGACATTCGCCATTTTGTGGCAGCGGCCATCTTGGATTTGCAATAGTGCTATTCTACTAATCAAGCCCTTTCATTTGATACCCATATTAAGGGAGTTATGAAAAAATATGTAATCCACCATTTTGTAGCGGCGGCCATCTTGGACCGATTTTCTTCAAACATAGCTAACAACACTCTCGATTAATTCACCTTTCAAACAAAAAAAACCACATTCAAATCGGTCCACCCGTTTGAGCGCCACAGGGGAACAGACAGACACACACACACACACACACACACACACAGACACATCAAACTTATAACACCCCGTCGTTTTTTCGTCGGGGGTTAAAAACTAAACTAGTTAGGAATATGATATTTCGGTATGTTATGTACCATATGCTCTATTTAAACAACAAATACTGAAAACAAATATTTATAAAACTAGATTCTGCCCGCGGCTTCGCCCGCGTGAATTTCGGTTTTTCACAAATCCCAAGGGAATCGTGGATTTCCGGCTCCCGTTCCCGCTCCCTTTTCCAAACTTTATACCTACTTTCAAGGAAGTTTGTTATAGTAATCTACCTATAGCTGTAGATATATATTTCGGTTTTATCAAAATCCCGTGGGAACTGTGGATTTTACCAGGATAAAAAGTGCATACGCATACAGATGCATGCAACTATTGTAATAATGTGCTATGTGAGCGTGATTTACCTAAGAACAGTCAACGCCATCTATCGCGTTTTTGGAAGTCTATATCTATTTTAGTCCCTCAAAATTTCAGCCAAATCAGTTCAGTAGTTGCGGCGTGATTGAGTAACAAACATACAAACATCTATACATCCAAACATCCACACTTTCACATTTATAACATTATAAGTTAAGTAATAAGTATAAGTATAGTAGGATTAGTAGGATTGGTATTGTGGTTATGTGTGATAGCTTCTGCCCGCAGCTTCGCTCGCGTGAATTTCGGTTTTGAACAAATCCCGAGGGAATCGTTGATTCCCGGTTCCCGTTCCCGCTCCCTTTTCCAACCTTTATACTTTCTATCAAGGAAGTTTGCTATAATAATCTACCTATAGCTGTAGATACTTATAGACTTCGGGTTTTTCAAAATCCCATGGGAACTGTGCATTTTTTCCAGGATGAAAAGTAGCCTATGTGTTGCCAATGCATGCAACACAGCAAACTATTGCAATAATGTGTTATGTGAACGTGATTTACCTAAGATCAGTCAGCGCCCTCTATGGCGTTTTTGGAAGATTATATCTATTTTAGTCCCACAGGAATACTTTTCCGGGATAAAAAGTAGCCTATGTTTTAAGTCAGGGCATAAGCTATCGCCATTCAAAATTTCAGCCAAATCGGTTCAGTAGTTGCGGCGTGATTGAGTAACAAACATCCAAACATACAAACATCTAAACATCTAAACATCCAAACATCCAAACATCCAAACATCCACACTTTCACATTTAGGTATAATATTAGTAGGATAGTTCATAAGCTGAGACCAAAACAAACGAACATTTTTTGGGTTTTTCTTTCACGGTTTGTTGCGATGTCTAGCTCGGAAATTAAATATTTCTTAGACCCAAAATATTATGTTGTTCATAATTATGTACGGAACCCTAAAAGAGTGAGACCCGACTCGCACTTGGCTGATTTTTCAAATTTCGAGACGTACATATAACTGGCGTTTACTGTAGGGGTAGGTATAACTCAGATTTCTTTTTTGTTCTGAGGGTATAACAGACAAGACTGCTAAGAAAAGGATAAGGAAATATCGTTCTGTGATAGATTCGACCCTTCTACATGGTGTCGGGGAGATTAGAGTTTGTTCTGGGTGCAATGACTTTTATTGTTTTCAGTTTATAACTTTGATTATCCTCTTTGGTTTATAAGTAGGTATTCAGGTAGGTATATTTATATTTTATACAAGTTTTAAGGCGCCTCTACACGTTGGCCAACATGATGGCGGATATGTTGGAAGGTATTGGGCGAGGAGTTGGTGTTCGCATCCACACGTTGGAAGGTCGTTCAGTATGCTCCGGTTAGGGCCAATGTGCGGACGTATTTACTAAATTGAATATTGAGACGTTAACAGCTGCTGCGGTTTAATTATTCACAGCATACCGCAACTACGTGAATGTGTATACGAAAATTGTATTTTTTATTTTTGTGATTTTATTTTTTGGGTTCCACAAACAATTTTCGGCTTAGTAGCGCTCTATAAAGCAAAAAGTTTCTTCATTGGTCATTGTCACTGCCATTTTGTGGACATTATACTAGTTACGACGCGTGAATATAAAATTTAAAAGACGTGCATGCGTGCGATCACTCTGAGAGCTCGTAGCAAACTGAACTTGCCTCCAAGTTCCAACGTGTGGATGGTGCGGCCAAACTCAGTCCCAAACACTTTGATGTACCGACACGAAATGGATCTCGCGCCAACTTGCGGGCCATCGTTCCAATACCTTCCAACTCCCGCTCTACACGTTGGGCCAACATATTGGGCCATAAGATGGGCCAGCATGTTGGCGAACATGTGGATGAGCAGTTATACATTGTTTGAAAGTTTTAGTAGGCTTTGCACCGAATACCAAAATAACGTTAGAAACACTGAATTATTTACATTATTATACCTACTGGTAACAGGCAAGCCTACATAATAATAACTTTTTTAAGGTCTTTCTATATTTTCAATGAGTTTGTCCGATCTCACACTCACACAAATCTCAGAAGCCCTGGCGTTGGATTCGAAGTCGTCGATCCTGTTGTTTTTCACCGATGTTGTTTTGACGATGAGCGTGACAAGTTTAGGCGTGTTTGGTGGACAACGCAGGATGAAGCGCTTCTTCCGAATACTGACCCTGATACAAGAGGTAGACCACTGATGTGATGTCATTCATTTTGTTTTTGTTTTCTTTTCTCTCCTCAAGACAATCTTGTATCAACTTATTAAACTCTTTTTCTGTCATACGTTTACAAACATTTACATATCTAATTTTATAAGACGACAATATAAATTAATATTTATTTATTTTTATCTAATTTTCCTGGTCCAAAGGCTATCCATCGCCATCCAGAGTGGAAATGCAGTCAGTCTGATGGGTACCTTTGAGCCAGGAGCCACCAGGGGTGAACTTTTCGACTAAGTAGTTTTTAGTAGTAGTTATTAAGGTTGTATATTATTAAGTATCTATACTAATAAATAAAATTGAAGTGTCTGTCTGTAATATTGAAATAACTACCTCATATTAAGTTCATATGGTTATTTGAACTGTACCATAACCGAATCACACATTTTTAAAATTTTTGTCTGTCTATCTGTCTGTCTGTCTGTCTGTCTGTCTTGTTGAACGGGGTAATCTTCGGAACGGCTGAACCGATTTTAACGGGACTTTCGCTTACAAATAGAGAATTAACCAGGGAGTAACATAGGCTACTTTTTTAACCGACTTTCAAAAAAGGAGGAGTTGTGTTTTTCTACCTATGTACACCGATATCTCCGAGATTTCTGAACCGATTTGCATAATTTTTTTTTTAATCGATAGAGAAACATTGCGACACTGTCCTATAAAACGTTTGGATTCCAACTCCTCAATCCTGATGCTGTAGAGGACCTGATCCCCAAAACTAATGGGATTTAGAAACTATCGGTTATTTAAATTGATATTGGGAGTACCAATTAAAGACTTTATCATTGAATGAACTCGAGTAGGTAGTAGGTACATATCCAACTCCTCAACCCTGATGCTGTAAGGAATTGCATTCCGAAATCGTGGGGATCCCCTGGGATTTTTCCGTTTTGGGGACGGGTTACTACAGATAAAACTACTTATTGTTCTGGAAAATCAAAAGTTCCCACGTTTTTTAAAAACCTATATCCACACGGGCGAAGCCGTGGGCATCATCTAGTTTATTATATTTTTAGACGACAATCGTGGATTTTAAAATATTTTTTTAATTTTCTTTTAAAGATAAACGCAATAACGACGCATGACGACCGTTTTGAGCCCAGCACCTGGAAGGTTTGGGTCGGCTTTCTGAGCGCTATCATATGTGGCTATGCACTGGTTTTGTTTAATTCAGTTATATTCATTGTAAGAAATGGTGGGAAAAAAAGTAAGAACTTTAATACTAATATACCTATGTAATGTATGTACCTACTAATATAAGTATGCTTCAGATATTTTCGTGAGTACCAATCTACCTACTTCCCTACTCTATATTGTGCCTTTAGTCCTATGGAATTAAAATATGCATTATAATTTATACCTACTCTTATCAGTTATTTCTTTAAAAATATGATACTTAATAATATGTCAATCGATGTCTATAATAAAATATGTATGTTTCAGCCATGGTATTAATCTGTATGTACGCATTTTACGTAGAAACCGCTCTAGTAATATTTTTAATAGTGCAGGATGCTGCTCTGTTTCTCACTGTATATTCAGCGACGAGAGCCAACAATGCTAGGATTGGCAAACAGTTTCAAAATAGTAAGTTGTAATCTTATTATTGTTATAATTTTTAATTCTGGATAATTTCCTTTTAAAACGTACATAAGATACGAAAAAGTTCCAGTTGTGCAGTTGTCCAATTAAGTAGTTACTGTAATTTATAGACTAGAATTTCGGGTTTTCACATATCCGAGGGAATCGTGGATTTCTGATTCCCGTTCCCGCTCCTTTTTCCAACCTCTATACCTACTTTCAAGGAAGTTCGCTATAGTAATCTACCTACCTATAGCTGTATTTATCCTCGAACTGTGGATTTTTCCAGGATAAAAAGTAGGTATCTATCTCTATCTCCATAATCTAAATTCGAAATCATAATCTATCTCCGATCAAAATCTCAGCCAAATTGGTTGAGTAATTGCGGCGTTAAAGAGTAACAAACATACACAGACACAAACGTTGTCCTTTATAATATTAGTAGGTACCTATGTAGATAAATAAATAATTGATTATTTATTTATTCATTAATCTACTAAGTAATTTATATTTTGTTAATCATGATATTTTAGGGCAGCAATCAAAATATCTGGTCAACAAGGAACTGGAGATTGTCCAGTATTTCTTATCGGTCTGTAACATACTGGATCTCGTAAACGAATCTGAGGGCAGTATATTATTGTTGTTGATCAGTGCATTGATCCTGTACACATTTGTGACGGTGTACTATTTAGCATTGAATTTGCTATTCTCAGGTAAGATTGGAGGCACTGTTTGCTTTGACGATGTTTTTATAATGAATGCATAAAGAAAGTCATTATGACTATTTACCGTCACACTTATTCCAAATTACCTAATAATTGCTATTCATATTCGCGGACTTTGGTTCGAATGAAAACGCAAAGATGCTATAAAAAATTGGAAAGTAGATCATTCGATTCGGAATCACCCCTAGAAAAATTTTTTTGAAGGATTTTGGTGCAGGTAAAAAATTGCAATTGTTATTAACAAAATAAGATGAAAAAAATAATGATATTTCGTTTTATGTTAATAACTCAAAAAATATTTATATTTAAGCAATTTCGAAAAAAGCTCGTTAAAGAGGAGGAAATTTCCAATAAAAAAGTCCTTTAATTTGACGTTGAAAATATGGACTCCGCGCGGCGGTTACGGCAAGCGCGCGCGAGCCTTCAGCAATGAAAATATTTTTTTTATAACATAAAATGTGAATTCAAAAATTTGAAAAAATTCTAGTATCTTCTTAACACTTGAAAGCGTCGAGCCCTGAAAAAAAGTTTAATCACCATTTTTCAATAAGTTATTCAATTGTAAACTAACAAAGTTCCCAATTTCCGTTGGCATAAACAATGTGATGAAAGGTATAAATAATTGGCCTAAAAATTTTAAATTTCGTAGAGCCCTTCTGATAGGTATATATATACTTCATAAGATCCTGTGATAAATTTTCGTAAATCATGTAAATCATATGTAAATCTTATGATTTACATGATTATTATGATTTTTCAATAGTTATAAAAAATCATAATTAACAAATTAATAAACTTTTACGAAAATTTATCGCAGGATCTTATGAAGTATATATATCAGAAGGGCTTCACGAAGTTTAATATTTTTAGGCCAATTATTAATTATTTATACCTTTCATCACATTGTTTATGCCAACGGAAATTGGGAACAAATTTGTAAGTTTACAATTGAATAACTTATTGAAAAATGGTGATCAAACTTTTTTTCTTCAGGGCTCGATGTTTTCAAGTGTTAAGAAGATACTAGAATTTTTTCAAATTTTTAAAATCATATTTTGTTCTAAAAAAATATTTTCATTGCCGAAGGCTCGCGCGCGCATGCCGTAAACGCCGCGCGGAAGCCTATTTTCAACGTCAAATTAAATGGTACGGCAGCCCTGGAACAAAATTTTTTGTGATTAAAATGACAAGCGGAATTTTCGTGAGCAAGTTCGTTTCAGTTAGACCATTTTTCTGACGGGGGCTAGCATCGACGTTATATTAACGTCGATGGGGGCTAGGTATCTCAAAAACTAAACTAGTTAGGAATATAATATTTCTGTATATTATGTACCATATGCTCTATTTAAACAACAAATGCTGAAAACAACAATTCATAAAATAGTTTATAAGCTGTGACCAATTAACAAACGAACATTTTTTGGGTTTTTCTTTCACGGTTTGTTGCGACTTGCGATGTCTAGCTCGGAAATTAAAATTTCTTAGACCCAATATATTATATTGTTCATAATTATGTACGGAACCCTAAAAGAGCGAGGCCCGACTCGCACTTGGCTGATTTTTTTTGTATTTGCAGACATTTCACTTGAATCAGTTTTGCAAGTGATCAGTCAGGCATTATGGCTTTTATGGCACAGTTGTAAACTGCTAATGATGATAGAGCCTTGTCATCAATTGCATGAAGAGGTAAGTAAGTACCTAACGTATATTTAAATACGTTAGGTACATACTTTAGGTAGACCCTAAAAAGTTCTAAATAAAAATCTGGTACAGCATAAGTATACTTAATATGATGTAAGTGTAATAGTAGTAGTAGGTATAATGTTTATCATGTCCAATTTTTATTTAAAAAGCCACAGTTACGGCGTTTATTTTACATAAATGTAAAAAAATCGCTTATGACATTAATTATTTACTTTGTTTATTCAGTTACAAAAATGTTATCAGTATACAAATTATTTGCTCCATTACAGATTTTAAATATAGATAGATAAAGTTCGGTATTGCGTAGTTGTTTCTTTAACGTAGGGGAAGGGTGCCTAAAGCGTGCACCTTAAGGTTGAGTGAAAAAAAAGTGTTTTAAATACAAAGGCAATTTTTTTTATTGCTATTAGATGATAAAATCAAAGTTTGATAGTCAATGTTTAAATCTATACTAATATAATAAAGCGGTAGAGTTTGTTTGTTTGAACGCGCTAATCTCGGAAATTACTGGACCGATTTCAAAAATTCTTTCACCGTTGGATATGTACGTGATCCCTGAATTATGTACCACGGGCGAAGCCGGGGCGGACCGCTAGTTTTTAATATATCTCAAAAATATGATACTGGAACTTAAACTGGAAACCCTTTCTAATGCTCGCTTTGCCCGGGGGGGTGGCCTAAAGCGGGCATCGGCATAAGGGCAAAATGGGCACGCATTGGATAAAGCGAGATTGTAAGTAACATTTGTTATTATCGTTATGAAAATAATTGTCAAATATTAAGGAATATTTTGATAAAAACACATAATAGGAATCTTTATTGCAAACTCAAAAAATAACAACATTTTATTATGTACTTAGTGGGAATTATTTAAACTTTAACAAAAATCAACATTATCTATTCAAAAACAACATTATCATTACATTAGAAACTTCACATTTTTATCTTCACTCCTTTTCATAGTATCTTCACATTGTTTGATAATATTGTATGCAACACCGGGCATAGCGGGCATGCTTGCTTTGCCCAGCTCAATTTGCCTTTTGCGATACTCTCTCGTTCTTGTTAAACCTAATCTAAAATTTATCTAAAATCTAAAATTTATCTAAAAAATCTATATGCAGATTTAAGTTAAAGTAAAATATAAAAACATAGTTAGTACCTACACAAAGCACATCTCAATAATTTATCTATACTATTTTAATATAATAAAGCGGAAGAGTTTGTTTGTTTGTTTGTTTGAACGCGCTAATCTCTGGAAGTACCTATCAGATTTGAAAAATTCTTTTTGCATTTGGTTGTTCAACTTTTGTGGCAGGTTATAGGCTATTTAATATCCCTAAAATCCTCCCCTAAGGGGGTAAACTGGGGGTAGAAAGTTTGTATGAAAGTCCTATGTTTTTAAAGTTACAGACATGAAAATCGGCATTTAGATTATTAGTTTTAAATAATAAAACTCTGTATATTTTATTTTGAAAAATCTTCCCTTAAGGGTGGTAAAATAGGGGATGAAAGTTTTAATGGGAAGTTTTAATTATAATTTTGCTATTATACACTTGAAATTTGGAAGGTAGGTTAATTCTAGAGCTCAGATATCAGCCTGGAAAATATTTCACGAAAATCCTCCCCTAAGGGGGTAAAATGGGGGTTGGAAGGTTATGTTTTTGAAGTGATATGAAAATAGGATATGAAATTATAATTTTTAAATGATAAAAACCTGTATAAGTTATTCTGGAGAATCTCCCCTTAAGGGTGGTAAAATAGGGGATGAAATTTTTTATGAAAGTCCTATGTTTTTAAAGTTACAGACCTGAAAATCGGCATTTAGATTATGAGTTTTAAATAATAAAACTCTGTAAATTTTATTTTGAAAAAATCTGCTTTTAAGGGTGGTAAAATAGGGGATGAAAGTTTTAATGGGAACTAAAAACGATTGCAGCGCCCTCTGGCGGTCTAACTTGAAGCTATCATAGCGCCCTTTCGCGGCCAAAACTGGAAACTAAAAAACGATTGCAGCGCCCTCTAACGGCCAAAACTGGAAGCTAGAACGATCGCAGCGCCCTTTGGCGGCCAAAACTGGAAACTAAAAACGATCACAGCGCCCTCTGGTGGCCTCAGCCGGAAACATAAAGCAATAGCAGCGCCCTCTAGCAGCCAAAACTGGAAACTAAAAACGATCGCAGCGCCCTCTGGCAGCCAAAACTAGAAACTAAAAATGATCTCAGCGCCCTCTGGCGGTCTAAGCTGGAAACTTGGAGCAATAGCAGCGCCCTCTAGCAGCCAAAACTGGAAACTACAAAACGATTGCATCGCCCTCTTGCGGCCAAAACTGGAAATTAAAACGATCACAGTGCCTTCTTGCAGCAAAAAGTGGAAACTAAAAACGATCGCAGCGCCCTCTGGCGGCCTAGGCCAGAAACTTGAAGTGATTGCAGCGCCCTCGTGCGGTCAAAACTGGAAACTAAAAATGATCGCAGCGCCCTCTAGCGGCCTAAGCTGGAAACTCGAAGCGATTGCAGTGCCCTCTTATAGTCAAAACTCTTGTGGCCGGAGTTGGAAACTCGAAGCAATTGCAATGACCTCTGACGGCCGCAGGCGGAATCTCGATACGACAGCTGCGCACTCTGGTGGCCGAAGGTAATTAAATAAATACTAAATTAATAACTAAATAAATAAATAAATAACTAAATAAATAAATAAATAATGTAAAGCTATTTAGTTATTAAATAATTATCTAAATGTGAAAGTGCGGATATTTGGATGTTTAGATGTTTGGATGTTTGGATGTTTGGATGTTTGTTACTCTATAACGTCGCAACTACTGAACAGATTTGGCTGAACTTTTGAATGGAGATAGATAATGCCCTGACTTAAAACATAGGCAACTTTCAATCCCAACTTTTCCCTTCCCAACAACCCAACTAAAATTCCCACGGGATTTTGAAAAAACCCAAATCTACAGCTATAGGTATAGATCAATATAGCAAACTACCTTGAAAGTAAGTATAAAGATTGGAAAAGGGAGCGGGAACAGGAACCAGAAATCCACGATTCCCTCAGGATTTGTGAAAAACCGAAATTCACGCGGGCGAAGCCGCGGGCAACAGCTAGTAATAATATAATTTACTCACTGTTACAAAACACCTTCTACAGATCTTCGTTTCTTTTGCATAAAATTGTCAAACTTGTTTTTATGCACACCAGCCAGCCGTAATGTTTATCGGACATGTGAACCACGACTGCCGCGGACTGAGGCGGTATGGGGGGTATGGCCAATGGAGCGAGAGACCGCATTGAGATTATAAGGATGATTTTAAAATGGGTGCTCGCTTTAGGCAGGGTGCCCGCTTTGGGCACTCTTCCCCTATACTACGGGAGGTCAAGGTCCAATTGAAAAAGTCATTTTATAGCGACTGGAATTTTTACAATAATCGGAGAATTTTAACAATAATGATTTTAAAAATAACAATATTAGGAAATTTAAACAATAAAGACGTTCGGAGCTGTGATGGGTTAGGTCTGAACTATTATTGTTACCAGTCGGTATAAAATGACTTTTTCAATTGGACATTGACCTCCCGTAGTACTATAGGTAAGTATCTAGCCAGGTGACCGCAGGTCGGTCGCTCTTATCACATTAATACATTAATGCTAATTAAATGTTATCTACCAATAAATACTTCTTTGCATTGAAATTTCAAAACGGCGTCATTAATTCCACTTTCCGCTACCGGGTCAGATAAGTTTGTAGGTAGGAGCGTTGATTCTAATCATTAATCTGTGAGGTAAACTACAGTTCGAGCAAGACCAATCGAGCGGCCTTGCTTTTATTTATGTGCAAATCATTTCTTTATCGAATACACACTTTTCACTTATATAATATTATATTTTCAAAACTACAAGTTAGTTTATCATAATATTGTAAGCGGCGAACTTTCTGAATTGATTTTGGCTGTGGATTTTGGATTATATTTTATCGTTCAAAAATCACATGAGCTTAATTTATGAGGCAGATATTTCGAAATCATAGACAAACACAATATTTTATTTATTTGTGTAGATGAAAAATACTAAATATCTACTAAGCCGGCTACTTAGCCGTAGCAGCCGAGAGAAGGCAGAGCTGCAGCAGTCATTCCGGAGCCCCACACCCCCCACACCCCCCACACGCAGGCCATGTCACGGGAATACTCTCTCGCTACAAACGCCTTCCTTTTGTCCCATGGGAATAGTCTCGTTTGGTAGACCTTTATTGGCTACGGTACGTTGAAATTATTTTTTAACCTAACTAAATTAATTTAATTAAGTAAGTAGGTGTGTTACTTTTTTTTTAATTAGGTATTTTGGCTAAAGCATGACATGAACTGCACAGGCAAAGTATGTAAGTAGGTAAGTAGCATGTAAAGTATTTTTATTTCTTAAATTACAATAGTATTTTTATTTCTTAAATTAAAAACATTTTCACATTTATATATTACTAGCTGATCCCCGCGACTTCGTCTGCGTGGATATAGGTTTTTATATAGGATTGGATCCCATAATCTTTTTTTGTACCTAAACTAAAGTCCCAAGTTATTTGAACCCAATAAATGTCTGTCATTTCTGAACTAAAAAACCTATGACCTTGAAATATTTACGGGACAATACTTAAAGTACTACCTTTCTAACAAAAAAAAAATGAGTAAAATCGAACAACGCGTTAATGAATTACAGCTAAATACACGTCTTAACTTTCTTCCCTTCTCCCAAGGGAACCGTGCTGAATTTCAGGATAAAAGTATCCTATGTCCTACCTCGAAGTATAAACTCAAATCGTACCAAGTTTCATTCAGTAGTTTCGGCGTGATGCGCGGCCAAGATACAGACAGACAGACAGACAGACAGACAGACAGACAGACAGACAAACAAAAATGAAAAAAAAATACAGTTTTGGCTTCAGTATAGATTATAGAGTGCCTTCGTGCGAATATTTCCAAATAATGAAGTTATAAAAAACCGGCCAAGTGCGAGTCAGGCCTCGCTCTTTTAGGATTCCTTACATAATTATGAACAACATAATATTTTGGGTATAAGAAATATTTAATTTCCGAGCTAGACATCGCAACAAACCGTGAAAGAAAAACCCAAAAGTTGTTCGTTTGTTTTGGTCAGAACTTACAAACTACATTATAAATCGTTGTTTTCAGTATTTGTTGTTTAAATACATTATATTATGGTACATAATATACCGAAATCTCATATTCCTAACTGATTTACTTTTTGAGATAGCCCCCGTCACAAAAATAGTCTAAAACTGACAACTTTGATGGCCCCCCATTTCCTTATTTTTTTAAATTAAAAAAAATATATATTTATACTCTATTCAATGCGTTCTAAACAATGATACAAGCTAGGGTAAAAAAATGTTTTTTTTTTCGGCTCCTTTTTCATGTATTGGAAAAATAATTTAATTCAATAGTTGGTTTTGAGTCAACGTTTTTCGTCAAATACCAAAAAGGTTTGTAACTCAATTCGTCTACGAGCTAGAGACCTGTGACCGGCGGACGGACAGACAGATAGACAGACAGACAGACAGCAAAGTGACATTAACAGGGCTCCGTTTTTACCCTTTGGGTACGGAACCCTAAAATTGATTAAAAATTATTAATGTCCATTTCTGAATTTGTAGATGATTCCTGTTTATCTAGATTCTAGACCATTTTTTTTTTTTTACGCTGGGAAATGCATTTACGCACACCTTTCGGAAGCAGCGCAGCGGACTGCGACGCTTCCGGAAGGTAGTGGGGACTCAAGCAGGCCAAGAAGTGGCCAGAATACCCACTAAAACCCAGCGATGTTCCTCCGTGTCGCCTGGTGGCTGGGTTACGGGTACACTTGCGCAATCATCCGCGACCCAGCCGGCGCCGTCCGCCGAGGCAGACCCTCCACCGGGGGACCTAAAGGCCCCCTAACACCGTCTGAGGCGCACCAGGAACATAATGGTGCGCCTCCCGACCCGAGGCGTCTCAACGGGCGACGGATACACCATTCCATCACCCGGAGTTCCTCGCTAGAGGCAACCCTCAAGAGGGCCACACCCGCAGGCGACCCTCAAGAGGTTCACCCCTCGTGTAATTTTTTATAGAGGTTTTCTTCCTCACATCTAGATTCTAGACCAGCGATAGGAATGATTAACCCTATAAGTACCTAATAACAGGAACTTTGTTTTTCAGATTGCAGGCGCGGTTGCTACGTTTTTTTTAATAGTTACACAATTTAATTTTAAAGTTAAATGAGTGACAATAATAATAAGATAAGATAAGATACGCGTAAGTTTGTGTGGTCTGTAAGTACCTAAATGTTATTGATTTTTCTTTGTAAAATAAAATGTTTTTAATTTGGAAATTTAATTATTTCTGTAGGTAATACTATTACGTACCTACTTAGTATAGTATAATATTTACGTAGGTAAAAACTAAAGTCTGTGTTGGTATTATTTTAAATAATTTAATAGGTAGTTATAGTCCGTTCGGTAACATAGTGTCGGTACAGGCGCAGGTGCTCTTAGTATTCTGCTTGTTTTCCGTTTGTAATTTTTTTCTATTCTAACTGAATCTCCGAATAGTCTGCCAATCCGCACTTGGCCAGCGTGGTAGACTATGGTTAAAATCCTTCTCATTTTGAGAGAAGACCCGTGTTCATGATAATGTTATATTTTATGTTTATGATTATATTGTAATAAAATACAAATATAAAAAAATATAAAAAGGAAAGAGAAATTTAATAAAAAAATATGAGTAGGTATAAAACGCCAAAATCACTTGTGCCTGTACATCCCGCGCGGCATGTTTTGAAGTCACCGGCAGTGCCTTTAGCAAAACGCCACGCGGCGGAGGCGGCGAAACACAAAGGTGACTGTAAGAAAACGAACAGACTTTAATAGTTACACACTTCCGCCACTGAGATCAAGATAAACTTAAAACACATTCACATAATGAGGATACTGTAGTACGTGACAGAAAATCGGTACAGGTACCTACCATAAACTTATTATGTAGGTATTAAAATACATGATCCTTGGAACGTTAACTACTGGTTGACATTTAACAGATGAATTATCAATAATTACTTATTTTCTTTTTAAAATTACTGAAATCGTTCCGCGTTCCTATCTTCTTACAAAGTTATTGACCAAAATTTACATATATGTACCTAGTAATAGATTTACCTACCAAATCATTGCCAACACTTCTTTGTATAGTGGCAATGGGGGCTGTGGTTTATAATACTCAGCGTTAGGCTTTAGTTCTTCATCATCTGTTGGATCTTCAACAAAAATTCGCACATAAGACGGAAGCACGCCGAATTTAAAAAAAGCTACGAAAGGAAAATATTTCATGAAAAATATAACAACTTTAAATACCAAATTATGATAAATACGACCGAAATAAGAGCTCTGGAGGGTGACAATTAATGCATTGATAGATAGTTTATATCTTCCCGCTAGAGACAAGCGTTGGTATGGCGGTGCTTTCTCGATAGTGTCATAGTCGTGCAGGTAGAGCACACGCGGCGGAGTGGCAGCTACTGGAATCAATGGCTCAGAGATCAGTTCACTGACGTCCACACCTAAAAAAGAAAAAAGTTGGCAGAACTGATCCTAGTTCTGCCTGGAGTACTAGCAAGTGGCAGATGATCGATCTAATATCGAAGCTGAATTATCTATACAGTCTGATTTTTAATTCGTTGGATTGGATTTCTGATAATTGTCATTTAAAAATAGAATGAGTTCATTTGTATGAAAAACAGGGTTACCACCTAAGTTCAATTTTACCCCAAACTAAAGTAGATATAGATCGACCAGAATCTCATGAAAAATAGGGAAATGAAATTCCAAGGTTAGCAACACTACGGCTGCCCTAACGATAAACAAAGTAACTGAAATTTTTTGTGAAATGGACTTTTTGCATTAACAATTAGTTTTATGTCGAGTTATCATTATCGAGTTTTTTTACCACATTTTAATATTTCAAATAACTTGAACCGTTTACTGAAATTTAAATTGCTCAAACAAAGTAACTGCACTCACTAACCCGGAATATAAATGCAAAAACCAAGTAAACAACAAGCACAACACAAAAACAAAGTAATTGGATGTTGATTACTTTGTTTTTGTATTTAAATGCAGTTGCTTGATTTTTCGTTTCGTGAAACGATCCCCGGTAAGGTGTTCTGAATGTAATTACTTTGTTTATCGCTAGGGCAGCCGAGTTAACCTAGTGTTGCTCACTACAAAATTTAATTTCCCTATTTTTCATGAGATTCTGGTCGATCTTTATCTGTCAGGCATTTGTCATATCTACATTCTACATGAGGCAACTGATTTTTATTTATTTGTAAGTTTCGAATTTATTATCTTTTTTGTGGGAACTGTTTTATCTCTGGTATCATTAAGAAACGTCAGAATTCCACGAAATTAAAAATCAGAGTATAACTCTAATATATGTAGTTTTTTGTTTTTTAATAACGTAGTGAAAAGATGAAAATTTCGTGTTGAATAACTTACCGCTTTCCTCTGATTTTCCCTTCAACTGTTTCCTAATTCTGTTTTGTAAGTCTATCCTATCTGCATCTGTGTCGATGTATCCTGGCACACCGGCCAAATGTTTGGTCCAGTACAGCATGGCCTCCACATTAACAAAGGGGTTACCGTACCAGGTGCCATTTAACATGGATCGTGCCATGTGCTCAAAATATTCTGGTACATTCTCCAAGCATGGTGTGAACACGCGATCGAGGAGTATTTGACATACTTGACGCGTTTCTTCGAAATTCTTCCGACATAAATTATACCTGTGTGAAAAAATGTACTTAAAGTTGGGACGTTTATATATCGTTATTAAAAAAAATTTGGATCATTGATGACACGTTATGTGAGAAAGCCAAAGTAAAATAAGTATTAGTTACTACTTCATTTATAAAAATAAGAAAAAGGGTGCCGTGGCCCGTAGTGCATTACGCATTATTTTATTAGATACCTATCCGGAAATTAAACAAAAGCATTAATTACCATATAATAAGATACCAACATCCTAATAAAACACAATGTGTTTGTGATCATCGTAGGTACCTACCTGTCTTCTAAACCGATGGCATGTCCAATGACTCTCCAGAAGTGGGTGTACGCTTCCCAGTCACCAACTTCAAGCTGCCGAATTCGGAATTTATCGGGCTTCAATACTGAGAAACCCATAAACCCAAACTGGGTAAGGGCTAGGTCGCGTTGAGACACAATTCCCTTCCCTTTCAGATTAGCCGCCACACTGGATTTGACGTGACGAGTCCGGACCGCTAGTAAAGATCTCCACGAGCTGCGTACGTGAAATATATATTAATAAATAAAAATAACCGACCAAGTGCGAGTCGAGCCTCGTTCTTTTAGGGTTCCGTACATAAATTGAACAACATAATATTTTTGGTGTAAGAAATATTTCATTTCCGAGCTAGACATTTGCAACAAACCATGAAAGAAAAACCCAAAAAACGTTCGTATGTTTTGGTCACAGCAGCTTACAAACTACTATATGAATCGTTGTAGATATACATAATATACCGAAATTTCATATTCCTAACTGGTTTAGTGTTTGGGATAGCCCCCGTCACAAAAAAGGTCTAAACTTTGACGGCACCCCATTAGCCCCCCTGAAAAATGAAATTTAATTTAATTTCTAATTATATTATTTTTTTTGGAATTGGGTCAACATTCTACACCAAATACCAAAATTTCCGGTTTGTAACTCATTTCGTCTACGAACTAGAGACCTGTGACCGACGGACATACAGACAGACAGACAGACAGACAGACAGCAGAGAAACATTAATAGGGCTCTTTTTTACTCTTTGGGTACAGAACTCTAAAAACGGAAATCCATTTTGAATGCCAATAAAGAAAACTCCTTACCTATTGTAGACTAAAATCACGAAATATTACAAAGTTATTCATGCGGTTGTATTTCCTCTCCATAGTTATAGGTATGAAATAGTTTGATGATAATTTTCTTATTTTGAAACGGTAGTAGTACATAATAGACACTACGTATTACCATTTTTTTAACCCCCCACGCAAAAACGATGGGGTGTTATAAGTTTGACGTGTCTGTGTGTGTGTGTGTGTGTGTGTGTGTGTGTGTGTGTGTGTGTGTGTGTGTGTGTGTGTGTGTGTGTGTGTGTGTGTCTGTCTGTCTGTTCCCCTGTGGCGCTCAAACGGGTGGACCGATTTGAATGCGGTTTTTTTTGTTTGAAAGGTGAATTAGTCGAGTGTTGTTAGCTATGTTTGATGAAAATCGGTCCAAGATGGCCGCCGCTACAAAATGGCGAATGCCGGGGGTTTTTTAAATTTTTAATTTATAGTTGTCAATGCAATAATATCTCTGAAAACTTACACACTCCCAGGCTTTAAATCATGTTCGAACCAAGAAACAGTATGCAGTATTGTCGATATGTATCTCCTGTACGCTGTAAAGGTGGAGCTGGAGCGACGCGAGCTGATGAGAACTTGCAGGATGGAGGGCACGGCGAACACTGCCACCACACCCAGCGTCATCGACAGTGTAAACGAAAAACATTGCTCCCAATAGAAGCGACGTGCTCTGAAATGTGTGACATTCATTAGATCGTACCTACTTATTGGACCAAACTAAACCGAAGCAAACCGATCGAAACTTGGATGACTTTGAATTTTGTAAACGATCTGTTTTATACCCGACTACGGCAAAGCCAAAACGAAGGGTTATGACTTTAGCAGTCTATGTATCTTGGTATCCGATTTTTGTATCAGATTCTGTGTGCTCCACCACCGTAGCGCCACAGAATATATAATAATAACTACTACGTAGTAGCGCCTAAACTACTGGGCGGATTTTGATAAAAGAGGTGTCAATTGATTCGTTGTAATGGTCCGAAAAAAATCGAGAAGTGACCTTCGCGCGGCTAAACTTGAATAATAAATTAGTTTCGGATAGACATAACAGATGGAGTCACTAGCTGCTTGCCCCGCGCTTTCTGCACACTGAATTATTATTTTATATTAAATTAAATTACTAAGCGTAGTCGGGTTTTAGTTTACAAGTTCGTAAACTAAAACCCGACTACTATAATGTCTGATGTATATGATTACTATTGAAAAATCATAATAATCATAAATGATTCACATAATCATATTATGATTTATATTAAGTAGTTATAAAAAATCATAATTAACAAATTAATAAACTTTCACGAAAATATATCGCAGGATCTTATGAAGTATATGTATATTATACCTATCGGGTGACGTCACGGACGCGAACGCCGGCTGTTTTGTGTCGCGAAATTTTACGTTTTAAAATAAGTTAAACCTTATATTTTATGAAAAAAACAGTAGTACAGTGTCAATAAGTAGTGTTTTGAGCGAAATTATTATTTGTGAGTAGTAATAATTACTTTATAACGAATATATAAACAAAAAACGATATCGCATACACAGCGAACGATGAACTGTTGTGAACGCTAACATACCCTCATAAAGATTTGTTGTTACGGTGAAAGTGATTATTCTAAAAACTTAACTACGCGCGAATATATCTAGAAAAAAATTCCACCTGCAGCATTGTGAATTAAAACATTATTTAAAATAATATTTTCTGGGTGTATTTATATACGCTAGTTCCATCTAGTACGACATTAAAGTGATACGCTCGATCAATACCGTCATGGTAAACAAATGTCAAATATGTCGTAAATTCATATCCCCGGGGGATGGCGTTACCATTAAGTGCACTAAATGTGCTGCGCTGTTTCATCCTGTCTGCCTAAAAGTAAGCCCAGGACATCGAGTTTCTAACAAGTGGCGGTGCGATACATGTAAGGGGGATAAAGCAGATAAAAAAATGCCACCTAAGAGCCCCAGTAACCAAAGTCTGTTAGAGATACACGAACAGGATACCGATAAGGACTTAAGCCGGTCAGTGGAAACCTCTCCTAGCAACCTTGCAGAAGAAGTGCGTCAGGTGATTAGGACAGAGATGTCGTATTTTAGAGAGGAGCTTGCTCGCATATGCATGACAGTAGCAGACTTCAACAAGCGGGTAGATACTGTCGAGACAAGACTAGCGACCCTCGAGGAGAGAGTCTCAGATGATCGGGAGCGAGAGGAGAACAGACTATCGGCCCTGGAAGAACGAATGTCGATTCATAGGATACAGGAGGAGAACGGAAACGTCAATGAGGTTATTGCTCAATTGAAAAACCAGCTCAATGACCGAGAACAAGAATACTTTTTGAATGACGTGGAAATCTCTGGAATTCAGGAAAGGAATAGCGAGAATCTCGTACATATCACTAGCCTGATTGGAAAAAAACTTGGAATAGAGCTGGGAGAGCGAGATGTGGTATCAGCCGAGCGCTCGGGCCCGCGGCATGCGGTGTCGGAGGGGGCGAGCCAACCGCGGCCGCGTATCATCACCGTCAGGCTCGCGAGGCGTGCACTGCGCGACGAGTTGCTGAGAGCCGCCCGTGCGCGTCGCGGAGCTGATACTTCTGGGATAATAGACGGAGCCGCGAGTCGATTTTATATTAATGAGCGCCTTACTCGTACCAACAAGCAGCTGTTCCACAAGGCTCGGGAAGAAGGTCGGCGTAAGGGCTGGCGATATGTGTGGACGAGCGGTGGACGTATTTTCATACGACACGATGCCAAGTCCACAGCGCACCGCATACGCTCCGATGAGGACATGAAGAAGTTTTTTTCGAATACATTCGGTTGAACGGGATATGGATGCTAGTTTCGTTTAAGAATGTATATTATAGAGGGTTACTTAAAGTTACTTATAATAATAAGAATAAAAATTGTATAAGCAGCTCGTTATTGTCACTTCTAGTAAATAATTATGTCTTGTATTATATATCTGGTAGTTTAAGTAAGCACAATATTAGTATCATAGGAACAGAAATAAAGATATTACTACTGTATTTTACAACAGGTCAGATTATTATGATTGTCACTTATAAGGAGCAACAAATATACTACACCACCACCCATTTTATTACATATCACAATATCACCAAAAGAATAAGAGCCAAATTGAAAACAATATCTATTTTTAGAAGTTGGTTAATTTGGACATGTATTTACAACTTTTATCCTTATTTACAATATATTATTATTAACTACTTTACAAACTTACTCCACTACAAACCTTATGAGATAATTGATTATATGTCATGCTTCACAAAATATATAATAATAACTATTTACACTTCAATGTTACAAACTACTTTATATTTTATGTACATTAGTATAAATATAATAATTTGGTTCACATTTTATATACAAACTACGCAGTAAAGAAATTTTTAAAGGTTGGTTTCCTTAATGCTGGTTCCTTAGGAACGCGGCATGAGGAATTCATAGTAGCTATGGGTCGCTTTCAAGTAGATATAATGGCGATTAAAGGTCCGTTTATATCTACATACATTTAGCGTGCCAGACACGTACCGCGGCAGACAAAATAATATTCTTCTATACCGTGTTTATTAACGTATTTATACCTATCGTAACGCGGCCGCGCAGACGCCGACAGACACGGGCCGCGCCCGGCCAGTATTCGCGGAAAGAATATTTTGTCTGTGCGGTTCAAGCACAGAATAACCAGAAGGGAAGCTACCTAAGAACGTCCAAAATTTATACCTATTCTGATAGGGTTGTCACCTGTTGCATGTGAAAAATTATGGGTAAAAATAAAAATATTATATACTAGTATATATATGTATAGCAAGATATGTAGTAATGATTGGAATAAAATGTTTTTTATATTATACTAGATTCTGCCCGCGGCTTCGCCCGCGTGAATTTTGGTTTTTCACAAATCCCGAGGGAATCGTGGATTTCCGACTCCCGTTCCCGCTCCCTTTTCCAAGCTTTATACCCACTTTCAAGGACGTTTGCTATAGTAATCTACCTATAGCTGTAGATATAGATTTCGGTTTTATCAAAATCCCGTGGGAACTGTGCATTTTTCCAGGATAAAAAGTAGCCTATGTGTTGCTAATGCATGCAACACAGCAAACTATTGCAATAATGTGTTATGTGAACGTGATTTACCTAAGAACAGTCAGCGCCCTCTATGGCGTTTTTGGAAGATTATATCTATGTTAGTCCCACAGGAATACTTTTCCGGGATAAAAAGTAGCCTATGTTTTAAGTCAGGGCATAAGCTATCTCCATTCAATTTCAGCCAAATCGGTTCAGTAGTTACGGCGTGAAAGCGGAACAAACATACAAACTCACTTTCCCATTTATATATTAGTAAGGATAAGGACTAGCTTCTGCCCGCGGTTTCGCCCGCGTGACAGTACCTAGATACTTACTTACTTTAGTAAATTGAATGAATTAAGTACCTAGTTACTAAGGTACCTAACCTTAGATAGGCCCATCGTAATGGTCCATTGTGTACAGGAGCTATTTTAACTTACCTGGCAATGTTTTACCTAATTCTATTGAGTAGAATCTGATTTCCGTACTAGTGGTAGAGTCTTGACATAATATCATAAGTGGAACATGCTATCCTACAATAAATAAATTCATTTCATTTCAATTAATTTCATTTCATTAATTTTTTGTGTAGATAATGTAATATTATGTAAAGGTAGTTATACTTACTTCACTTGTTCTCTAGGGTACAAAAAAAAAAGAAATATACTTATTTTTTATAGTGGAACTTAAACATACGTACAATACTGAGGCATATTTGTCTAAACACAACACTTAATTTTTTATAAGTATAATTTACACTATTTTAAGTACACAGTTGTCTAAACTCTCGCCAATAACTCTCGCTAATAATTTAATGCGCACGCGACACGACCACACGACAGCCTTGACGTTATTCAACTAACTGTTCACTAGCGGAGCGTCCGTGACAGCCCGTGTGTGCGTGAGCGGCGCTATGTGTGAGTGTACTTACTGCGGGACGCTTGTAGGTAGCTTCCTCTCTGTTCCTTTTCTACTCGTGTGGTTCAAGTCTGTACGTGTCTGTAGCCACCTGCCGGCCAGTGTGAATAGAGTCGCGGAACCGTACAGACATGTTTGATAACGAAAAGCTAATAGAAATTGTAAGAGACTATAAATATCTTTATGACTTAAATGATAAAAAATATAGTGACAATGTGAAAAAGGATCAGGCGTGGAAGGAAATAGGAATAAAACTTAAAAGGAATGGTAAGTAGGTACATATTTTATTTTACACACTAAATATCTATTAGCAGCTTAACGCTCCTTCTGGTGAATCGAAAAACCTAGCAAAATTCTCTCTGACATTGAACGCGGCAGCTTGGTAATTGCCCCCCTGTCTAGGTAGGTTTGATAAAGAATGTGATGATGTGTTTTCTTCATTATTTGAATGCTGAACACCACTGGATTTTATATAATTATGTAAGATACAAGTTGTCATAACAACTTTGTCAGCATTATCAGGATGAAGTTGTATTCTTCTGTTATAGAGACGAAATTTTTGAGCTAAAATCCCAAATGCATTTTCGACAACTTTTCTTGCACGGGATAGTCTATCATTGAATGTGTTTTTTCTTTGGTCACATAGTTGAGGTTTAGGATATGGTCTCATTAGATAGGTCCTTAAGGGGAATGCTTCATCTCCTATGATAACATGTGGCGCTGTGATTTCAGTGCCAGGTAAATATTTGCTCTCCGGGACGTTAAATGTGTTTGACATTAATGCTTTTCCGATGTTTGAATTTGAAAAAATACCTCCGTCACTGTTTTTTCCATAAGCACCGACATCGACACATATGAAATTGTAATCAGCGTCCACAATAGCCATCAAGACGATTGAAAAAGTTTTTTTATAGTTAAAAAACTGAGATCCGGAGTTTGCTGGAGCAGTTATTACAACGTGCTTGCCATCAATAGCTCCTATACAATTTGGAAAATTCCAAGTATTCCAAAACCCCTCTGCGATTCTTAGCCACTGTTCTCTTGCAGGGACAGGCATTGTTTCCTTCATCATTCGTTTTATTATTGCACTGCAAACCTCTTTCACTATCTTGTGCACGGTGCTTACTCCTAGTCTATAACTAAATGCTATAGAAACGAAGGAGTCCCCAGTAGCCAAAAATCTGCAAAGAAAAACATATAATATTATTATGTTTGTTTCCTTGTTTCAGGAACAGAATGTAAGAAATCATGGGCACTACTGCGAGATGCCTTCAGACGTTCTATTAAAAAGAAAAAAGATACCAAAAGTGGCCAGGCTAGTATTCCTGACAAAAAATGGAAGTATGAAGATGAAAATGAAATCCACGCCATCATCGTATAACATGAACTATGCAGGAAATACTCCTATGCCAGATACAATAGAAGATTTTGGTCAAGGATATTTTTCACCAAATACAGAGGAACTGACATATGAGCACTTACAATAGCATTAATGAATGAATCTACTTTACTTAAACAATATTATATGATACACTGAAATTATTCTGTAATAAATCTTACCTGAGACATACTGCTAGTTTTTCTTTTGGTGACAAGGCCTCCTTGAAAACTGTATCTTGTTTGGTTATCAGCAGTTTTATTTTATTTAGTAAAATGTCAAACTGATACCGACTCATACGAAAATATCTGAAAAATTTTTCTTCATCGTCAATAAGTTCTTTATAAAGTGTCCAAAATTCTCCTTCTAATTTTCTTTTCTTAAGCATAGGATGGACTGCCATGCGTTTTGCCCTTTTTTTACTTTTATTCCTGTCTTCTTCTTCGAGTAACAATGCAATTACTACTAAATCTTCCACAGAGAAGTGTCTAAACATTTTCAGCAAAAATAAACGTGCTTTTCCTACAAGCTATTCGGTGCCAGTGAGAGCGGCCGCGTCCGACGCCGACGACGGTGTCTGTCGATGTGTGACACGACACACTTCTGGCACGCTATATGTAAATAAACGGTGTCTGTGGGTGTCTGCCACGCTACTTGTCTGTGACGCACTGTGTCTGTAGATATAAACGGACCTTAATGAGACGTGGCTGCGCGCAGGTGAAGAGGGGCGCGCGCCGGCCGTCCCGGGGTACCGGCTGCGACACGCGCCGCGCCCGGACACCGTGCGCGGGGGCCGGGGGGGCGGAGTCGGATTCTATATCAAACAAGGTATAAATGTTCGCGCGTGTCAAGTGCCGGGGCATCAGTCCGTCGAGCAGATGTGGGTTAGCATAAAAGTTAATTCATCCAGGATTGCGATCGGCACGGCGTACAGGCCACCGTGGTTCGATACCGACGTATTTCTCGATGTGATCACCGAGAGCATTCAGTCGCTATCGAATTATGATTGCATTGTTGTCCTGGGTGATTTTAATATAAATTTGTTAAAAAAAGATGAGTTAAAAACAAGGAAATTAATTACATTTTTAGATTCTGTGCAACTCACTCAAATAGTTAATTCACCCACTCACTTCACGGAAACCAGTGAAAGCTTAATTGATATTATTTGTACCGACATTCCTATACTTAAGATAAGTGTTAATCCAATACCCACTTTGAGTAACCATGCTTTTCTTGAGTGTGTACTTAACCTCAAGAAAAAAAATATTCCACCGAAGTTATTAACTTATAGGTCACTACAAAATATATCTCCGGATTTATTTAAAATACATCTAGGTATGATCCCTTGGGCCCTAATTTCATCTATGGATGACGTTAACCGAATGGTGTCCTCACTGAATAGTTTCCTCAAAGCGCTTTTCGACGTTCATGCTCCCAAGCGGACTAGACTGACCAAGGATCGACATGAACCTTGGATTACCTATACTGTGAAGCATATGATGAAACTTAGAGATGAAGCGCATCTGAAGTGGCGAGCTATGAAAACGGATGCGAATAAAAATAATTATTTACAATATAAAACATTAGTTGTAAAGGCTTTGGACAGTGAAAAAAGTGCATATTTTACACATAACATTAATAACAAAATTAAAGACCCTAAAGCTCTCTGGTGTAATCTCAAAAGCTCCGTGCTTCCTAGTAAAGCTACAAGTCTGCCTACCCATCTTTGTTACCCTGATGAAATTAATAAGCATTTCTTAGACATTCCAGGCAAAAATGAAATGACTATTTCTCAGCTTACTTTATACGAATTTGATAGGTTTTCATCCACTACGTTCATACTGGGTAAATCTAGTGAGGCAGAGATTTTTAAAATTATTAAGAGTCTGCATTCTAACGCAGAGGGGACCGACGAGATGACACTTGATATGTTGCTCATGACCCTCCCACAAAGTCTTGGCGTAATCACAGCAATTGTCAATACATCAATAGTAACGTCAACCTTCCCTGATACTTGGAAAGTAGCAGTGATTCGTCCTATCCCAAAAACCGATAGTCCTGTTAATATAAAAGACCTACGTCCAATCAGTATATTGCCTTGTGCATCGAAAATTTTGGAAAATGTTGTTTACTTACAAGTTTCTAAATATCTTGAGCGTAATAATTTGTTGCCAGAAATGCAGTCAGGTTTTAGAGCTGGAAGAGGTACAGTTACTGCGCTTCTGGATGTAACAGATAATATACTGACATCCACGGACAAAAAAATGTGTACAGTTTTGGTTTTGTTGGATTTCTCGCGTGCATTTGACAGTATAAATATAGCGCTGCTCCTGTCCAAATTATCTTATTATGGCTTTGATGTCAATACTGTTAACTGGTTCAATAGCTATTTGAGCAACAGAACCCAGTATGTAGAAGTGATACAGGAAGATGGGAAAAAATGTCATTCCTCTGTTGCAGATGTGACCAGAGGTGTTCCCCAAGGGTCAATATTAGGTCCACTTTTATTTATATTATATAGTGCTGATATTGTTAAAATTATTAAAAATTGTAAATTTCACATATATGCTGATGATTTGCAGGTGTATTTCTCATTCGAGCCAAATGAGTACCAAACAGCGGTTCAGAGGGTTAATGAAGACCTTCAACGAATAGCAGATTGGTCAGATAGCAACTCGTTGGTTCTCAATCCCTGTAAATCAAAGCTTATAATTTTTGGATCTAAAGCTCAACTGAATAAGGTTAACTTTGAATCGGCAAGCGTATATTTGAAGGGTAATCGTCTAGAGCGCGTGTATGAAGCCCGCAATTTAGGATTATTAATGGACTCCGATTTAAGGTTTGAAAAACACATAGCTACGGTGGTGCGCAACTGCTTTTACCGATTAAAAATATTGTATAAGATTCGAAAGTATATTACTCAAGCAGTGCGTATCCGTTTGGTAGAAACTCTGGTTTTATCAAAACTCAACTATGCTGATGTAGTTTACGGACCTCGACTGTTAGTCAGAACGAGCAAGCTGGTCCAGCGGGTCCAGAATGCATGCGCCCGTTTCTGTTTCAGCATTCCCCCACGAACTCATGTAACGCCATTTTTAAACAGACATGGACTACTTAAAATGAGGTCGAGGAGAAAAGTACATCTTGCGAGTTTACTTTTCGGGGTTTTCAAGAATGGTACACCTTCTTACATTTACGATAAACTAGACAGGATATACGCAGGTAGGGATCATTTTAGAGGCGTACGAAAAATTTTAAGTGTTCCACGTCACTGCTCTGCTGCGTTCAGGGGTAGCTTCAAATATGCCGCAACCCGATGTTGGAATAACATTCCTCCGCCGATTCGCGATTCCCGTAGTAAATACACATTTATAAAAAAATTAAAACAGTTTATTTTATTAAAACAAAAAGAGTACGAAAACATTGCGGCTGATATATCAATCATTTAGTTTAATTTATACACGGTGTTTTTTCCATCGTCGATCAAGAGCGGCCCCAGTTAGGTATCCGATGTAAGAAATCTTTAGGTAATATTCAAAATTAGTTCCGGACAATACACATATTAGTGATAAAAAATTATTAAAATTTAAAGCATTTATGAAACAGCCTGTTTAATGTTTTAGAAACTAGGTCAAGCCATTGAACTTGGATACAAGTTCAAGGAAAGATTTATCATACAAGTGAAATTATAGCCAACCAATAGCGAAGCGTATTTTGTAAAAGTCCACGTGGACCGTCAACCAATGTCGACGCTCGCGCTTTTCTTTGATGGAAACCGACAGCCAACGATGCGCACGCGGTGTTCTTTGTTATGTAATATGCCCCGCCCCGTCTAGCCGGCCGCTTTATGCCGCTTATAAGTTATAGTGATGTCCTAAAGGACCTAATAATTGATATCGATATCGGTATGTGATCGATGAAATGGCAGCATAATATGGTCATATCGTGCTTAGGATTCCTCCATATCACTGACAATACAACGCCATAGAACTTATATGGGCACAAGTAAAAAGGCATGCTGCAAGAAACAATACAAGCCCCCGGTTCACAGCGAATAAAATGTTGCAATTAGGTACTCAAAAATGCTTGTGACGTGACGTGACGGCTGAGAACTGGGCAAGTGTGGTGGAGAGAACTAAAAGAGTCATAAAGTTTGATTTGAACCGTGATATTGCATTTGATAATTTATGCACACAAGAGCTAATCATTAATTACTGAAGACTCCTCATCGGACGAATCTAGTATAGGTAAATGACGATTCTGACGACTCGTGTGATAAAAAAATTTAAGCTATTTTACTTAGTTATTTTATTTGTATGCCTTATACTAAGAAGAAAAACTTTAATAAAACTGTAGTAAGTATGTTATCTAGTCAAGAAGACTTTTTGCTGTCTTCCTGATTAAATAACATATTATTACACCTTACTTACATCTTAGCATTTACTTATTTCTACCAATTATTTGTAATCTGTGGCACAACCGTAGTAATCTTTATGTGTGGCACATCACTAAGGGGGCGGTACCCGTCCATGAAGTACAATATTATTTGTATGAAATTTTAACTTAAACAATACGAAACTTTATGGGCGTGAGCTGTTAAAAACTAATAATAAAATAGACAGTCTATAGGTAGGTATACTTGATGTGAATGACCTCAAATATCGGAGTCGCCGCGCCGCGGTCTGTAGTTATTATGTTCGCCATAGGGTGTTTTTAAATGAAACGTTTTCGTTTATTTTTTTTGAATATTAGTCATTCGAATGTTATTTATTTTTTATTATTATTATACTAATAGATAGTAGGCACTGGATACATTAACTGGTTTGCTTGTGGAAGACGATAAAAATTGCACCGTGTATATATAATTTAATTACCCATAATACTTATATCTTAGTTAATGTACATAATATATCTTATATATCTTCACATTTACACATACAGTTATACACATAAAACATACTTACGTATTTATTTGATGCTTCTTCATAAATTCTTTATTATTTTTGTGAATTGCGTGCTTGCTGCTAAATTAGTATATTTTTGCTCTCTAATTTAACTTACCATTTTTGCTCTCTAATTTTAAAAGGTTTATGATGTCATTTTGTTAGGTTAAGTAATTATTTTTTTTAGGTTATTTAAATTTTATTTAGTTTATTTATACATAGCCGTGACGCCACCCACCGGGTCACAGCTGAAAATCAGCGCTCTGATTTGTATTGTGTGTCTGCACATACAACGCAGGGCATTCAAGCTGAGCTGTACACCCATTCTGGGTGGTGTCACAGACGAATAATGTTTACCTACCTTACGTTTGTAAGTATATTGTTTGTTTGTGACACCATCGATGAATAAATATGTTTTCTTTCTTTCTTTCTTTCTTTCTTTCTATCAGAAGGGATCCACGAAGTTTAAAATTTTTAGGCCAATTATTGACCCTTTCATCACATTGTTTATGCCAACGGAGATTGGGAAAAAATTTGTTAGTTTACAATTGAATAACTTATTGAAAAATGGTGATTAAACTTTTTTTTCTTCTTTTTAGGCTTTTTAGGCCGCCTAAGATGATACGCGTTTACCTAGAAGATGCCTATTTACTCTTTTATTAAAGATACCCAAGTTGTAAGTGGCGGGAAATACAGATTTCGGAAGGTATTCCAAACCCTAGCCGTGCGTATGAGGAAAGAAGACTTCGTGCGTGTAGTGTAGGTGGAACAGAAACGACATAGGGATGAAAACCCATCCGGTGTCTTGCGGTGGTGAAAGTGTGAAGAGGGAACAAGATCGTAGAGCTCCTGAGCACACTCACCGAAATATAAAGTTACTTAATTAAAGTTACTGGACTTTTACGTTTGGTATTCATCCGCTTATCTAAAATATATTACATATCCATTATATACTTAGCAAATGCTGTTTATTATTTTTATATGTAAGAAATTGCAGTGGTAGTGGTAGACTAAACCATCCAAAATTTCATCCAAATCGGTCCAGCCGTTTAAAAGGAGTTAGGTGACACACACTTACAGAAGAATAATTATATACTGCATTAGGTACGGGTGAGAGAGTTTACCGTATCGAGGTGGACGGAATGAACATTAAACGTTTGAAAGTTACGAAACCCATGAACATTTTTTATGGAAAAATGTTTTTTTCTTTTATTTTATTTTTTCGCCAATTTTCCAATGCAATAGTTATTTTGCTATTCGGGATGGAGAGGCTATGTGCGTTGGAGGCTTATTTTGATTTTTTTTATATACCAACGAGTCGAGGCTTTGAAGACATAAAGAAAACTATGTTTGTCTTTGTCATACGTCTTACGGTTGACCGTAGACAGCTCCCGCACAGGGGAGAAAACACGAGTTTTGCCCGCCACACCAGACAAGTCTACTGCAAGGCAGTTAACGACCTCGCCCGCAGTGAACGTGTGTAGTTAGGTATGCTCACTTGTTATATTGTTTCTCGTCAAACCATTCCGGTATCCTCATCGCCTCAGGTAATTTTTCATCACAAGGCTGTTGAGAAGCTTTTTTTGAAAACAGGCCATTTATGTATTCTTCCACTGAAAAAAAAGTAGGTACCTATCTAGTAATTAAAAGCCTCACGCAACGGTTGCGGGCGCGGATCGGGAACCGTAGGGTCGACGGTTCAAACCCCACCTGTTAAGGTGCGTCCAGACTTGAACATTTCACCGAACCGAACAGCGAACATTTCGGCGAACTTGTTACGCTCAATGTGGACGGCGCGCTTGGAGCGCTGTTACTGGGTAACAGTTCGGCGAAAGTTTCGCCGAACTGTGCGCGCCGTCCACATTGAGCGTAACAAGTTCGCCGAAATGTTCGCTGTTCGGTTCGGTGAAATGTTCAAGTCTGGACGCACCTTTATACTATTTGTCGTACTCACTCCTAGCATAAGTTTTCACTGCTCAATTGGAGAGGAAAGGGGAATATTGTTCATGTTCATTCATTCA
Source organism: Melanargia galathea (assembly GCA_920104075.1). Taxonomy (NCBI): domain Eukaryota; kingdom Metazoa; phylum Arthropoda; class Insecta; order Lepidoptera; family Nymphalidae; genus Melanargia; species Melanargia galathea. The sequence continues at coordinate 21,670,906 of OV049857.1, read as the reverse complement.
TTAGTCATGTTCATCATGGCTAATATTCTTTTTAAAAAATGACGAATTTATTTATTCTACATAACTAAATACTATAAGTATAGGTACCTACTATAAAACGTGCTTTTAATTTTCATTTTCTTCATCTGGCTAAAATAATTTACTTACCGAGTGTTTTACTACTTTTACTTGTTTAATTTTTTATAACGGAATCGAAAGGAGATCATGAAATTATAAGTCCCCGTAGCCAAGTTACTCGTATGTATTCTGTTTCTATGATCGTAAACGCTGTAGAGCAGGGTTTCCCAAAGTTTTTTTTTAAATAATATCTAAAAAAAAGACCCCGCGACGTCGTTCGCGTCGATATAGATTTTTGTATCAGATCGAATCGGATCCCATAATTCTTTTTTGTGAAATCTATAATATAATAAAACTGTAACAGATCCAATTCTGTACATTGAAGATATTTTGAAAATTTCTTTTGGAGGGCACTCTATAATCGATACTGAAGCCAAAACTGTAATTTTTTTCATTTTTGTCTGTCTGTCTTTCTGTCTGTCTGTCTGTCTGTCTGTCTGTCTGTCTGTCTGTCTGTCTGTCTGTATCTTGGCCGCGCATCACGCCGAAACTACTGAATGGATTCAAATGAAACTTGGTACGATTTGAGTTTATACACCGAGGTAGGACATAGGATACTTTCTATCCCGAAATTCAGCACGGTTCCCTTGGGAGAGGGGAAGAAAGTTAAAACATGTATTTAGCTGTAATTCATTAACGCGTGGTTCGATTTAACTCATTCTTTTTTTGTTAGAAAGGTAGTACTTTAAGTATTGTCCCGTAAATATTTCAAGGTCATAGGTTTTTTAGTTCAGAAATGACAGACGGATATGGATCGATTTTAATGGAACTTCCAATAGCAGGTAGGTGATGTTATAAGGAGTAGGCTACATTTAGTTTAGGTACATAAAATAATTATGGGATCCGATCCGATCCTATATAAAACGTATAAACACGCGAACGAAGTCGCGGGGGTCAGCTAGTTGTAAAATAAAAGTAGCTATCTGCCAAGGAAAGATCCGTCAAAATCGAGCCAGCCGTTTTGGAGACTAGTTGGAACAAATAGACAGACAAACAAATATAAATTTAAACACACGCCAGTTTAAGATAAGCCGTACGTTCAAAGATTCGGATCCCAAGTTATTTGAACTCAATACTGTGAGGATTGTAATGTCTGTAATTTCTGAACTAAAAAACCTATGACCTTGAAATATTCACGGGACAATTTTAAAGTACCAACTTTCTAAAAAAAGAGAATGAATGAAATCGGACTACGCGTTAATGAATTACAGCTAAATACACGATTAGACTTTCATCCCCTCTCCCAAGGGAACCGTCCTGAATTTCGGGATAAAAAGTATTCTATGTCCTACTTTGGAGTATAAACTCAAATTGTGCCAAGTTTCATTCGAATATTTAAATCGAATATTTCAAGATACAGACACACAGGCAAAAATGAAAAAAAATACAGTTTTAGTTTCAGTATCGATTATAGAGTGCCCTCCAAAAGAAATTTTCAAAATAACTTCAATGTACAGAGTTAGATCTGTTACAGTTTTATTATATTACTAGCTGAACCCCGCAACTTCGTTCGCGTAGATATAAGTTTTTATATAGGATCGGATCGGATCCCATAATTCTTTTATGTACCTAAACTAAATGTAGCCTAAGTTACTCCTTATAACATTGAAAGTTCCATTAAAATCAATCCAGCCGTTTCGAAGATTAGCAGGAATAAATAGACAGACCGACAAACATAAATTTAAACGCACACCAGTTTAAAATAAGCCGTACGTTCAAAGATCCGGGTCCCAAGTTATTTGAACCCAATACTGAGGATTGTAATGTCTGTCATTTCTAAACTAAAAAACCTATTACCTTGAAATATTTACGGGACAATACATAAAGTACTACCTTTCTAACAAAAAAAGAATGAGTGAAATCGAACAACGCGTTAATGAATTACAGCTAAATACACGTTTTAACTTTCATCCCCTCTCCCAAGGGAACCGTGCTGAATTTCGGGATAAAAAGTATCCTATGTCCTACCTCGGAGTATAAACTCAAATCGTACCAAGTTTCATTCGAATCCATTCAGTAGTTTCGGCGTGATGCGCGGCCAAGATACAGACAGACAGACAGACAGACAGACAGACAGACAGACAGAAAGACAGACAGACAGACAGACAGACAAAAATGAAAAAAATTGCAGTTTTGGCTTCAGTATCGATTATAGAGTGCCCTCCAATCAAAATTTTCAAAATATCTTCAATGTACAGAATTGGATCTGTTACAGTTTTATTATATTACTAGCTGACCCCCGCGACTTCGTTCGCGTGTTTATACGTTTTATATAGGATCGGATCGGATCCCATAATTATTTTATGTACCTAAACTAAATGTAGCCTACTCCTTATAACATCACCTACCTGCTATTGGAAGTTCCATTAAAATCGATCCATATCCGTCTGTCATTTCTGAACTAAAAAACCTATGACCTTGAAATATTTACGGGACAATACTTAAAGTACTACCTTTCTAACAAAAAAAGAATGAGTTAAATCGAACCACGCGTTAATGAATTACAGCTAAATACATGTTTTAACTTTCTTCCCCTCTCCCAAGGGAACCGTGCTGAATTTCGGGATAGAAAGTATCCTATGTCCTACCTCGGTGTATAAACTCAAATCGTACCAAGTTTCATTTGAATCCATTCAGTAGTTTCGGCGTGATGCGCGGCCAAGATACAGACAGACAGACAGACAGACAGACAGACAGACAGACAGACAGAAAGACAGACAGACAAAAATGAAAAAAATTACAGTTTTGGCTTCAGTATCGATTATAGAGTGCCCTCCAAAAGAAATTTTCAAAATATCTTCAATGTACAGAATTGGATCTGTTACAGTTTTATTATATTATAGATAGATAGAAGAAGATAAACTAAAATAAACTAACTAAGATTTAAAAAAAAAACTTTGGAAAACCCTGCTCATAACGATCACGATCACAGAAAGAGAATGTAACTTGGCTAGGGGGCTGGTATATATAGGAACAACTTTATATAAGTAGGCTCGTGGTAGGTTCTTACCTACTTATATAAAATTGTTCCTCTCGCTTCTGTGGTATTTCTACAATCTATTTATACAAGATCCTTAAATCGATATTTAAAACTGATCCTTAGAAATAAATATCTGGTAGAAAGCTAGATTCTAGATTCAAAATTAGTAGGTTACACATATATTGGTACGGAAAAGATATAATTATTAAGTACTTATAATATGAGATAAATTAAAAAAAATATGATAAAACTACACGTAATGCTTTATAATAACATGATAGGATACTTACCATTTAAATCCATAGTGAATTACTGATTAATCTAATTTATAATCATATCCCATCAGATTTTGATAAAAACGAGAAAAACATGAATCACGTTAGCACCTGGATCTGTCGTCTACCTGCACAGATCGCTGAACACCTACTGGATGGCGCTCACATGCACTTAATCATAATACTACTTATAATAAAATCGTAGACTTGCCATATCTGTACAATCAATATTTTTGCAAAATAATAACTAGGGAATGTTATTAAGATAAGTGATGAACGCAAACAAAGCTATTTTTGAAATTTTTGTCTGTATGTTTGTGCGCGCATCACGCAAATACTACTGAATGGATTGAAATGAAAGGCATGATTTAAGTTCATACTACGGAGTAATATATAGGATACTTATCCCGAAATTCAGCACGGGTCCCTTAGGAGAGGGGATGAAAGTCAAAATGTGTACTTAGCTGTAATTCATCAACGCGTGATCCGATTTAATTTATTCTTTTTTTGTTAGAAAGGAGATACTTTAAAGATTACTGACTGATCTCTGAAAGGTTGGACTGATTTTGATAGGACTTTTACTGGCGGATGTTTACATTTTGATGTACCTAAACATCCGCCAGTGAACTTTTTTAGCAAGGTATGAGCTCAAAGGAGCTTAGAAAGAGGGATTTTTAAAAACCAGTATCCTCGCGAACGAATTCGCGGATATCCGCTTGTCTTTAATAAAAACAATATAATATTTATCAAGACAGAGTGACTTGATGCTTTCCTTGGCAGGGATTAAAGGTAAAATAATCCCAATCCCAGCAATAGGAGACCAAGAAGAGCAAGAAGTTAAAATTCGTTAAAAATTGTTAGGTACCGAAATCGACCAAAACTACTCGGAAAGGATGTAATTATACTTATACACTCAGAATACATATTACTTGAGAATAAACCTACTTCATACTCAGTCGTACGCTTTCAATACAAATAAAAATGCAATGTTCAACTCATTTTCAAATGAGCCAATGTGTTCAGCCAATCCCTTTCTCATCTGATAACGATGACTTTGACATCGTCTCTATCAGCAATAGATATACAATATCTGCATGTTTAGGTACCATTCAAAAAAGAAGCAATTTCAAAGAGAAATTAATTAAAATTGAGACGTGTCTCTCAATTGTTCACAGCATTGTACTGGAGAGGAAGACGGGGATTTAAAGTAGAATGCAACCTAATTATTTAACGTTATTTATTCACAGAAATCAATAATTAATTTAAACAAATCAACAAAAGTAGTTATTTATTTAAGTAGGTATGTGCAATTTTTTCATATCTTTTTACAACAAAATATGCTACGTAATTAATTAGTCTTTCACCATAAAAGAGATAATATCTCTCTGTACCAAGGTTGAGGTAAATGTGGCTTATAATACTCTGAATTTGGCTTCGGAATCGAATTGTCCGTTGGGCTTTCCTTAAACATATTAACAGAAACGTTCCTGAAACCAAAGTTCCATAAAGCACGATACGGAAAGTAAGATGCGATAAATAATGTCCATCTAAGATGCCAGTTAATTATGATTCTTCCTATATTAGTTGCGTAAATTGCAATTGCCATTTCGTTGAATGCTAATTTATATTTTCCCAGTAAAGGCAGCTGTTTATATGCTGGTACATCGTCAATACAGTCGTAGTCGTGAATATAAAGCATTCGTGGTGGCTTTTTGAGCAGTCCTTCTATTGCACATTCTTGTATTAACGCAGTTGAAGCCACACCTGAAAGAAGGATAACGTATTAAGTACTGAGTAGGTAGGTAGGTCCTATAATTATTTTAAGAATTATTTTTTAACCCCCGACGCAAAAACGACGGGGTGTTATAAGTTTGACGTGTCTCTGTGTGTGTGTGTATGTGTGTGTGTATGTGTCTGTCTGTTCCCCTGTAACGCTCAAACGGGTGAACCGATTTGAACGCGGTTTTTTTTTGTTTGAAGGTGAATTAGTCGAGAGTGTTTTTAGCTATGTTTGATGAAAATCGATCTAAGATGGCCGCCGTTACAGAATGACAGATTATATATTTTTCACAACTCCGATAATATGGGTATCAAATGAAAGGGCTTGACTAGTAGAATAGCACTATGCAAATCCAAGATGGCCGCGACCACAAAATGGCGAATGTCGGGGGTTTTTTAAATTTTTAATTTATACCTAGTTACTTGTTTCTATTAAGGTAGATAGGTGTCTTATAAACACATTTTTTATTTAATGCCGAAAGTACCTACCTTCATCGCGTTTTTTTCCGTTGACTTGATGTTTTCTCAATTTGTTCTGGAAATCTATTCTATCTTGTTCCGAATAGACATATCCCGGTACTTCAGCTAACAACATCACCGCATACATCATAGACGAGATTTCCACGACTGGCAAGACATTACGTATACCTTCTAACACAACACGCGACATATGCTCAAAATATTCTGGAACGTTCTCTAAACATGGCGTGAAAACTCTGTCCTGTAGAATTTTGCACACTTGACGTGTCTCTTCATAGGTGTCTCGGCAAATGTTATACCTAAAACAATTGGAGTTATGACAAGTTTCTGCCTATTTTGTTGACGAGAGGGAAATCTCTTTAATATCCGACCAATATTATGGGAGAGGTGGTTATATGTGATCATCAGAGTACGGCCGAACGGAGAAGTTTCTCCCTAGCGTGAGTAGTGTGCTTCATGCATGACTAAATCAAAGTCAATGAAATGTAGACACGCTTTAAAGGTAATTTAGGCGTGTGAGTAGTTTCTCAAACCGTAAAAATATATAGTTTCATAGTTAGGTACACGAGTTGTAAGATTTAAAACTTATACATCAGAAATTAATTTAATCTTGAAGTTGGTTTCCACAATTTCAAATATCTTGTAATGCAATACAAGGTGCATTGTATACCTATTTTTAAATATTCTTTTAATACGCAAAGAATATTTAAAAATATACACATCATATTGTCTAATCTAGGTATATGCTAAAGGTCATAACTAGAATTTATCATACAAGACCTAAAAATATTCAGACGATTTGCAAATTACCTGTCTTCCAATCCAATCATGTGTCCAATGACTTTCCAGCAATGGTTGTAGGCTTCCCAATCGCCTTCTTTCAGTTGTCTAAAACTGAATTTGTCTGGCTTAAGAAAGGCAAGTCCTATGAAGCCATACAGCGTGAGAGCCATGTCCCGCTGGGACACGTTGCCTGTGCCTCTCAGCCTGGCGGCGCGCCCTGCCTGGATGTGACGACTCCTGACCGTGTACAGTGAGCGCCACGCTCTGGAGTCAAGTATACATTTTTAATAAGTAACTATATTTAGTTATAAGTACAAGTATTTACATACAGTACAAAACTGCATAGTAGGTACTTATACGATAGAATTTGAAAATAATAATTTTCGGATTTTTTTACATGCCACATCCATCCTTCGTAGCAAATATGTTTTGATGATGGACTACTCACTCACCAAGCACTCACCCTTATAGCCCGGGAGGTAGCGCTACAGTTTGTCTAGTGATTTTATACAGAATGAATTTTTTTTCAAACATTTAAGTATGTAATGTTCAAAAATCGGTAAAGTGAGCGTCACTCGTCACACCCGTGATGGAGCTAAAAGATACAGCATGAAAAAGTTTTTGTATTGTTACGGATAACCTTATGACAAAGGAATAAGGTTCTCAATAGCTTCCCCGCCGCCCGCTTGTTCGTGATCTTACGTTCTTGTTCTGATTGAATGTCGTAGAAAAGATCACGAAGTAGCGGTAGAGAAGCGATTATGAACCTTATTCGCTTGACATAAGGTTCTCTGTAACAATACAAAAACTTTTTCATGCTGTATCTTTTAATTCCACCACTATCGGAGCAGATGGCTGACATTCGGATCTATTACGTGTTATGGGAAAACTATTATTGTTATGAATAATTTCAGTCGGTATAAAATGACTTGCTCAACTGTAGCGCTACCTCCTATTCATAAAAAAATATGCTGTGAAAGCTGTAACTTTTTACTTAATTACACACTAGAACAAGTATAAATTTAAAATTTAAAACACCCCCGACATCAGGCCCGGATCTAGGGGGGGGCAGGCCGGGGCCCGTGCCCCGGGCGGCAGATTCAGAGGGCGGCAAATTCAAATGCTGAGTACAGCATTATCGTCAATTATGGCGGATTATCCTTAAGGCAAACTAGGCACGTGCCTAGGGGCGCGAGATAAGAAGGGGCGCCAAAATTAATTGAGCAGGTGCAGGAGCAAAGTTAGCACAGGTCTTTCGAAGCTGCAAACTTAGATTAGTATAAATACCTATATTCTACACGACTTTTATTGGTCCTAAGTCCTAACAACATAATATTAAAAATCAGAACTAGCCGTTAGTTCAGCCAATCAGGGGCGCCGATAAGGTGCTGCCTAGAGCGCTGTCGACATCTAATCCGCCACTGTATTGGTACATACATATTTCAAACTATTAGGTACAGGTCATATTTTGTATTACATTGAAAATATTTTGAAAATACTTTTGGATGGCACTGTATAATCGATACGGAACCTAAAGGCTAAAACTGTAATTTGTTCATTTTTGTCTGTCTGTCTATAATCTTGGCCACGAATCACGTCGAATCTACTACCTACGCCAGTCAAATCTTACATTAAAATCGCAATCAAACGGCAAGTTCTGATTTTTTAATATGATGTTAGGACTACTACCAGTAGTCTAAAATCTGATTTTGGAGCTTCGAAAGACCTGTGCTAACTTTGCACGACTCCAAAAACCGCGAAGTTTTTGCACTTTTGGATTTTTCATTTTCAATATAAACCTAAACTATGCGTTTTAAAAAAAAATGATACAATACTTTTTTAAAGTAATCTAAAATTGCTACAATTTAAGTCTAGAACCAGCTCTGAAAATTCAATATTTACTGAGATAGGTACAGTTCTTCAAAACTTGACAATTATTTCCAAAAAAGTTAAATTTTAAGATTTGGTCAATTTTAAACTCCGATATTGGGAAAAATACTCATTTTACAGGTAAAGTTAAATGAAAACATGTTGTAGTAAATATAATTAACTTCAATTTAAACGACGTCTTTAGGCCATAAAATTAGTTTAAAGGTTGAGGAGGAAAGAGTATACTTTTTTATATTACATTAATTTCGGGGGGGGGGGGGGGGGGCAACTACTCGTCTTATATGTTTATACCTACTGGTAACCGATACTGGTATATCGAAAATATTGGTGGGGGCGGCATTTTACAGTTTTTGCCCCCCCTCGAAAAAACTGAAGATCCGGGGCTGCCCGACATTCGCCATTTTGTGGCGGCGGCCATCTTGAATTTGCATAGTGCTATTCTACTAGTCAAGCCCTTTCATTTGATACCTATATTGAGGGAGTTGTGAAAAAATATGTAATCCGCCATTTTGTAGCGGCGGCCATCTTGGACCGATTTTCATCAAAAATAGCTAACAACACTCTCGACTAATTCACCTTTCAAACAAAAAAAACCGCATTCAAATCGGTCCACCCGTTTGAGTACTACAGGGGAACAGACACACACACACACACACACATACACACACACACACACACACACACACAGACACGTCAAACTTATAACACCCCGTCGTTTTTGCGTCGGGGGTTAATTAATAGCAAATAACTGCCGTTGACTTTAACAGGTATTCAGTACCATTTTAATATCTCAAACCCTTTTAACACACGGATAACAGACGGATAATATCCTTTAACTTATAAGGGGTCCATTTTGTCATGATCGGGAACGGAACTCTAAAATCAGTACCTAAAATCTCTCTCTCTCTCTCTCTCTATATCTCAAACTAACTCTCTCTTTCTTTCTCTCTAGGTCTCTTTCTACTAAACTAAATTGATCGATCTAAAATTATGTTAGGTACCTGATCTTTTTAAAATGTTTTCTGCGGAAAAGGATAGGCTGATAGCATTATACACGGTGTTTTTTCCATCGTCGATCAAGAGCGGCCCCAGTTAGGTATCCGATGTAAGAAATCTTTAGGTAATATTCAAAATTAGTTCCGGACAATACACATATTAGTGATAAAAAATTATTAAAATTTAAAGCATTTATGAAACAGCCTGTTTAATGTTTTAGAAACTAGGTCAAGCCATTGAACTTGGATACAAGTTCAAGGAAAGATTTATCATACAAGTGAAATTATAGCCAACCAATAGCGAAGCGTATTTTGTAAAAGTCCACGTGGACCGTCAACCAATGTCGACGCTCGCGCTTTTCTTTGATGGAAACCGACAGCCAACGATGCGCACGCGGTGTTCTTTGTTATGTAATATGCCCCGCCCCGTCTAGCCGGCCGCTTTATGCCGCTTATAAGTTATAGTGATGTCCTAAAGGACCTAATAATTGATATCGATATCGGTATGTGATCGATGAAATGGCAGCATAATATGGTCATATCGTGCTTAGGATTCCTCCATATCACTGACAATACAACGCCATAGAACTTATATGGGCACAAGTAAAAAGGCATGCTGCAAGAAACAATACAAGCCCCCGGATCACAGCGAATAAAATGTTGCAATTAGGTACTCAAAAAGGCTTGTGACGTGACGTGACGGCTGAGAACTGGGCAAGTGTGGTGGAGAGAACTAAAAGAGTCATAAAGTTTGATTTGAACCGTGATATTGCATTTGATAATTTATGCACACAAGAGCTAATCATTAATTACTGAAGACTCCTCATCGGACGAATCTAGTATAGGTAAATGACGATTCTGACGACTCGTGTGATAAAAAAATTTAAGCTATTTTACTTAGTTATTTTATTTGTATGCCTTATACTAAGAAGAAAAACTTTAATAAAACTGTAGTAAGTATGTTATCTAGTCAAGAAGACTTTTTGCTGTCTTCCTGATTAAATAACATATTATTACACCTTACTTACATCTTAGCATTTACTTATTTCTACCAATTATTTGTAATCTGTGGCACAACCGTAGTAATCTTTATGTGTGGCACATCACTAAGGGGGCGGTACCCGTCCATGAAGTACAATATTATTTGTATGAAATTTTAACTTAAACAATACGAAACTTTATGGGCGTGAGCTGTTAAAAACTAATAATAAAATAGACAGTCTATAGGTAGGTATACTTGATGTGAATGACCTCAAATATCGGAGTCGCCGCGCCGCGGTCTGTAGTTATTATGTTCGCCATAGGGTGTTTTTAAATGAAACGTTTTCGTTTATTTTTTTTGAATATTAGTCATTCGAATGTTATTTATTTTTTATTATTATTATACTAATAGATAGTAGGCACTGGATACATTAACTGGTTTGCTTGTGGAAGACGATAAAAATTGCACCGTGTATAGCTGTCAATATGGTTTAATTAAAAAATTCTTCTACAGGATTATAAAATGCTCCTAATCGATATCATCATCATATAGGTACCATTGAGGTAATTTGAAAGTGGTCAAACACGTAGATGATACATTTCAGATATTTGAAAGACAAAATATTAAAACGTCTCTATTCTTACACTGAACCAGGTTTGAGCTCGTGTTCGAACCAGGAATTGACGTGTTCGTGTGTGGAGTAGTATCGTTTGTAAGCCGTGTAAACGGAGTTGGAGCGTCGAGTGCCCACGAGCACGTTCAGTATAGATGGAATAGAGAACACTGCTATCACCCCGAGCACCATGGAAGCTGACATCATGAAAAAAAAATCTCTGTAGAATCGACGACCCCTGAAAAAAAAAATTCTTGCATAGTAACAAATACAATCTACCTATAATTGTACTGTAACAAATAGTTTTAACGAGAATTAAGTAATAATGTACTGTAATAATAAGCTATAACAAGTGTAAATTGAAAATTTAAAAAACCCCCGACAATCGCCATTTAGTGGCGGCGGCCATCTTGAATTTGCAATAGTGCTATTCTACTAGTCAAGCCCTTTCATTTGATACCCATATCAAGGGAGTTGTGAAAAAATATATCATCCGCCATTTTGTAGCGTCGGCCATCTTGGACCGATTTTCATCAAACATAGCTAAGAACACTCTCGACTAATTCACCTTTCAAACAAAAAAAACCGCATTCAAATCGGTCCACCCGTTTGAGCGCCACAGGGGAACAGACAGACACACACACACACACACACACACACACACACACACACACACACACACACACACACACACACACACAGACACGTCAAACTTATAACACCCCGTCGTTTTTGCGTCGGGGGTTAAATAGTTATAAGAGAGAAAGCAGGCGTGAACTTTTAACTCGACTTTTAGAATGGCGATATCTTAGGAATGGTGATTCTAAGGAAAAATAATAGTAGTTACAAGTATAAATTAAAAATTTAAAAACCCCCGACATTCGTTATTTTGTGGCGGCGGCCATCTTGGATTTGCATAGTGCTATTCTACTAGTCAAGCCCTTTCATTTGATACCCATATTAAGGGAGTTGTGAAAAAATATGTAATCCGACATTTTATAGCGGCGGCCATCTTGGATCGATTTTCATCAAACATAGCTAACAACACTCTCGACCTTTCAAACAAAAAAAACCGCATTCAAATCGGTCCACCCGTTTGAGCGCCACAGGGGAACAGACACTCACACACACACACACACACACTCACACACACACACAGACACGTCAAACTTATAACACCCCGTCGTTTTTTCGTCGGGGGTTAAAAAGAAACATTTTTAGATAATTGAATTATGAAATATGATGTACAATTTTTGTTCAGACTATATTTTTGATAAATCTTACCGTTTTCAAGAAAAATCCAAAAAAACCGCTTTAGACTTTGACCTTGAATAACTTTTTTAGCAGACATGGGATCAATGGGGACTTTTGGTACTTTATTTCTACTGGTGTACTTACCCAAGATCTCCTCCAAAACTTAGCTCTGTCGGAATTTTTGTTATTTGAAATGTCTATTTTGACCGGGCTAATAATATTGAAGATTTCTGAGCAGGATACTTACTGATTATATTTCTTTTCGTCAAACCATTCTGGCAATGTCATCTCTAAATCTTCGACTTTTACGGAGTCTGAAGGCAGTTGATGGGCTTCTCCGCTTAACAAATTCTCGACAAACTTTTCGGCTGCAACAAACGAAAATGTTACGAAATTACTAAATAGCATTAAATCCAAAGAGGGTCTCGTACTTATAGGAACACTAGAATGCAAACTCGTTTCAGCTGTCTTTGCCGATAGGAAAATTAAACATGATTACCGATATTGAAACAGCTAGGCTTCTCTCGTTCGTCTATGTCCACAGTCTAATACCTATCTTATTAGCCCCGCAGGTAGGCACTATTAGTATTGTGCCTGGCCGCCATTTTCATATAGATAGACGTCGGTACCGTTGACAAAAACTGTTGGCAGAGTACGCGTATCGAGTTTTGAATAATTATTTGTAAATTAACACATTTTGTTGTTATTACTGGCGCAAAAACAGATTAATTGACGAGTTATTTATTATTAACACAGAAAATGATAGTGATTCAGACACAACAGACTCTGAAAAAAAAAAATCCGAATTACAAGAATGTGATTACATCAGTGGAGTTGAAGAATTAGGATAATTTCTTTATTTAAAATCTAAAAAAAGTAAAAAATCTATAAAAGCTGAAAATTATTGTTCATTCGGTTTAATTTATTTCTAAAAATGTTTTTTGTTGCCGACGGTATATTTTCGTTTCGTCTGATGTCACACTGAAGTTAATGTGACGATGTTCCAGCGCAATAGCAACGTGCGGGGGTTATAGGGAATCGTATTTTGGTGTGGAGCTGCTAATATCGAAACTATTTCGTATCTCTGTATCGTATATTTTTATTCTGCAGAAAAGAGCCATTCGATCAATTTTTAGGGTTCCGAACCTCAAAAGGAAAAAGGGAACCCTTATAGGATTACTTTGTTGTCTGTATGTCTGTATGTCCGTCCGTCCGTCTATGAGTCGTGTCTGTCAAGAAAACATATAGGGTACTTCCCGTTGACCTAGAATCACGAAATTTAGCAGGTAGGTAGGTGTTATAGCGCAAGTAAAGGAAAAAATCCGAAAACCATGAGTTTGTGGTTACCTACATCATAAAAAAAATTAAAATGTGTTCATGAACAAATAATTAGTATTTTCTATTTTCAAAGTAAGTGTGGGGTATCATATGATAGTACTTATCTGTATATTTTAAAACAGATATTTGTTTATTTTTATGCATAATAAGTTTTTGATTTATCGCATTTGTGCAAGTTCAAGTTATCTCCGAAGTTTCATCATCATCATCATCATCATCATGATCAGCCCATTACCGGCTCACTACAGAGCACGCGGGGTCTCCTCTCAGAGTGAGAAGGGTTTTGGCCATAGTCTACCACGCTGGCCAAGCGGATTGGCAGACTTCACACGCCTTTGAGAACGTTATGGAGAACTCTCAGGCATGCAGGTTTCCTCACGATGTTTTCCTTCACCGTTAAAACAAGTGATATTTAAATACTTAAAACGCACATAACTCAGAAAAGTTACAGGTGCGTGCCCCGGGATCGAACCCACGACCTCCGATTAGAAGTCGGTCGTCCTAACCACTAGGCTATCACAGCTTTACTCCGAAGTTCACCAATCGAGAAATCAGAAATAATTATGGTCATTTGAAGTCACAGATAACCTTGAAATTTATGTATCTATATTTTACAGGAAAAATAAAACCAACATTTTAACATAGTTTTTTGGATTCGAGTTTTTCGCGCTGACTCGCGCTTGGTCGGTTAATTAGGATTTCGCGAATTTCTTCTAGGGGGCTGTCCATTAATCACGTGAGGTTCGAAAGGGGGGGGGGGAGGGGTTCGGCAAGATATCACGTGCACTTATTTTTTCGTCAAACGCGTGATTTCTAAACCGAATTAATTTTCTAGAATTACCTATTAAGGATTAGATTATATTATGTAGGTACTTTATACCGGTACTAAAAATAATATTATAATAATTTTAAGATTCTTTGTAGGTTTACTAAAAAATACACGTGATTTTTTATAGTCTTAAACCTCACCATGTATCACCATGGGGGAGGGAGGGGTTAAAAAAATGTAAAAAAAAAAACATCACATGATTAATGGACAGACCTTTTTGTTTTTGTTCCGTATTAAAACTAGGTATAGCTAAATCGTCTTCAAATATAATAAACACCTGATCAAATTAAATAGGTAAATAGTGACGTGATTTTCGTTTGTATTTATCTTTTACTAGCTTCTGCCCGCGGCTTCGCCCGCGTGAATTTCGGTTTTGAACAAATCCCGAGGGAATCGTGGAGTTCCGGTTCCCGTTCCCGCTCCCTTTTCCTACCTTTATACTTAAAATATCAAGCAAGGTCGCTATAGTAATCTACCTATAGCTGTAGATATAGATTTCGGGTTTTTCAAAATCCCGTGGGAACTGTGCATTTTTCCAGGATAAAAAGTAGCCTATGTGTTGCCAATGCATGCTATACAGCAAAGTATTGCAATAATGGGTTATGTGAGCGTGATTTACCTAAGAACAGTCAGCGCCCTCTGTGGCGTTTTGGAGGTCTATATCTATTTTAGTCCTACAGGAATACTTTTCTGGGATAAAAAGTTACTTTATGTGTTAAGTCAGGGCATAAGCTATCTCCATTTAAAATTTCAGCCAAATCGGTTCAATAGTTGCGGCGGAGAAGAGGAACAAACATACACACAAACTTAATAACTTAATAACGCCTTTATAATATTAGTGTGATTGTTATTTTCCTCGCTAGAAAGCTCCGATACTCGATAGCATACGCGTCCGATCGCTGCTAAATTCAAAACGCTATAGGAGAACTTTACGCATCGCCGCGCCGCCCCGGCCGGCTGGAACCGCGCGCCGCGCGCAATGTCTATGTCCCGCAATTTTTAAATCTGTAATATCTTCGAAAATATTCATTTAAATCATATGCTGTAAAGGGCCATATAGATCTATAATAAATCAACAATGTACTTAAGGTATTTAATTAGATAAGGATTTATGCTGTATTGGTTAAAATCGCTTCTAAAATTAGCCATTATTTGTCGTAAAAAAGTAAATGACAAAAAATATTATTGTGGGTTATCCATAAGAGATAGACATATACCATCGCGGAGTTTTCTATAGACCTTTTCAATGTGTACAATACTTAGTACATTATATTGATAAATCTCGTAGGGTTCAGCCTGCGTTTGCAATGTAAGCGGAAAAAATGTACTTATTTACGACATCACATTAGAAACCTCAAAAATAACAGTATTTCTCCACTATTTAATGGATGTTATCATACATATAAACCTTCCTCTTGAATCACTCTATCTATTAAAAAAAACCGCATCAAAATCCGTTGCGTAGTTTTAAAGATTTAAGCGTACAAAGGGATATAGGGACATAGGGACATAGGGACAGAGAAAACGACTTTGTTTTATACTATGTAGTGATACCTATTAGGCAGGCATATCTTTGTCATTGTGGTTATTGTAATTACGTAAGTAATTTAGCTAAGTAGGTAGGTACCTAGGTAACTACGTAGATATATGTATGTATATCCAAATATTACTCTGGTGAGGAATAATTTTTATTATTATCATTATAATTTTTTATCAAGAAATAATTAATTAGGTAATCATGACCCTCTTTTTAACAAATCTGATATTAATATGCACGAAAGTCATTTTTACCTTTTTATCTGCTGTTATCGGATTATGAAATATCAACATGACTTTTACCTTTATAAGTAGGTACCTACATGTGTAGGCTTACCTTTATTTAGGTCAGCTAGGTGGCTTCAGCCCGTAGTTATATAAAAATCCTAGCCCCTAGGTAGTTGGTTGTAAGGAAACCATTTAGGTAGATTACCTAATAAAAAACATTAAGTAGGTAGGAAACCTACTAATTTTGAGGGGGTGTAGTGTACCTAGTATAATAGGTAGGTAGGTAATTAGGAATATAACGTAAGGAATAGGTGTAAGCTCTCGGAAACGAAGACAGGTAATAGTAATGATGATTACTGACAAGATACCTACCACAAAAAAAAACGCGAAAAAAAATAAATATTTCCTGTACTTACCTATATAAAAAAAACTCGCAATGTAAAGCAATCAGCTGACGCTAGAGTTCAACGAACGTTGGGTAAATACCTAAAGTTATTTACACGATTGTACATTGCCGGTTTGAAAAATACTAAATACCACTAATAGGAAGTTAAGACAAAATATGGTTATTGGCATTGGAGTGTGTTTAGGAACTTTAATAATAACGCTAAGTTTTACCATTATGTAGGTAGGTACGAGGTAGAGTACGAGAGTCATGGATTCTGTAACCAACTCATTCGCGATTTTTATTGATAAACTAGATGATGCCCACGGCTTCGCCCGTGTGGTTTGTAAAAATCTCGTGGGAACTTTGATTTTCCAGAATAAAAAGTAGCCTATCTGTAGTAAATAGTAACACGTCCACAAAACAGAAAAATTCCGTGGGATCCTTACGATTTCGGAATGCAATTCCTTACAGCATCAGGGTTGAGGAGTTGGACATGTACCTACTCGAGGTCATTCAACAATAAAGTCTTTAATTGGTATCCCCAATATCATTTAAATAACCGACAGTGCCTAAATCCCATTAGTGTTGGGGATCAGATCCCCTACAGCATCAGGATTGAGGAGTTGGAATCCAATTCTTTTGTAGGACAGTGTCGCAATGTTTCTCTATCAATTAAAAAAAAAATTACGCAAATCGGTTCAGAAATCTCGGAGATATCGGTGTACATAGGTAGAAAAACACAACTTCTCCTTTTTTGAAAGTCGGTTAAAAAAGTAGCCTATGTTACTCCCTGGTTAATTCTCTACTTGTATGTGAAAGTCCCGTCAAAATCGGTTCAGCCGTTCCAAAGATTAGCCCGTTCAAACAGACAGACAGACAGACAGACAAAAATTTTAAAAACGTGTGATTCGGTTATAGTATCGTTCAAATAACCATATGAGCTTAATATGAGGTAGTTATTTCGATATTACAGACAGACACTTCAATTTTATTTATTAGTATATAGATAATACGCAATCTAGCCTTTATATTATATGTTATACCTAAATGTAAGTATAATATTAAGTACTAGCTGACCCCCGCGACTTCGTTCGCGTGTTTATAGGTTTTATATAGGATCGGATCGGATCCCATAATTCTTTTATGTACCTGAACTAAATGTAGCCTGTTACTCCTTATAACATTGAAAGTTCCATTAAAATCGATCCAGCCGTTTCGGAGATTAGCTGGAACAAATAGACAGACCAGCAAACATAAATTTAAACGCACACCAGTTTAAAATAAGCCGTACGTTCAAAGATCCGGGTCCCAAGTTATGTGAACCCAATACTGAGGGTTGTAATGTTGGTCATTTCTGAACTAAAAAACCTATGACCTTGAAATATTTACGGCACAATATATAAAGTATTACCTTTCTAACAAAAAAAGAATAAGTGAAATCGAACAACGCGTTAATGAATTACAGCTAAATACACGTTTTAACTTTTATCCCCTCTCCCAAGGGAACCGTGCTGAATTTCGGGATAAAAAGTATCCTATGTCCTACCTCGGAATATAAACTCAAATCGTACCAAGTTTCATTCGAATCCGTTCAGTAGTTTCGGCGTGATGCGCGGCCAAGATACAGACAGACAGACAGACAGACAGACAGACAGACAGACAGACAGACAGACAAAAATGAAAAAAAATGCAGTTTTGGCTTCAGTATCGATTATAGAGTGCCCTCCAATAAAAATTTTCAAAATATCTTCAATGTACAGAATTGGATCTGTTACAGTTTTATTATATTATAGATATCATTGAATC
>OV049857.1:21334702-21652433 GCA_920104075.1 Melanargia galathea | reverse complement strand
AGTCGCCACTAATCCCATGTCTGCTAAAAAAGTTATTCAAGGTCAAAGTCAAAATTTTCGGTTTTTGGATTTTTCTCGGAAATGCATAAGTTTTATAAAAAATATTGTTTAGACAAAAATGGTATCAAAAATCATAAAATTATCTAAAAAAAAAATCTTATACTTTTTCCTACCATTCATAAGATATCGCCATTTTAAAAGTTGACTTAAAAGTTCACGCCTTAGGCGCCCCATGTACATAACTATGGGAGCCCGCCTGAAAAATAATTTAATTCAATTTCTAATTCAATACATATTTGGTTTTAGGTCAACGTTCTACACCAAATACCAAAATTTTAGGTTTGTAAGTTATTTTGTATACGAGCAAAATAAATAGAGGCTTGTGACAGGTAGACAGTCAGCAGAGTGACGCTGAGGGCTCCGTTTTTACCCTTTGGGTACGGAACCCTAAAAAGGAGCCGGATTTTTTTTTCTTACCTAACTTTCTCTTTGGGTAGAATAAGGCCTAGGCCGCAATGCGAAATTTATTCGCGCGAATTTTTTCGCAAAATTCTGTGACATATGGGAATGTATGAAGCTGCACGCACATGCGATTTAAAATTCGCGAGAAAAATATATTAAAATGCGGAATATAAACCGCGCGAATAATTTTCGCAGTGCGGCCCCGCTCTAAGAATATATTTTTTTAAATAAAGAAATTAATAAAAAGGAATTAAAACAAAAAGAAGGGGGCCCGTCAAAGTTGTCAGTTTTAGACCATTTCTGTGAAAGGGGCTATCTCAAAAACTAAGTCAGTTAGGAATATGAAATTTCGGCATAATATGTAGGCACCATAAACTGTATTTAAACAATAAATACTGAAAATAACGATTCATAAAGTAGTTTGTAAAATGTGACCAAAACAAACGAACATTTTTTGAGTTTTTCTATCACGGATTGTTGCGATGTCTAGCTCGGAAATTAAATATTTCTTATAACTTCTTCATAGCATGTACGGAAGCCTAAAAGAGCAAGGCCCAACTCGCACTGGGCCGGTTTTTGATAGTCTGATATGACTAATAATAGCAGTCTAAGTAGGTAGTTGGAGACGCAAGTCGCGAAATAAATCAGCAACTAAATTGCCGATCTCATGGCCATGATCGAGCATAAAATTGTGATCGAAATGGTTGCTTGGAAAAATCTACAATTATAAGCAGGTTAGGAATTAGCTTTGCAGTTTGCCCGCAACTTTGTAAACGTGGAATTAGATTAATTATTTACAAGAGTAAAGTTCGTAAACTAAAACCAGACTACGCTTAGTAATTTAATCCTACTAATATTATAATAAAGTGAAAGTGTGGATGTTTGGATGTTTGTTACTCAATCACCAGTGGCGTAACTACAGGGTGGCATTTCGGCAAAATGCCACGGGCCCCGAGCCGAAAGGGGCCCCCGACCCGAGAGGGCCATGAGCACCGGAGTATCCTAACATTTAATATATTAATTACATCAATTTATCATTATTAATTTGTTAATTATGATTTCTTATAACTATTGAAAAATCATAATAATTTTTCACAACTCTTTACATTAATTCTTTTGATTTACATTAATTATAAAAAATCATAATTAACAAATTAATAAACTTTTACGAAAATTTATCACAGGATCTTATGAAGTATATATATCAGAAGGGCTCCACGAAATTTAAAATTTTTAGGTCAATTTTTTATACCTTTCATCACATTGTTTAAGCCAACGGAAATTGGGCACAAATTTTTTAGTTTACAATTGAATAACTTATTGAAAAATGGTGATTAAACTTTTTTTTCTTCAGGGCTCGATGTTTTCAAGTGTTAAGAAGATACCAAAATTTTTTCAAATTTTTAAAATCACATTTTATGTTATAAAAAAATTATTTTCATTGCTGAAGGCTCGCGCGCGCTTGCCGTAACCGCCGCGCGGAGTCCTATTTCCAACGTCAAATTAAAGTATAACTTTATAATATACTTTAATTTGACGGATATAATAATGGAGATAGAGTTTCGGAAGTTGAGACTTTTTTATTGGAAATTTCCTCCTCTTTAACGAGCTTTTTTCAAAATTGCTTAAATAATATAAATATTTTTTGAATTATTATTAACATAAAACGAAATATCATTTTTTTTTCGTCTTATTTTGTTAATAACAATTGCAATTTTTTACCTGCACCAAAATTCTTCAAAAACATTTTTCTAGAGGTGATTCCGAATCGAATGAGCTATCGCTCATATTTTTAGGACCTTTATCTCTATTTTTCACGTTTTTGAACTTATTGACTAGTCTATTTTACTTGTTGCAAAATCCTACTATAATAATATAAAAGTGAAAGTGTGGATGTTTGGATGTTTGTTACTCTATAGTCTATAACGTCGCAACTACTGAACCGATTTGGCTGAAATTTTGAATGGAGATAGATTATGACTCTGACTTAAAACATAGGCTACTTTTTATCCTGGAAAAATTCACAGCTCCCGCGGGATTTAAAAAAACCCGAAATCCATATCTACAGCTATAGGTAGTACAGCTATAGCAAACTTCCTTGAAAGTAGGTATAAAGGTTGGAAAAGGGAGTGAAAACGCAAAGCAGATATCCAAGATTCCTTTAGGATTTGTGAAAAATCGAAATTCACGCGGGCGAAGCCGCGGGCAAAAGCTAGTGTTTAATAAAAATTTGTTAAAAATGTTTCATAAACATGAAAACATTTAGAACTTTGCTAACATTTGTGACAAAATGTTAACTAACAATAATGTTTACTAACATATTTTGTAACTGCGCGGCGCGGCGGTGTGGCCGGTGTAGTGTGTGTAGTGTCATGTGGTGCAGCACCATAAAGATGAAAATTGCATCACATTTTTTGTTTCAGAACAAAATGTTCATAAACTAAGCAAAATGTTCGTCCATGCTCTTAAATTGAAAGTTACTAGTAACTTTCAATTTAAGAAATGAAAACTTTCAATTTTCTAGAAAAACAACTAATTTTAATAGCGTTTTATGTAGGTACCTTCTTTACGTAGGTACTTACATGATTTATCTTCTATCTTCTTCTATCTATAATATAATAAAACTGTAACAGATCCAATTCTGTACATCACTACATAGTATAAAACAAAGTCGCATTCTCCGTCCCTATATCCCTATGTCCCTATGTATGCTTAAATCTTTAAAACTACGCAACGGATTTTGATGCGGTTTTTTTTAATAGATAGAGTGATTCAAGAGGAAGGTTTATATGTATAATAACATCCATTAAATAGTGGAGAAATACTGTTATTTTTGAGGTTTCTAATGTGATGTCGTAAATAATTACATTTTTTCTGCTTACATTGCAAACGCAGGCTGAACCCGACGAGATTTATCAAAATAATGTACTAAGTATTGTACACATTGAAAAGGTCTACAGAAAACTCCGCGATGGTATATGTCTATCTCTTATGGATATCCCACAATAACATTTTTTTGTCATTTACTTTTTACGACAAAATAATGGCTAATTTTCGAAGCGATTTCAACCAATACAGCAAATATAATCTCCTTATCTATATGTCCTTATCTAATTAAATACCTTAAATACATTGTTGATTTAATATAAATCCATATGGCCCTTTACAGCATATTATGATTTAAATGAATACTTTCGAAGATATTACAGATTTAAAAATTGCGGCGGCGCGGCGGGAGCGTGCTTATAAGCGCGTCGGTGTCCGCGGTTCTCCCTAAATAGTCGATAATTTTTGAAACCAAAAAAAAATCACAGTACGTAGGATGAAACCCATTGGAAAAGGAGGAGAATATTATAAAAATACAAGGAAAAATAATTTACGGGCGATCTGAGCTCGGGAAAAAAGGGGGGGAGTTTTAAGGGGCGCTTTTCCCTGTTTTAGGCGATTTTGGCCCTTTTCCAACGAGTTTTAAATCAAGAGGAAGATTTTTTTACGCGCCCAAAAAAATATATATTGTAGATCAATTCTTTATCTACTAATTTTAATGTTTGAAAACACAAAAGGTATGATTTTGCTCGATCATAAAAAATTCCGAAGAAATGCTGATTTTTCACATTTTTCTAGTTTTATGTATAAAGTTTTGCACCAAATTTTATAAAAATTATATCTAAATAAAGTTTATTGCATTTACTATAAGTTACAACGACTTTTTTTTTTAAATAAAAATCCAAGAAAAATTCTAGCCATTTCTAGCATAAAACGGTCACGCGCAACTCTCTTGCCATGTACTCAGTGGCTCACAGGCCTTCATCGAGGTAGGACGTGCGTCAGTTTTTGCCAGCCGCGCTCCCCGCGATTCATATTCGTAATTTCTCTAATTTAGTTATAATTTTTTTTTAAATTAGTAATAATAAATATTATTTTGTAAATTTGTGTCTTTTTAGATAGAGTTACGTATGTAATAAAAAGTTAGTAGAGGAAAATGTGAGATTTTGAAATAATGATATTCACTAAAGTAACCACAGTATACCTACTTAGGTATCAGTAACCAGTATGACCATTTTATTATATTTTGAACCTCCGACGCAAAATCGACGGGGGGGACGGGGGTGTTATAAGTCTGACGTGTCTGTGTGTGTGCGTGTGTGCGCGTGCGTGTGTGTGTGTGTCTGTCTGTCTGTCTGTCTGTTCCCCTGTAGCGCTCAAACGGGTGGACCAATTTGGGTTTTTTTTTATTTGACCGTGAGCTCGAGGCCCGGCGCACACTGAATAATGAACTTTACACTATTGACATACGGTCGCGCGGTACGGTACGCGCGCGGTGTTAGCAAGCAGCAGAGATACGTGCAAGGCTCGCCACAGTTCAGTATGGACGATGACGGATTTGTCGACGGCTCGGGTGCGGCTCGTACAATGAATGGGGAACAAGGAATGAAAAACTTTATACTTGTAGTATTAGTGATCAGGTGAAGTAAATAGATTCAAATCAGAAATCAAATCACATATAGACATTACTAAAATATTCAAACATATTATTTTAGTAATGTCTATATGATCTGATTTTTGCTCACGTGGTCAGATTTTAAAAGCTTATATCTCCGAAACTATAGGGTGCAGCACCATGTTGTTGGTACTCAAACTTCTTATTTTCACGATGTCTATGTGCTCACGTGGTCAGATTTTTAAAAGCTTATATCTCCGAAACTATAAGGTGCAGCCCCATGTTGTTGGTACTCAAACTTCTTATTTTTGCGATGTCTATGTGATCCCGTGGTCAGATTTTTAAAAGCTTATATCTCCGAAACTATAGGGTGCAGCCCCATGTTGTTGGTACTCAAACTTCTTATTTTTGCGATGTCTATGTGATCCCGTGGTCAGATTTTTAAAAGCTTATATCTCCGAAACTATAGGGTGCAGCACCATGTTGTTGGTACTCAAACTTCTTATTTTCGCGATGTCTATATGCTCACGTGGTCAGATTTTTAAAAGCTTATATCTCCGAAACTATAAGGTGCAGCCCCATGTTGTTGGTACTCAAACTTCTTATTTTTGCGATGTCTATGTGATCCCATGTTTAGATTTTTAAAAGCTTATATCTCCGAAACTGTAGGGTGCAGCCCCATGTTGTTGGTACTCAAACTTCTTATTTTTGCGATGTCTATGTGCTCACGTGGTCAGATTTTTAAAACCATATATCTCCGAAACTATAGGGTGCAGTCCCATGTTGTTGGTACTCAAACTTCTTATTTTTACCACTATGTGCTCACGTGGTCAGATTTTTAAACGCTTATATCAAATCCACAGCCAAATCCACAGCCCCTAAATGTTGGTACTCAAAGTTATTTTTTTATATTCTATAAATACAGAACTTATTATGCATGTATGTACCTATTTACCCCATTTTTATTTATCCCTATTATTTTACCTGCAACAGGTATAAAAATAAAAAGGAAATACTTTAAATATCATCCCGTAAACATTTTAAAGTCATCGGTTTTGTAGTTCAGAAATTACAGCCATCACAACCCTCCATATTTTATACAACTGGGAAACCGGATTGTACAGGAATCTTTGAACGTATAGATTATCATCTTAAGCTGGATCGATTTTGATGGGACTTTCTCTAGAAGATATGCACCTTTTGATTGCGCCACTTTTAACAGTTTTTAGCAAGGCATGAGCTCAAAGGAGCAAAACAAAAAGAATAGAATTCCCGCGGGATTTTTAAAAACCAATATCCACGCGAACGAAGTCGCCGGTATCCGCTTGTACCCTATAAGAATAAGCGCATATATTTTTTCTCGTTGTTAGAGCGTCTTCTGTAGAATATTTAGTCCTGTGGGCAGGCTATACCGCTGTTTTATAGATATATAAATAGATAAATGAAACATATTCCTACACCTAACTCACGTGACAAAGTGGCAGTTCTTTTTTAAAAACTGGCGTAGAAACGTCGTAATGAAAAAGGTATATAGTTTTCAAAACTATGCTGTTCAATATTTTCGGATGAAAATATTCTTCTATTCTTATATTATGATCTAAAGACATGACATAGATCTGGTAACAAAACAGATCTAAAATAATGGTTGAGTTAATTTTAGAAGAAAACAAAACAAAAAATAAAAACATAATCTATTTTAAAAATATGTTGTAAAACTGATTTAATCTATACTGTGGCAAGGAATGCTCGAGCGAGGTCACTGCTCGATATCGGTCGGGCGCGTCTTTAACTACGATATGTAGGTAATATTAGCGGGGGCTGAGGTAGCGCGCAAATACCTAAAGTTGCAAGACAACCGGGCCTTAAGGGTAAAAAACGGTTTATCTCGATTTCCGGCAAAACTAGAAGTCCTATGGAAAAAAATAAAATGGCAAAGTTGTAGGTAATAAAAAGATTTACAACTTTTGTATTTACACTTTTTTCACATAACCTCAAAATTTATGTGAAAAGTTCAAAAAACCAAGTTTTTGGTTTTTTATTTTTATCTTTAAAATATTTTTTTTTTCACGGAATCTGGTAAAAATTTACCTTTTTATGTCCCAAATACACTGCAATTTATTTGATTTGAAATATTTAGTTTTTCTCCTTATTTTTGACTTAATATCGACTTAATTCTGACAGCTGTCATTGTCATTTACAGATGAGTTATTTATATTATGGAGAACAGGGTTAACATCTACGAAGTACGATTTTACCCCAAACTACTTTAATTCCCTGTCAACATATAAAGCTCTAAGCCGCTTAATAATATTAATTGTTTCGCCCTAAAATAGAAATTGCTAAGAATGGAAACTAGAAAGTGCACACTTACAGCAATAGAAAACAAAAGAAGCACATTGAAAAAATTTATTCAAAAATGGAAGTCGAATGACATTATCACCATGAAGTGTCTGTCAGGCATTTGTCATATCTACATGCAGCAGTTGCTTTGTATATGCATAAGTTTTGAATTTTTTATCTTTTTTGTGGGAATTATTTTATCTCTGGTAACATTACTAAACGTCAGAATTCCACGGAATTAGTAATTCGGGTATAAGGTGAGATATAGTAAGTTCATTGTGGAAAATATCGTAAAAAGTCAAGCCGCCTGGGAGCTTTCATCGAAAACGCTGCCTAATCCCTGAGCGGGTAGTACCTACGCATAATATGCTCTACTACCCGTGCGAAGCCGGGGCGGGTCGCTAGTTGAAGATATTTTGGAAAAATTTATTGGAGGGCACTCTATAATCGATACTGAAGCCAAAACTGCAATTTGTTTCATTTTTGTCTGTCTGTCTGTCTGTCTGTCTGTCTGTACCTTGGCCGCGCATCACGCCGAAACTACTGAATGGATTCAAATGAAACTTGGTACGATTTGAGTTTATACTCTGAGGTAGGATATAGGAAACTTTTTATCCCGAAATACAGCACGGTTCCCTTGGAAGAGGGGATGAAAGTTAAAACGTGTATTTAGCTGTAATTCATTAACGCGTTGTTCGATTTCACTCATTCTTTTTTTGTTAGAAAGGTAGTGCTTAATATATTATTCTGTACATATTTGAAGGTCATAGGTTTTTTAGTTCAGAAATGCCAGACATTACAACCCTCAGTATTGGGTTCAACTACTTGGGACCCGGATCTTTGAACGTACGGCTTATTTTAAACTGGTGTGCATTTAGAGTTATGTTTGTCGATCTGTCTATTTGTTCCAGCTAATTTCCGAAACGGCTGGATCGATTTTGATGGAACTTTCAATGGCAGATAGGTGATGTTATATGGAGTAACTTAGGCTTCATTTAGTTTAGGTACAAAAAAGGATTATGGGATCCAATCCGATCCTATATAATCCTATATAAAAACCTATATAACCACGCGGACGAAGTCGCGGGGGTCAGCTAGTTTTAAAATAAAATGAATATACTTTATCGTTAGTTGACCTTCTGAGCACAAGGGGCCCCATCTGATTAATTTGCCACGGGCCCCCATCGGTGTAGTTACGCCACTGTCAATCACGCCGCAACTACAGAACCGATTTGGCTGAAATTTTGAATGGAGATAGATTATGCCCTGACTTAAAACATAGGCTTTTTATCCTGGAAAAATGCACAGTTCCCACGGGATTTAGAGTAACCCGAAATCTATAGCTATAGCTATAGGTAGATTACTATAGCGAACTTTTTTGATAGTAGTATTTAAAAGGTTGGAAAAGGAAGCGGGAGCGGGAACCGAAAATCCACGATTCCTCGGGATTTATTATAATTAAAGGAGTTGAAAAGGTGATTACGAAAATATAATTATTTTGACTAAAAATATCATGCGTGAAAGAGAAAAAAAATTATCACGCAGTCGGGTTTTTTATTTCTTAACTAAGTAGGTACTACTAACTAAAGAATTATGAGTTCCACGCAAAAAAAATGAAAATCTTATTGATGGGAAAGGACTTTCAATAAACCTAAATCCACGCGGACGAAGTCGCTGGCATCCGCTTGTATGCAATATGGGGCCTAGCTCAGAAGTGTTAATAGTGAAACGTATCATAGCTATGAATGAGGAATCTTCTTTCACCTAGAAACTACATGTACCCTATTGGCCTAGCCTATTGGACAGTGTCCAACGAATTATTACCCAAGAAGAAAGGTTGACAGTTGACACCTTTAACAGGTAACAGGCCTGGAAAAAACCTATTCATCTTTTATATTCTTTTCAAAAAAACAGGCGAAAATTCCTCGCTGCTTATGTTACCAGTATCGTGCTGCATCAGGATTAAGGAGCTGGGACCCAGAGATCAGTGATTCAATCTAAGCTTGGTACAAAAAATATGAATTTACTATTATTACTTAATTACTTTTATCCTGGAAAAATGCACAGTTCCCACGGGATTTAGAAAAACCCGAAATCTATAGCTATAGCTATAGATAGATTACTATAGCGAACTTCCTTGATAGTAGTATAAAGGTTGGAAAAGGAAGTGGGAACGGGAACCGGAAATCCACGATTCCCTCGGGATTTGTTTAAAACCGAAATTCACGCGGGCGAAGCCGCGGGCATCCTCTAGTTTAATATAAAAATATAATAATTTAGTGTCAGAACGCGGGGCAAGCAGTAGTGGCGACATCTATTATGTCTATCCGAAACTCTATAATATTATTTTACTTTAGCCGCGGACGTCGCTTCTCGATTTTTTGTCTTCTATGTCACCCGGACCATAATAAAGAATTAATTGACACCTCATTCATCAAAATCGGCCACAAACGTACATACATACATACATACACACAATATATGTATATACATACATACATAGTACATACATACTCTGCTAAAATTATAACTCTTCCTTTTGGCTTTGCCGTAGTCGGGTAAAAATCCCGCGGGAAGCTTTTGTTTTCGCGCGATAAAAGGTAACATAAGTCACTCTCTAGGTCTGTACCACGTCTAGGTAGGTATACCTACTGAAGACAAAGAGAACTTGATACTTAATCTGAGGTATACTGAGCAACCCATGTAAAAAAATCACGTCGATCCGTAGCTCTGTTGAGGCGTAGGGTAAAACCCGGATAGACGCCCCACTTTTTGAAATGGCCTCCTAACTTTTAAAATATTAATTTATCACAAATAATATTTATGAATATAGCTAGTTTAATCTTTTGGGTTCCATTATGACTTGTTTTTGTTGTCCTAACGATTACAGATTTTGCAGAATTTAACTTTTTGCAGACCCTTTTTTTTTGAGGATAGATGCCTACCTGTGTGGATAGATGCCCCACTATGAAATTACTAAAAAGGATAGATGCCCTATGAAAAAAATAAGCAAAATACATAGTTTTATAAGGTTTTATTATCTAAATATATAAAAGGAAAAGGTGACTGACTGACTGACTGACTGACTGATCTATTAACGCACAGCTCAAACCACTGGACAGATCGGGCTGAAAGAGATAGATGCCCCGAAGAATAATAAAACTATTAGGAATTTATTGAAAAAGAAATAAAAATATAAAAGAACATTAAAAATATATAAAAAAATACTTGATATATCTATAGGTATATTAGGGGATAGATGCCTCTAAGGGCACCTATACCTCGAAAAATCGAGGCAACTATCTTTTTTGATATGGATAGATGCCCTTTTATTTATTAAATAAACTAAAAACTAAAGAGCGATTATTTACACTTAGGTGTACACTTATTGAACCAGTGTATTGACATAATAAAAAATATAACAGAATCTACTACTACTTCAAAAGTTATACAACGGCAAATACTCGCCTCTAAAACTTTGAAGGATTTGCCGCGTTTGCTGCGAAGATAATCACACGCACAAGCGAAACAAATTGTTTTAATACAAATGTATGTAGGGGCCTGAGGTTTGGGGGGCCTGCGCTTCTTATTTAAACTATCAATTTTTAGTCACGAGTTTGGGAAGTCAGGTTTTTTGACACTGAGGCATCTATCCAACTGCGGCATCTATCCGGGTTTTACCCTATTTGAAGAAGTCAAACAGTTCAAATACTCGTACGTGGGAAAAAAGTAGGCGCAACAATTTGTTTTTCCGGGATAAAAGTGACCTATGTCACTTTTCAAGTCCTCAACTATAGGTGCAAAAAAAACATGTCAATCCAAAGTTCTGTTGCGGCGTGATTGAAGGACAAACCAACAAATTAACACACTTTCAGATTTATAATATTAACTAGCTGACCCCCGCGACTTTGTTCGCGTGTTTTTCTTTGCTATAAACCTCACGGAGCCCGAGACCTTTCCAACGAATGCAAAACCGTGGAAATCGGTTCGTGCGTTCTGGAGTTATAGCGTCAGGAAGGAAAACCCGACTTATTTTTATATAGTAGAAGAAGATAGAGAAGTAGGGGATATGGATTTTATATTTAAAACTTAAGAAAAAAAATGTCACAAGCTTACCGGCTGACGATACGACGGCGGCAGCCATGTCTCTCACACGAGTGACTGCACGTCTGGACTCTGGGTCTGTGTCTATATTATTAACTGGCATAGGTAGCATTTACCATAGATTACATCATCAACTTTAGATTTTAGTCAAGCAAAAACTATAGTTATACTTAAACAAGACATAAATGAAAAAAAAACCACGACAAACTGCTGCGCTTCCTGTTGGCCCACAACCTCTTAACACATAATAGGTAGGTATCTTATGACCGTGTGTGAACCTGGTGATACACAGTAATTTACAAAAAAACTGCTTCAAAATCAGTTCAGTAGTTCTTCAATAAAATATAAACACATACTGTAAATTATCATAATATTAAATAATATATATCATCATTTTTCTATTATCTTAAAAAAATAAAAACACGATTATTAGTTATACTCACACGAGATAAGCCTATTATATGACTGGGTAAGTACTTATACCTAAAGTCTAATCTGCCTCAGTGATTTAGGTAGTTAGTGTACCTTACGTAATGCAAGAAATTGTTTTACGAGGTGAACAATTTCCTCATAAGTCATAACACCTGGCATATGGGCACCTACTATTTTTTTTTTACTAGCTGATGTCCGCGACTTTGTCCGCGTGGATTTAAGTTTTGCAAAAATCCTGTGGAACTGTGGACCTGTGGACTTCGCAACAAACCGTAAAAGAAAAACCCAATAAATGTTCGTTTGTTTTGGATCACAGCTTATAAAATATTTTATGAATCATTGTTTTCAGTATTTGTTGTATAAGTAGAGCATATAGCTGATCCCCGCAACTTCGTTCGCGTAGATAGGTATAGGTTTTTATAAAGGATCTAATAAACTAAATGTTACTCCTTATAACATTGAAAGTTCCATTAAAATCGATCCAGCCGTTTCGGAGATTAACTGGGACAAATAGACAGACCGACAAACATAAATTTAAACGCACACCAGCTTAAAATAAGCCGTACGTTCAAAAATCCGGGTCCCAAGTTATATGAAGCCAATGTTGAGGGTTGTAATGTCTGTCATTTCTGAACTAAAAAACCTATGACCTTGAAATATTTACGGAGCAATATACAAAGTACCACCTTTCTAACAAAAAAAGAATGAGTGAAATCGAACAACGCGTTAATGAATTACAGCTAAATACACATTTTAACTTTCATCCCCTCTCCCAAGGGAACCGTGCTGAATTTCGGGATGAAAAGTATCCTATGTCCTACCTCGGAGTATAAACTCAAATCGTACCAAGTTTCATTCGAATCCATTTAGTAGTTTCGGCGTGATGCGCGGCCAAGATACAGACAGACAGACAGACAGACAGACAAAAATGAAAAAAATTGCATTTTTGGCTTCAGTATCGATTAAAGAGTACCTACCCTACAATAAAAATTTTCAAAATATCTTCAATGTACAGAATTGGATCTGTTACAGTTTTATTATATTATTATAGATAGATAGATGGTAGGTATATAATATACCGAAATATCATATTCCTAACTAGTTTAGTTTTTGAGATAGCCCCCGTCACAAAAATGGTCTAAAACTGACAACTTTGATGGCCCCCCATTTCCTTAGTTTTTGAGCAAAAAATTAAAAAAATACATATTCTTACTCTACTCAATGAGCTCTAAACAATGATACTCCACAAGCTAGGGTAAGAAAATTTTTTTTCCGGCTCCTTTCTCATGTACGGGAGCCCCCCTGAAAAATAATTTAATTCAATTTTTAATTCAATATTTGATTTTGAGAACGTTCTACACAAAATACCAAAATTTTACGTTTGTAACTCATTTCGTCTGCGAGCTAGAGATCTGTGACCGGCGCGGCGGACAGACAGACAGCAGACAGTTCCGTTTTTACCCTTTGGGTACAAAACCCTAAAAAACCAGCTCTCTGCCAATTGGATGAGGTTTCCAGTAATTTTTATTTGAGCACCTCCGACCTATCTACAATACCCTGCCCGAGTTCCTCAATCATCTTCCAAAACCTCAATCATCATGGCTTCCCATATTTTTCATTGAGCATTCTTCAAAGAACTGCATCAAAGCCTTGCATAGTTTACAACTTGTAGTCTCTTCAATATTCGCGATACATTTTCTATGGAAAAATAAATTCCGCCAT
This sequence comes from Melanargia galathea, assembly GCA_920104075.1. NCBI lineage: Eukaryota > Metazoa > Arthropoda > Insecta > Lepidoptera > Nymphalidae > Melanargia > Melanargia galathea. The sequence continues at coordinate 21,638,932 of OV049857.1, read as the reverse complement.
TTTGAATTTTTTTCTATTCATCGAGTAGACCTTTGGATCCTGATGATCTTTTGCTAAGAAACCACTCTTCCGTCTTTTATACCCATCCAGATGGAGACCGACGAAATTTCTATGGCGGCCATCTTTTTTTCACCATTTTGAATTTTTTTTAGCTCACTGCCAATAGGGTATTTGACAACATTGAAAATATACTATTGATTGTGGTCATCTTATCAGATAATAGCCTAAAAAAGACCTAATTCATTCAATCAAACTAAATTATGTAATTTTACGCGATATTTTGCACGAAATAAAACATAATAATTTTTGAAATTTTATCGGTAACCAGAACGCTCTGGGATTAATTGTGACGTCACTTGATTTGCACTTGACTTGGTTGTTATCATTGAAGTTTATCAAGTCAACAGAAACTAAACTTTAAAATTGAAAGAATATGATTGATATTAAAATGAGTAGGTATAACAATTTACAACATTACGATATAGCATTCACCTTGCGTAGCGTCTCTGTCGCACGCACCGAGTTCCGTTAAGGAGCGAGCGAGAGAAGTGACTTTCATACCGATTCGTGACGTCACGCGTATCATGTGATCAGAAATGTCGTTTTTGGCGTGGTTTTCAAAACTTAAACTTTATCATTGATATAATTCTTAATACTTTAGATATTCCGAAAAATATCAATGTAGTGTGTTTTAATAAGTAATAAAGAATAATTTAAAACAATGTCCAAAAATTAGTCAAATACCCTATTGGATGACGTTTCGAGTGACATTTGCTCGAGCACCCCCAACCTATCTTTAATACCTTAAGCGTGCTCTTCACCCGTCTCCGAAATCCTCAATCATCAGCTCTCTCCATATTTTTGTTCCGAATGAATGATTTAAAAAAAAAGTACGTTTTCTGACCAGTTTGCCGCTTGTCTTTCCATGTTCTATTTGATGAACTCTTCATAGTCACGCATATGTATACCTATACAACGTTAGTTTTACTTTACGCAAAACCTGAAAGTAGTTTGTTCAGAATCAGTAACAAAATCGAATCCAACCATTTTTATATAGTGTTATATTTTTGTCCAAAAATATTTTGAAATCTTACAAGCTTAGACACAATGATTTACCGCGCATCAGCCACAGAGAAAGGAGCTCCAGAGTCCGCATTAACACGAAATAGTATTAAAACGAAATCGTAAAATGTTGGCGGGGGACAGGGGAGAACGCTTTGTTGTGATTGGTTGACTCGAAAGTCATAAAATCAAGTTAAATCAACTAGTGATGGGAATTGGACGTCGACCGTTTTTATCGACGTATCATTATCGACTTGATTTCAGTTGATAATATGATAAAAATAAAACAAAAATTCAAAATTTAAATATTTAATATTATCTCTATCTCTATTTTTTGAAACCCGTTTTAGGATAATGAGGCGCTCTCGTCTGTGAATTTTATCAAATATTTATCGATATTTTAATAGGTAGGTATGGTTCAAATTACAATTAGTATGCAGAGCAACGAATGCATACTAATATAATTTATCGACTCTCTACAACAACTCAACTCGACTCGACTCGACTGGACTCGACTGAACTCGACTGAACTCAACTGAAATCGACTGAACTCGACTGAACACGACTGAACTCGACTGAACACGACTGAACTCGACTGAACTCGACTGAACACGACTGAACTCGACTGAACTCGACTGAACTCAACTGAAATCGACTGAACTCGACTTAACTCGACTGAACTCGACTTAAGTCGACTGAAATCGACTGAACTCGACTTAACTCGACTTAACTCGACTGAACTCGACTTAACTCGACTGAACTCGACTGAACTCGACTTAAGTCGACTGAACTCGACTGAACTCGACTTAACTCGACTGAACTCGACTGAACTCGACTGAACTCGACTGAACTCGACTGAAGTCGACTGAAATCGACTGAACTCGGCTGAACTCGACTTAACTCGACTGAACTCGACTGAACTCGACTTAACTCGACTTAACTCGACTGAACACGACTGAACTCGACTGAACACGACTGAACTCAACTGAACTCGACTGAATTCGACTGAACTCGACTTAACTCGACTGAACTCGACTTAACTCGACTTAACTCGACTGAACTCGACTTAAGTCGACTGAAATCGACTGAACTCGACTGAACTTGACTTAACTTGACTTAACTCAACTTAACTCGACTGAAGTCGACTTAACTCGACTTAACTCGACTGAACTCGACTTAAGTCGACTGAAATCGACTGAACTCGACTTAACTCGACTTAACTCGACTTAACTCGACTGAACTCAACTGAATTTGACTGAACTGAGTCGACTTAAGTTGAGTTCAGTCGAGTTCAGTCGAGTTAAGTCGAGTTCAGTCGATTTCAGTCGACTTAAGTCGAGTTCAGTCGATTTCAGTCGAGTTTAGTCGAGTTCAGTCGAGTCTAATCGAGTTCAGTCGAAATCAGTCGAGTTCAGTCGAGTTCAGTCGAGTTCAGTCGAGTTCAGTCGTGTTCAGTCGAGTTCAGTCGAGTTCAGTCGAGTTCAGTCGAAATCCATCGAGTTCAGTCGAGTTCAGTTGAAATCAGTCGAGTTCAGTCGATTTCAGTCGAATTCAGTCGAGTTCAGTCGAGTTCAGTCGAGTTCAGTCGAGTTCAGTCGAGTTCAGTTGAGTTCAGTCGAATTCAGTCAATATCATTATTAAAATATTGGGATAACTTTCAATGTTCGCATTTTATCGATAAATTATATTTTTATTAGACCGCCATCTCTAACAAGCATGGAGCGAGAATGACTTATGCAGATAAACGTGAGAAAAAAGAGATGGCGATAAAAGACTTCAACGGGAGTGCTTTCGCATTTTGTGTTTTGCTGTACTATTTTAAATTATAATAATTATCCTTAAATTGAAGAATATGGGCTTACCTGTGAAATGTAATTCCGTCTTTATTAAGACTGGACATTTTCCGCACCATTTGACTGCACAGTAGGGCATCTTTGACAGAAAAACACCTGTTTAGGGACTTCTTTACACAATGACGTCCGCTCACGGAATGAGGTACCGAATCTCTCTCTCTTGTTTCGGATTGAGTATGCTGCTTGGCCCTATTGGCCGCTACAGCGTCACCGGGGTTGTCGGAGAGCGCGAAGCTCTGCCAGGGGGGAGGTACCGAATGTGGGCGGCGCATTTAAATAGGTGATTCCAGCGCATATGTTTGGTGAGTGCGGGTGCCCTGCTATTACCAGTCTTTATTTGACTGGTCTGTGGCATCAGCTGACGGTCGGCACACAGCGGCGGTCATTCAACTCGCGTCGATCGCAAGTCGCTGCGGCGACGGCTTGCGGTGACCATTTTTTTTTTTTTTTTTTTCGAGGACAACTTACAATGCAACATAACAAGCTTGTAACTTCGTTACTTTTCATTATATTTTTTTGAAATTTTGCATAAGTATTCTTAATGTAAAAATATTTGACACGTGTTTCGGTTTTTGCGCAAAGTAAAACTAACGTTGTATATAATTATCTTTCCTTAGATTTAGGCGGAAGCAAATTATTTTTTTGCTAATTCGGCCTCCGCTCGCAATTTAAGAGGGGTACAACTAAATTCCATACTATCCTCACTTGAACTCATTTTATCTAGTAGGTACCTAATTTGTTTAATAAATAATTTAAAACGAACAGTCAATTCGCGCCATAGAATATGAAGACAAAGAAATTCTCACTTTTTTATTTTTTGCTCCGAATGACGCTTACAGCGCTCGCAGCGCTGTAAAAATCCCATTCGAATAACTAAGCTTTGTTGTGAGCTCTTACAGCGCAATTCGGTATAATTCCAAATTCAAACTATTTAAGCCAAAGAAAAAAAAATACAAGATATTCAGGAAGAAAGATTATTCCAAATTCAAACTTACTTAGTTACTTTTCTTGTGAGGAACAAACATTATTCCAAATTCAAACAATGAAATTTCATACCTAAGTAGGTACCTACTTACTTTTTTGGACAGTTGTAATACTTTCCAGAAAAGTTTAATAACTTTCAATCCACTCTACAGTCTATGAAATGTGCATTGTGCACATTTCATATCATTTTTTAGAAAAATATTTAAACTGGAGTTTACTTTTTGCAGATTACATCAAAACGAGATCAGTGCGTTTTTAACTCTATCATCAAATACGAGACTATACCTGTAACCCGACGGTCCACGTACGATGAGGACGACTACCTTTGCTTGAGAGCATCTTTCAACAACACTCTAGAGAGTTTTATGTCTGTAACGAAAAAAGTCGTTCACGAAACTTGCAAAAATGGTAAGCTTTCTCAAGATCTATCTACGCTCGTAGCCTGTGCTATTTGAACTAAAAATTGATGGTCTATCTGGTATTTTTACAAACGAGTATCCTACGCAAATCTATTTTAATCACAATAACTACTTAATATTTAGAACTCTCATGACCACGACGTTGTATTTTTAACTCTATGTTGATTCTGTGTAAGGGTCTTCCCACATTTATCAATGCGAAATCGGCTTGAGCAATAATTTTATGAAAATGAGGAGGCTTTAATCGGCTATAATATATGCGAGTAGTGGGGTCATTGTGGTGCTACGCGCTCGGCTAAGCGATACCACACCGATAATGGTCTAAGATCCCACTATACAACGACCTTCACCGAGATGTTTATTTGATGAAATGTATTTTATATTTAATTTAATATGTCAATAAATATATTGCATATGGGTTGCCTAACAAATTTTAGTCCAGGATGTGATTAATGACATATTAAATTAAATATAAAATATGTTTCATCAAATGAACATCTCGGTGAAGGTCGTTGTATAGCGGGATCCTATACTATAAATATGGGAAGACCCTAAGTAAGTTCGTAACGAATTAAGTATTTAGCATACCAACTTTTATTTATGGTTCGTGTGGTTAAAAATACTTGCCAAGTAGGTATCATGGATTAGTTGAGAATACAAATTATTTACTTAAACATGTAGATAGCTTAATATTTATTAAGTATTCATAGTAGATACTCTAGATATCTACTACCTAAGTAATATATTTATAAGTAACTAGCTGACCCCCGCGACTTCGTTCGCGTGTTTTTCTTTGCTGTAAACCTCACGGAGCCCGAGACCTTTCCAACGAATGCAAAACCGTGGAAATCGGTTCGTGCGTTCTGGAGTTACAGCGTCAGGAAGGAAAACCCGACTTATTTTTATATACTTAGTAGATATATTTATATTTATTTATTATTTTTATACCTGCATATTTTTCATTGTCGACCGTCGAAGGCTGATGCCCCTGACTTCGTCCGTGTGGATTAAATGTCTATCAAGATAGGTTTAGCGGTATACAGCCGTAGATAATAATGTAAACCTAGACCTACCTTTTATAATAATAATATCTATCGATAATATGAACAGTTGGTTTTTACGCTGGAAACCTAAATATTTCCGGAATAAATAAAAATAATGGCCCAGAACATTCCTTGAATAACCTGTTTGTGAAATTCCCGGCAAAATCGGTTCAGCCGTTCTGCATATAAGTCCGAATAAACATACACACAAACGTACTGATAGATAGCCAGACAGGCCAAAAATGGAAATCGCAAAAACACTTAATAATACTTATTAGTTAATAACTATATAACTATACATATAATAAAATCGTAGAATTGCCGTATCTGTACATTAAAGATTTTTGCAAAATAATAACTGGGAGGTGTTAGGGATAAGTAATGGAACATAAAAAAGCTATTTTTGAAATTTTTGTCTGCTTGTCTGTATGTTTGTGCGCGCATCACGCAAAAACTCTGAATGGATTGAAGTGAAACTTGACACGATTTCAGTTCATACTATGGAGTAACATATAGAATACTTTTATCCCAAAATTCAGCACGGTTCCCTTGGGAGAGGGGATGAAAGTTAAAATGTGTACTTAGCTGTAATTCATGAACGCGTGGTCTGATTTCATTCATTATTTTTTTGTTAGAAAGGGGATACTTTAAAGATTACCGGCTTATCTCTGAAAAGCTGGATCGATTTTAATGGGACTTTCTCTGGGGGATGTTTACATTTTGATCTGTAATCCGCCAGTAAAATTTTAACAGTTTTTAGCATGATATGAGCTCAAAGGAGCTTAGGAAAAACCCAAAGGATTCCCACGGGATTTTTAAAAACCAATATCCACGCGAACGAAGTCGCGGGTATTCGCTTGTTAATAACTATGAGCAAAATGGGAGGCAGCTATTTTCATTAATCACTGACATACAGCGGCGTGTACAAGGTTCAAAGCCTATACTATCTATACTAATATAATAAAGCGGAAGAGTTTGTTTGTTTGTTTGTTTGTTTGTTTGTTTGTTTGAACGCGCTAATCTCTGGAAGTACCGATCGGATTTGAAAAATTCTTTTTGCATTTAGTTGTCCAACTTTTGGGGCAGGTTATAGGCTATTTCATATCCCTTAAATCCTCCCCTAAGGGGGTAAAATGGGGGTAGAAAGTTTGTATGAAAGTCCTATGTTTTTAAAGTTACAGACCTGAAAATCGGCATTTAGATTATTAGTTTTAAATAATAAAACTCTGTATATTTTATTTTGAAAAATCTTCCCTTAAGGGTGGTAAAATAGGGGATGAAAGTTTTAATGGGAAGTTTTAATTATAATTTTGCTATTATCAACTTGAAATTTGGAAGGTAGGTTAATTCTAGGGCTTAGATACCAGCCTGGAAAATATTTCACGAAAATCCTCCCCTAAGGGGGTAAAATGGGGGTTGGAAGGTTATGAAGTTACAGATATGAAAATAGGATATGAAATTATAATTTTAAATGATAAAAACCTGTATAAGTAATTCTGGAAAATCTCCCCTTAAGGGTGGTAAAATAGGGGATGAAAATTTTTATGAAAGTCCTATGTTTTTAAAGTTACAGACCTGAAAATCGGCAATTAGATTATGAGTTTTAAATAATAAAACTCTGTAAATTTAATTTTGAAAAATCTGCTTTTAAGGGTGGTAAAATAGGGGATGAAGTTTTAATGGGAACTAAAAACAATTGCAGCGCCCTCTGGCGGTCTAACTTGAAGCGATCATAGCGCCCTTTGGTGGCCAAAACTGGAAACTAAAAAACGATCACAGCGCCCTCTGGTGGCCTAAGCCGGAAACTTGAAGCAATAGCAGCACCCCCTAGCAGCCAAAACTGGAAACTAAAAAAAAAAAAACAATTGCAGCGCCCTCTAGCGGCCAAAACTGGAAGCTAAAAACGATCGCAGCGCCCTCTGGCGGCCAAAACTGGAAACTAAAACGATCACAGCGCCCTCTGGCGGCCTACGCCGGAAACTTGAAGCAATAGCAGCGCCCTCTAGCAGCCAAAACTGGAAACTAAAAACGATCGCAGCGCCCTCTGGCGGCCAAAACTAGAAACTAAAAAACGATCTCAGCGCCCTCTGGCGGTCTAAGCCAGAAACTTGAAGCAATAGCAGCGCCTTCTATCAGCCAAAACTGGAAACTACAAAACGATTGCAGCACCCTCTTTCGGCCAAAACTGGAAATTAAAACGATCACAGTGCCCTCTTGCAGCAAAAACTGGAAACTAAAAAACGATCGCAGCGCCCTCTGGCGGCCTAGGCCAGAAACTTGAAGTGATTGCAGCGCCCTCGTGCGGTCAAAACGGGAAACTAAAAATGATCGCAGCACCCTCTAGCAGCCTAAGCCAGAAACTCGAAGCGATTGCAGTGCCCTCTTATAGTCAAAACTCTTGCGGCCGGAACTGGAAACTCGAAGCAATTGCAATGACCTCTGACGGCCGCAGGCGGAATCTTGATACGACAGCTGCGCCCTCTGGTGGCCGAAGGCAATTAAATAAATAATTAATAACTAAATCAATAAATAAATAACTAAATAAATAATGTAAAGATATTTAGTTATTAAATAATTATCTAAATGTGAAAGTTATCTATCTAAATGTAAAGAATATTTGGATGTTTAGATGTTTGGATGTTTGTTACTCTATAACGTCGCAACTACTGAACAGATTTGGCTGAAATTTTGAATGGAGATAATGCCCTGACTTAAAACATAGGCAACTTTTTATCCTGAAAAAATCCACAGTTCCCACGGGATTTTGAAAAAACCCAAATCTACAGCTATAGGTAGATCAATATAGCAAACTACCTTGAAAGTAAGTATAAAGATTGGAAAAGGGAGCGGGAACAGGAACCAGAAATCCACGATTCCCTCAGGATTTGTGAAAAACCGAAATTCACGCGGGCGAAGCCGCGGGCAACAGCTAGTATTATATATACTAGAATCTAGTATAATATACTAATCTATACTTTTTAATAAATAAAATTGAAGTGTCTGTCTGTAATTTCGAAATAACTACCACATATTAAGCTCATATGGTTATTTGAACGATACCATAACCGAATCACACGTTTTTAAAATTTTTGTCTGTCTGTCTGTCTGTTTGAACCATGAAACCTATAGAAGTGGACTTGGCATAATGTCCTATAGAAAATAGTGGATCGGAAAATAGCTTAAGCTTATCAAAATTTTCATAAGTGTGTAAGAGACAACACTACATTTTTAAACATAACAATAAAACAGATCGTGGCAGAAATTTTATTGCACTTCTTTTAAGATGGCCTCCCTAAAATGTATACATGAACACTCACACACGCACAACTTGAGATATCACAATGAACACGCGCCATTTTAGATGTAGGATTGTGCGTGTGTGAGTGTATTTTTGGCACGTTTTTAAGGTAGGTATGCCTACTCTACTTATTATTATTATCTCTATGGTTTGAACGGGCTAATCTTCGGAACGGCTGAACCGATTTTGACGGGACTTTCACAGACAAGTAGAGGATTAACCAAGGAGTAACATAGGCTACTTTTTTAACCGACTTTCAAAAAAGGAGTTGTGTTGAAATCGGTAAATACAGATGTTAAAAACGCCCTGATAGGTATTTTCGCTGCGCGCGATCGCGACGGCCGACGCGGACGCTCGCGCTCCCCGCGCCGCGCCGCGCCCCTGCGCCCCGCGCCCGCCGTACGCGGTACCGCGGTACGCCGCCGCGCGGCGGGGGGCGGGTGGACCAGAAATCTACTTATCCCTCAGGATTTGTGAAAAATCGAAATTCACGCGGGCGATGCCGCGGGCAAAAGCTAGTATTATAATAATAGCTAATGCCTGCGACTTCATTCGCGTGAATTTGGATTTTTTTAAATCCATTGGGAACTCTATAATTTTCCGAGATAAAAAGTGGACTATGTGTCAATCCAGGGTACAATCTATCTCCGGTCCAAATTTCAAGCAAGTTGGTTCAGTAGTTTTTGCAAGAAAGAATAACAAACATACAATCTTTCGCCTGTATAATATTAATGTGATTATTATTAATACATTTATAATAATTAATGCATAGATTAATAATAGTAGTCTAATGTAAAAATTACGGGTAGGTACATACCTACCACGATAAATTATTTGTTTGTTTGTCTCGTCTTGACTCGTCGTGACCACGGTCTATGTAACTGGGTCGAAATATCGACAAACAAACAAATAATTTATCGTGGTATGTACCCGTAATTTTTACATTAGACTATGTCGATAAACCACGAAATAAGCCTTAAATCACTAGATTAATAATTATTTCCTCAGGAGTCATCAGGAGTCTAACCGACAATATTTTGGATTGTGGAATAAGGGTTCTCTCAGAGTACACATACTTTCCCCAAAAGGACGATACAACCTCCATCCTACCCCTCGAATATTGCACGGAAAAAGACGGCTCTTGCAGACTCATCGTAGCGTGGCATCTCTCCAACAAAACTATAGAAAACTTCGAGTTTCTGAAAAGTGATCCGAGTTTTAAGAAATTCTTTATGTTTGACTCCTACATAGAATCTTTCATATGAAAATTTAACTCATGTCTTACCTACCTTTTATATTACCTACCTAGCCTATGGACAAATCTATCTAAAAATTAACACAGACAAAGCCAATAAACATCTTTAAACTTATTTATTTGTTTTATTGTTTAGTAAGTTCGTTTTGTTATCCTTGCAACTTCAACCTTGAGCAATTGCTAATTTAATATTCCTTGAAGTCTCAGATAATAACATTATATTACGTTCTGAGGTTAAAGTTGACGTGTTTTTGCTCACTTGCTTACCTTAAATAATATGTTGTTTCCTAAATAGGCAAGTAGGTACCTACCTATTTCAAAAAACTGGCCAAGTGTGAGTCAGACTCGTGCATCGAGGGTTCCGTACTACGTTAATAGATAATTAATTTAAATTTTAATGACCGGAACTTAGGTAAATAGGTTTGTTAAGATTATAAAAAGCAATAATTTATTTATTAACTAGCGGACCCGGCCGACGTGTGCGTAGGTACTCCCAGCGGAATGTTGTCGAATTTGAAACATCGTCCTGCCCGGTGACATACCGACATCAGCGCCACTTACCGAGACCCAGTAAGATACCTGTACCTACCCTGTAATTGTGTTTTCAAACCATCCTGGAACCCATTGAAATATACACACAAATTTTCATCCAAATCGGTCCAGCCATTTAGGAGGAGTTAGATGACAAACACGTAGTTACAGAAGAATTATACCTATAGGTACGGGTGGGAGAGTTTACCGTATCGACGGGATGAACAATAGCCCAGTCAAATTAGACTAAAAAATAGGGGTGAGGTTGCAATAATTCCCACCTGGCTGAAAATTGGTAGGATTGTTCAAAACACTATTATAAATGAAATGTGAAAAGTCCTCATCGATCCGACACCTGGAAAAAAATTTACTCCTGGACACGCACAGTTGACTCACACTTGCCTGAAAATTGGTAGGATTGTTCGAAACACTATTATAAATGAAATGTGAAAAGTCCTCATCGACCCGATACCTGGAAAAAAAAATACTCGGGGTCAAAGGTCACAAAAACGGGTTTTTCATGATTTTCAGCAAAACGGTAAATTTTATCATAAAATTAGCTTAGACAAAATTGTAGATCAAATAATTATCCATACAAAATGTCTAAATACTTTTTTTCTTAAGAGCCACCGTTTTTGAGATATAACGATTCAAATAGTTAAGTGTCGAAATAAAAATGAGGGACTGGATTTCTTTTTACCTGAAATTCTGATATTTCCAATATTTTATGTGTGTAAGTATGTAACTTATATGTGTAAGTTACACACTTACACATATAAAATATTATATTTATAATATTTTAATTCTGATATTTATAATATTTTATATGTGTAAGTGTGTAACTTACACATATAAGTTACTTACATACTTACACACATAAAATATTGGAAATATCAGAATTTCAGGTAAAAAGAAATCCAGTCCCTCATTTTTATTTCGACACTTAACTATTTGAATCGTTATATCTCAAAAACGGTGGCTCTTAAGAAAAAAAGTATTTAGACATTTTTTATAGATAATTATCTGATCTACAATTTTGTCTAAGCTAATTTTATGATAAAATTTACCGTTTTGTTGAAAATCATGAAAAACCCATTTTTGTGACCTTTGACCCCGAGTAATTTTTTTTTTCAGGTATCGGATCGATGAGGACTTTGTACATTTCATTTATAATAGTGTCCCGAACAATCCTACAAATTTTCAGCCAAGTGTGAATAAACTGTGCGTGTCCAGGAGTAAATTTTTTTCCAGGTGTCGGATCGATGAGGACTTTTCATATTTCATTTCTAATAGTGTTTTGAACAATCCTACTTTTCACAGCCAGGTGGGAATTATTGTAGCCTTGAAAGTCTAAATTGACTGGGCTACAATAAATATTCGACAGTTACGAAACCCATGAACATTTTGTATGGGAAAATATTTTTTAAAAATACCTTGGGAACTCTTTAATTTTTCGGGATAAAAAGTACCCTATGTCCTTTTTCAAGGCCTTGTCTACCTCTACACCAAATTTGGTCCAAATTAGTAAAGCCGTTCTTGAGTTATAAATAGTGTAACTAACACGACTTTCTTTTATATATAGGTATAAGAAAAACTTTACTCACCACTCAAATCCATGATTTATTTTGTTGGTATAATATCTAATTAAATAATCACCAATTTATTTTAAACCTACTAATTTACTGCTTATTTCAGTTTCACGCGATAACTTCAACATCCGAAGTCTACCTTATTTAATCACTAGTAATAATGTCTATTACAATTTACAATAGGCCCCCAATTCTTATCTACATTAAAAAAATACCCTCGTTCTAGTACACAGTCGGATAAAAATCGTAAATAAAATAAAAATATGTATTAAAATTGCGAGAGCTGCGAGATCACGTCGAGTCGACGTCGTCTCATTCCCGATTTGAGATAGGTACGATTTACGAACGTACGTTTAGTAGAGTAGGTAAGTATAGTAGGTACATAAATTATGATATACAATAGATGAAATACAATATGTATAAATGAAATAATATATATGATATACAATATGTGAAACACGAGTCTAGACTCTAGACGGGGCAACATCCGCTGGGTCTTCTCACATTTGACTTCCCCACACTCAGTGGCGTAACTGCAGGGTGGCATTTCGGTAAAATGCCACGGGCCTCCAGTCAGAAAGGGCCCCCGGCCCAAGAGGGCCGTGAGCACAGGAGTATCCTAATATTTATTATTGCATCAATTTATGATGATATATATTATAATCTTTAATTAATGTATGCTATCTACATAAACAAAATAAGATACCAAGCAGTGGCGTAGCGTACTTTGGCTGGGCCCTGTATAAAAATTTGTTTGGGGGCCCTTATGAAGGGTAAAGATTTCTCACAAAAGAAAAATGTTTGCATAAAATTAAAAGCAATATTTATTCATCTTAAGGACCGGCACACCTAAATCGGGTTAAACAAGGTCCAGCATTTTAAGTTTTTACAATAGTAAATATTTAAATTTCTAAACATAATAAATATTATGCACTATTCTATAAAATGAAGTATAAGATCATTAAAAAAAATAGTCATAAAGTCTTATATTAATAATAGAAAAAAAATCGAGAAATTCATAGAAAACTTTAAAATAGCGTTGCCGCATTTGAAGTCTCCTGAATTAGTTTGAGACATAAAAACAACAAAAATTGTCTTAAATTAATGGTAAAAGACCAAGGAACACGATAAATAAATTTGTTTTTCAATACAACTTTAAGTTTTTTTGCAATTGGGTAGCAAACATACCACATTTTTATCCACGATTTCTTCATACAAATTACTATGGCGTGCACCGCTGCAAAATTCAACCTATATATTCCCGGAACGCGAAGCTTGCGTTTCAATCGCCCGCGGGCTGTCAAGGTGGAAGGTGCGCTCGTCGCTTCAAAAATCCTGTCGCGATCTCTGCTCGTGTACAAACACAAAAACTCGCTGGAGCGGTACCATTGGACAAAAGCACGTGACTAAATACCTACCATGACGAGAAGCTCCGCTGTGAGGGGCTGCTACCTATGTAGTTCGCGCGAGATTATAATATTTTTCTATAAATTAGGATTTTTTTAACCTTTATTTAGTTAACTTCAGTAAATGATAAAATTAAAAAAATGTAAAATATACCAAATTCTTGCACTATGTGTATGTGAAATTCCAAAATTTATTATTTTAGAGAAATTATTTTTTTTTCCTGTCAACCCCATAATTTTTGAACTCTAACTTTTGTTATATCTGTATAATTATTAAGTCAATCGTCATCATTTCATCAATCATTTTTGAAAGCTTTTATCGCCGAAACTATGACTCATAGCCCCATGGTGTTGGTGTTAATTTTTTTTTGACGTGATAAAGTCTTATAAATCGATGAAAGCCGGCTGCACGCACGAAAAAGCATGACACTTGAGCCGAGCGTGCAAGCGAGAGCGCGGAACAAGCTATAGAGAGGCACGATCTTCCTAAGTGTTTGGTTTCATCAATGTTTTCTCGTTATGTTGTCACGTAAAATTATCTTCCGTAAACCGATTTTTCAGACTACCAATTTTTTTTTTGTGATGTTTGTATGATCGCGTAGTCAGATTTTTGAAAGTTTTTACTTCCAAAACCATGGTCTATAGGTCCCTTCTTATTTACGTGATGTCTATATTGCTCACGTGGTTAGATTTTTAAAGGCTTATATCTCCGAAACTATAGGGTTCAGCCCAATGTTGTTGGTACTCAAACTTCTTATTTTCGGGATGTCTATGTGCTCACATGGTCAGATTTTTTTGTCATATTTAAAATTGGTCATATTTTAAAACTTATATCTCCGAAACTATATGGTGCAGCTAAATGACTACACTTCTTATTTTCACGATGTCTATGTGCTCACGTAGTCAGATTTTTAAAAGTTTATATCTCCGAAACTATAGGGTGCAGCCCCATGTTGTTGGTACTCAAACTTCTTATTTTCGCGATATCTATGTGCTCACGTGGTCAGATTTTTAAAATCTTACATATCCGAAACTATAGGGTGCAGCCCCATGTTGTTGGTACTCAAACTTTTTATTTTCGCGATATCTATGTGCTCACGTAGTCAGATTTTTAAAAGCTTATATCTCCGAAACTATAGGGTGCAGCCCCATGTTGTTGGTACTCAAACTTCTTATTTTCGCGATATCTATGTGCTCACATAGTCAGATTTTTAAAAGTTTATATCTCCGAAACTATAGGGTGCAGCCCCATGTTGTTGGTACTCAAACTTCTTATTTTCGCGATATCTATGTGCTCACATAGTCAGATTTTTAAAAGTTTATATCTCCGAAACTATAGGGTGCAGCCCCATGTTGTTGGTACTCAAACTTCTTATTTTCGCGATATCTATGTGCTCAGATAGTCAGATTTTTAAAAGTTTATATCTCCGAAACTATAGGGTGCAGCCCCATGTTGTTGGTACTCAAACTTCTTATTTTCGCGATATCTATGTGCTCAGATAGTCAGATTTTTAAAAGTTTATATCTCCGAAACTATAGGGTGCAGCCCCATGTTGTTGGTACTCAAACTTCTTATTTTCGCGATATCTATGTGCTCACGTGGTCAGATTTTTAAAACCTTACATATCCGAAACTATAGGGTGCAGCCCCATGTTGTTGGTACTCAAACTTTTTATTTTCGCGATATCTATATTGTGCTCACGTAGTCAGATTTTTAAAAGCTTATATCTCCGAAACTATAGGGTGCAGCCCCATGTTGTTGGTACTCAAACTTCTTATTTTCGCGATATCTATGTGCTCACATAGTCAGATTTTTAAAAGTTTATATCTCCGAAACTATAGGGTGCAGCCCCATGTTGTTGGTACTCAAACTTCTTATTTTCGCGATATCTATGTGCTCAGATAGTCAGATTTTTAAAAGCTTATATCTCCGAAACTATAGGGTGCAGCCCCATGTTGTTGGTACTCAAACTTCTTATTTTCGCGATATCTATGTGCTCACATAGTCAGATTTTTAAAAGTTTATATCTCCGAAACTATAGGGTGCAGCCCCATGTTGTTGGTACTCAAACTTCTTATTTTCGCGATATCTATGTGCTCAGATAGTCAGATTTTTAAAAGTTTATATCTCCGAAACTATAGGGTGCAGCCCCATGTTGTTGGTACTCAAACTTCTTATTTTCGCGATATATATGTGCTCACGTGGTCAGATTTTTAAAATCTTACATATCCGAAACTATAGGGTGCAGCCTCATGTTGTTGGTACTCAAACTTTTTATTTTCGCGATATCTATGTGCTCACGTAGTCAGATTTTTAAAAGCTTATATCTCCGAAACTATAGGGTGCAGCCCCATGTTGTTGGTACTCAAACTTCTTATTTTCGCGATATCTATGTGCTCACGTGGTCAGATTTTTAAAACCTTACATATCCGAAACTATAGGGTGCAGCCCTATGTTGTTGGTACTCAAACTTTTTATTTTCGCGATATCTATGTGCTCACGTAGTCAGATTTTTAAAAGTTTATATCTCCGAAACTATAGGGTGCAGCCCCATGTTGTTGGTACTCAAACTTCTTATTTTCGCGATATCTATGTGCTCACGTGGTCAGATTTTTAAAACCTTACATATCCGAAACTATAGGGTGCAGCCCCATGTTGTTGGTACTCAAACTTTTTATTTTCGCGATATCTATGTGCTCACGTAGTCAGATTTTTAAAAGCTTATATCTCCGAAACTATAGGGTGCAGCCCCATGTTGTTGGTACTCAAACTTCTTATTTTCGCGATATCTATGTGCTCACATAGTCAGATTTTTAAAAGTTTATATCTCCGAAACTATAGGGTGCAGCCCCATGTTGTTGGTACTCAAACTTCTTATTTTCGCGATATCTATGTGCTCAGATAGTCAGATTTTTAAAAGCTTATATCTCCGAAACTATAGGGTGCAGCCCCATGTTGTTGGTACTCAAACTTCTTATTTTTGCGATATCTATGTGCTCACATAGTCAGATTTTTAAAAGCTTATATCTCCGAAACTATAGGGTGCAGCCCTATGTTGTTGGTACTCAAACTTCTTATTTTCGCGATATCTATGTGCTCACGTGGTCAGATTTTTAAAACCTTACATATCCGAAATCATAGGGTGCAGCCCCATGTTGTTGGTACTCAATCTTTTTATTTTCGTGATGTCTGTATGATCGCGTGGTCAGTCGAGATCAACCATTATTTTTGAAAGCTTTTATCTCCAAAACTATGGTCCACAACCCCGTGTTGCTTGAAAGTACTTGATACTCAATCTTTAAATTCGTGGAATTATGACGCAGTGTCGAAGAAGCTAGTACTCATAAAAGGCAAAGGCTACCTATAAAATTTCCACTTTAAAAATAAATAAAGATCTGAATTTCATTTACTAAACCATACCTAAATGGCCTAAAGAAATACCTAATACCTAATACCTAAACCCATAGAAAAAATAGAGTTTACAATCGACGTTTTATGTATAATGCGCAAAAAATACTTTATGCTAAATTAAAATACCTACACTGCCATCTCATCTCATCATCATCTGCCAAAATACGACTTAATCAATACAAATAATTCACGCACACTTCAGTAAATTCACGTTGATCATTGATCATGAAAGTGTGGCAGACATTTCAGTTGCAAAAGCCGTGTCTATTATTTAGATTTTTTTTTAATCTAACGCCTACGCCCATGATGATTAGAAACAAATAGGTTAATAATAATAATATTAACATTTTGTACACGGACGTGAGAGTAAGATACATAAAAAATAATATTAATAAGTCAGTAAAGTAGTAGTAGCTGTTATTTTATTACACGGTAGGTATAATATCGACAAACATCTCGATAATAAGATAGCTAAGTATGCCTAGGTGAGGAACTCGCTCGCACATCGCCTGCCGTGAATCGAGTGCGCGCACCCGTAGTACCGCTGCTGAATGTATCTATGTGTGCGTGCGCCGACGGTGGCTCTGTGTGTAGCGTTATATGCCTAGTTTTGACTACGCGCTCAAGGTATGCCGGCCCTTAATTATTTATCTGTCACTTTTTCAAAAATTTTTACAAACAATTCAAATTAAATATATACTTACTCTCCTTGCCTTTTTTTCGGCAAACTGATTTATTAAATCATTTTATAGCTGATGCTGATTTTAGTTTTTCTAAAGATCCTGCCTCTATGGACAATAATGACAGATCTGATAGGCGTTAATTTCCCATCGAAGTTCTTAGGTAATTTTTTAAATTTGGGAAGTTTTTGTTAATTTTTGCTTACGCACGTCGGGGGGCCACCGTGGCTTGGGGGCCCCGTATAATTGATACGGCAGATACGGCGGTAGCTACGCTCCTGATACCAAGTTATCAAAAATTAAATTATTTATTTTAAAATAAAATAAAAACTTTAACGTTGGTTGAGCCGCTTTATATTGGACAGGGGGGTTATTCTGTAACTTAGTTAGCAACTGAAAATAGTTGCCAACGAATTTGTTCGATATACATTGCTGCTTTACTGTGTAAAATTATGAAAACACTTTATATTTTATGCAGTTTAGCTTTTATGCAGTTATGCGTAGGGCTAGACCAGGATTCTTATCAAGACTCAATAATAGTAGAAATGTAATTATTAAGACTTTAAAATCATACCACTATAATCTAAGACTGGCCTCAATGGTTTCTTTTTTTTTTAATTTGAATGTTTTATTTTATTTAATTTATATTTATAATTTGAATGTTTTATTTAATTTGACTTACTTAATTTATAATAATAATTTTTAATTCTTAATTTATATTAAGTAATTCTGTTTGTTTGTTTGATTGATTTTCTTTTCTTTTTTTACTGAGTGTAAAAAATTGAACTATGGACAATTTTTGTCTGAAATAAAATTATTTTATTTATTTATTTTATTTTTTATATTTCCCACAGTAAAGCAGCAATGTATATCAAACTAATTCATTGGCAACTATTTTCAGTTGCTAACTAAGTTACAGAATAACCCAGCAGGTGAGGCCCCATCCGATTGATTTGCCACGGGCCCCAATCGGTATAGTTACGCCACTGCCCACACTACTCGCATGTACCTACCTACACATTTAATAGTCTAGTAGGTATGTAGATTGAAGGAGACGTAAGCATGCCGACGACGCGTCGTCTTCACCACTATAGTTGTAAAGCTACTAGCCCTAAAGCTTTTTTGGACCGGTTCTAGACGTTTCCGTGTCGATAAGAGGCCTTAAAAGATTTCATTCGGCTAAAAAAATCAGCGCCGCGCCGCGCCGCCTTTTAAACGCTCATTCATAAAAACCAAGAAAAATAGGACCTAGACTGCCTAGAGTCTAGACTCTAGACCATAGAGCTTTTCAACTTTGCGTCGTTTGTTTTGGTTTTGCACGTGCGAATTCATCCGCGTGGGTGTACCCTATAAGTACCTATGTACAATGTACATATTTATTCCTTTTAAACTACACCGCTCTGCAGTGCGATTGTGTAACTCTTGACCACTCTCTCGACGTCGGGCAAATAATTGTATTGAGTTTTTCTGTCAAGAAATTCTCAGTGCCAGCTTGGAGTAGTTGTAGTAGTGGTAGTTGGTGGTGTTTCACTCCCGTGCCTCGGACAGCGCGTTAAGCAGTCAGTCCCGACTCCCGGTTATTGTCACTATCATGTGATAATAATCGTTAAAGCCCGCCAACCCGCATTGGAGCAGCCAGGCGGTTCTAAGCTCTAAATTCCTCTCTCCTCTGAGAAAGGAGGCCTGTGCCCAGCAGTGGGACGTAAGAGGTGGTGATGGTGGATGTTTTTATTGGATTCAATTTATCCTACTAATATTCCTACTAATATTATAAATGTGAAAGTGTGGATGTTTGAATGTTTGGATGTTTGTTACTTGGCTGAAATTTTGAATGGAGATAGATTATGCCCTGACTTAACACATAGGCTAATTTTTATCCTGGAAAAATCCACAGTTCCCGCGGGATTTAAAAAAAAACGAAATCTACAGCTATAGGTAGATTACTATAGCAAACTTCCTTTAAAGTAGGTATAAAGGTTGGAAATGAGAGCGGGAACGGGAACCAGAAATCCACGATTCTCTCAGGATTTGTGAAAAACCGAAATTCACGCGGGCGAAGCCGCAGGCAAATGCTTTAAATAAGATTTTTACTATCTTCTATTCTATACATATAATAAAATCGTAGACTTGCCGTGTCTGTACATTATAGATATTTGCAAAATAATAACTGGGGGTGTTAGGGATAAGTAAGGCTGCCGGCACACTTATGTGTCGTGGCGTGTCGTGATGCGCCGGTTTCATACATTTAGTAAAAACGACACGCCCTACAAGTGTGTCTCTAACCATACTAAATGTATGAAACCGATAGGCTTCTGGCGCGTCACGACACGCCACGACACGTAAGTGTGGTTCCGGCCTAAGTAATGGAACATAAAAAGCTATTTTTGAAATTTTTGTCTGTTTGTCTGTATGTTTTAATGCACATTACGCAAAAACTACTGAATGGATTGAAATGAAACTTGGCATGATTTAATTTCATACTACCTACGACATCCCCTCCACCTTCCCATGCCGATCGACATCGCAGATCGACGTTGCGGGGGACGGCGAGGCGTTTGATTGCGTCACATACGATCAAGTGTGTTTCTATTATACTCTTATTTTTAATTTGATGGAATTCTGACGTATACATAGTATACAGAGTATACATAGTTTTTCATATAAAAGGGTCTAGCCGGATAAGCATAGCGAATTGGCCCCCTAATGACAACCTATTTCAAAACTTATGTTTCAATATCGGCTTGATGTATGAACGCGATTGATATGAGTTTCACGACCGTACTCCGCTTTGGCCTTGAGATATTAACAAAAATGACTGCAACTATGACTTTCGTTCAAAGTGACATATCTCGGAAACTATTAAAGCTAAAAACTTAAAACTAACGGGATATTTTAGGTAACATTTAAGAGCATATCTTATAATTTTTTTGGATTTTTTGAATAGTTACGACTATTTTTTTAAAAATAAATAAAATTATAATTATTATTATTTCTATGTTTCTTATGAGATACAATCACAGAAAAAATTTATATTATAGTACTTAGGATGCACTAATATTCATAAAAAAATCGTTGAACAAAAAGTACTGGAACACTTTGAAAAAAAAATTTTTCGATCCGAAAAAAATACATCAAAGAATACGAACTTAACAAAGACACATATTATACGTATATAAACACTTTATAAAATATTATAATCATAAAAATTGTAAAAATATAAAGAAAAAACACACAATTTTTAATGTTAATTAAACTAAACTAAACAATTTTTTATCATCATCGCTATTATAAAGGAAAAGTTTGTGTGTTTATGTTTGTTACTCTTTAACGTCGTAACTACTGAACCGATTTGGCTGAAATTTTGAATGGAGATAGATTATGTCCAGACCTTAACACATAGGCTACTTTATCCTGGAAAAATCTACAGTTCCCACGGGATTTTGAAAAAACCGAAATCTATAGCTACAGCTATAGGTAGAATACTTTTAACTTCCTTGAAAGTACCTATAAAAGATTGTAAAAGGGAGCGGAAACGGGAATCGGAAATTCACGATTCCCTCGGGATTTGTGAAAACCGAAATTCAAGCGGGCGAAGCCGCGGGCAGAAGCTAATAATTAATAATAGTTGGAATATTTTGAATCTTAAATATCTTGATTAGCACATTAGCAAAACGTACACATACCATCAGTATGATAGCTGCTACATGAGAGCAGCATCCCACTGTGCGTAAGGCAATTGCAATTGCACATTGTCATTAGGGCAATTGCAGCAATATGGCTGAATGCTGGTGTAACCAGTTTTTTCAAAGTGTTCCAGTGCTTTTTTTCAAACGAATTTTTTATGAGTATTAGTGCATCCTAAGTACTATAATATATATTTTTTCTGTGATTGTATCTCATAAGAAACATAAGAATAATAATAATTATATTTTTATTTATTTTTAAAAAAATATTATTAATTTTTCGAAAAATCCAAAAAAAATATAAGATATGCTCTTAAATGTTACCTAAAATATCCCGTTGGTTTTAAGTTTCTAGCTTTAATAGTTTCCGAGATATGTCACTTTGCACGAAAGTCATAGTTGCAGTCATTTTTTTTAAATATCTCAAGGTCAAAGCGGAGTACGGTCGTGAAACTCATATCAATCGCGTTCATACATCAAGCCGATATTGAAACATAAGTTTCGAAATAGGTTGTCATTAGAGGGCCAATTCGCTATGCTTATCCGGCTAGACCCTTTGGAGTCATATCATAATGCGTTGCATACGTTGCGTAGGTACGTGGTATTATATTTTTACGCACCCGGTATTATATTATCTATACGCGTATAAAGCGCGTAAAAAGCCCTAAGTCGCAGTCATTTCGCCCTAAAATAGAAATCGCTAAGAGTGGAAGCTAGAAAGTGCACACTAATAGCAATAGAAAACAAAAGAAGCACATTGAAAAAATTTATTCAAAAATGGAAGTCGAATGACATTATCACCATGAAGAATGATGATAATGTCATTCGACTGATACATGACACATGATGCCTGTCAGGCATTTTTCATAATAGTATTAACTAGGTACCATAGAGGTAATAATAATAAGTAGAGTTGGCATACCTACCTTAAAAACGTGCCAAAAATACACTCACACACGCACAATCCTGTAACATAAAATGGCGCGTGTTCATTGTGATGTCTCAAGTTGTGCGTGTGTGAGTGTTCATGTATACATTTTAGGGAGGCCATCTTAAGTCACGAGTCTGCCACGATCTGTTTTATTGTTATGTTTAAAAATGTAGTGTTGTCTCTTACACACTTATGAAAATTTTGATAAGCTTGAGCTATTTTCCGATCCACTATTTTCTATAGGACATTATGCCAAGTCCTCTTCCTATAGAGTCAATGCTAGGTACATGTGGCAGTTGATTTTTATATTTTGAATTTTTTATCTTGTGGGAATTGTTTTATCTCTGGTAACATTACACACAACGTCAGAATTCCACGGAATTAAAAATCAGAGTATAGACATATTTTTTCACAACTCAAATGTGACTCAAAAACAATATGGGTATCAAATAAAAGGAAGTTTGACTAGTAGAATAGCACTAAACACTATATGCAAATCCAAGATGGTCGCCGCCACAAAATTGGGAATGTCGGGGATTTTTTATAGGTCAATGGCAATGGTAGGTACCATAGAGAAATTAATAGTAGTGGAGGCGCCAAACCTACCTACTTTAAAAACGTGCCAAAAATACACTCACATATAGGTAGATGTAAGGCCAGTATAAAACCAATTATACCAATCCGTTTAAAACGAAAAAACCCGTTTAATTCCGAAATAAACCATTTTTTTCGGTATAAAACGATTGGTATTGATGACTATGTTTTCAACCCCCGACGCAAAAAATGACGGAGTATTATGAGTTTAACATGTCTGTATGTGTATGTGTGTGTTTGTCTGTATGTTCCACCGTAGCGCTCAAGCGGGTGAACCGATTTGAATGTTTTTTTGTTTGAAAAGTGAATTAGTCGGGAGTGTTTTTAGCTATGAAAATCAGCCCAAGATAGCCACCGCTACAGAATGGTGGATTACATATTTTTCACAACTCCCTCAATATGGGTATCAAATTAAAGAGCTTGACTAGTAGAATAGCACTATGCAAATCCAAGATGGCCGCCACCACAAAATGGCGAATGTCGGGGATTTTTTTAATTTTTAATTTATACTTGTTTCTTGATTTTACCGAGGTAGGGATATAAGGGAGTACCTACTTATAAACTATGTACTTAAAGATTTTTAAATGTGTGATTTATACTTACTGATATTGATATACTTAGCGGGTTGGTCCGTCTCCATCCGACCAACCGTAGATAGTATAGCCCGTTTACTATAAGAATGGACCTCGCTGGAATGTGACGGCCTCTCCCACTTCCCCGCTCACCACCCGCATTCGTCCTGTCGCCTCATTGCCTCAGTACGGTTCGCAGTACGTCGCAGTGACGTCATCGACGCCAGGTCCATTCTTATAGTAAACGGGTAGTACTTACCTACCTAAGTTATAAAAGCTCTATTTATAGGTTGAAAATTCTGTATTGGTAAATAAACATTTTTTATCATTGTTTTCGAACGATATACATAATATCAATTTGATTCCGTTTAAAACCAAACTCACAAACTCGCACTCTCGTTGACGTCGTCATTCGTGACTCGATTATATACTGTGTGCATATATATATATACTAGTATGGCGCGTGGATGCGCGGCCCGCTAAAGCGGACCGCGAGGATTCGCTTTCCGGTATTTTTTGTTTCAACAGCCTCCACCTATCTTCCCCCATATTTCTCACAATAAATGATTTGATTTGATTTGATATTCCTAACCCTCGATCATTATCACTCTCCATATTTTTTTCTCCGAATAATTTGTCAGAATGAGCGTTCTTCCATAAAAAAAAACTTTTGAAAAGGAACTGTACTATCAAAGTCTTGCATAGTTCCCAACTTACATTCTCTTCAATATTCGCCATATATTTTGTATGGAAAAATAAATTTTGCCATCTTGTTTTTTTCTGTTCATCAAGTAAACCACGTCTTGATCATCTTTTGCCAAAAAACCACTCTTCCATCTTTTATACTAAGTGAGATAGACACCGACGAAATTTGTATGGCCACTATCTTGAATCCGCCAGTTAGGATTTTTTTTCAGCTCACTGCCAATTGGATGAGGTTTCGAGTAACTTTTGTTTGAGCACCTTCCACTTATATTCAATACCCTGGCCGTGCTCTTCACCAGCCTCTGAAATCTTCAATCATCAGCTCTCTCCATATTTTTCCTCCACATGAATTTTTTTCTTCTATAAGAAACGATCAGTGAAAAAAAAATTGTGTAGGAAAAATGAATTCCGCCATCTTGATTTTTTTTCTGTTCATCCTTTTAGTAGACCTTTTAGGTCTTGATCATATTTTTCTAAGAAACTACTCTTCCATCTTTTATACTTGGTGAGATAGACACCGACGAAATTTGTATAGCCGCCATCTTGAATCCGCCATTTTGTTTTTTTTTTCAGCTCAGTGCCAATTGGATGAGGTTTCGAGTATTTTTTGTCTGAGCAACTCCCACCTATCTACAATACACTGCCCGGGCTCTTCATCTTCCAAACCCTCAATCATCATGTCTTTGAATATTTTTCTTTGAGACATCCCCAAAGAACCGCATCAAAGTCTTGCATATTTCACAACTTGTAGTCTCTTTAATATTCGCCATACATTTTCTATGGAAAAATACATTCCGCCATTTTGATTTTTTTTCTATTTATCGAGTAGACCTTTCGATCCTGATCATCTTTTGCGAAGAAACGACACTTCCATCTTTTATACCCTCCGAGGTGGACACCGACGAAATTTGTATGGCGGCCATCTTTTTTTTCGCCATTTTGAATTTTTTTTCAGCTCACTGTCAATTGGATGACGTTTCGAGTGACATTTGCTCGAGCACCCCCTACCTATCTTTAATACCTTAAGCGTGCTCTTCACCCGTCTCCAAAATCCTCAATCATCAGCTCTCTCCATATTTTTCCTCCTAATTAATTTTTGTCCTCTATACGGAACCATTAGTGAAAAAAAATTTTTTTCATATAAAATTTTACAGGAGAGGCGATGAATGACTCAGTGAGTCAGCACGAGCAGCTATATACAACGTTAGTTCTACTTTGCGCAAAAACCGAAACACGTGTCAAATATTTTTACATTAAAAATATTTATACAAAATTTCAAAAAAATATAATGAAAAGTAACGAAGTTATAAGCTTGTTATGTTGCGTCGTTGTCCTCGAAAAAAATGGTCACCGCAAGCCGTCGCCGCAGCGACTTGCGATCGACGCGAGTTGAATGACCGCCGCTGTGTGCCGACCGTCAGCTGATGCGCGGTAAATCATTGTGTCTAAGCTTGTAGGATTTCAAAATATTTTTGGACAAAAATATAACACTATAATATAAAAATGGTTGGATTCGATTTTGTTACTGATTCTGAACAAACTACTTTCAGGTTTTGCGTAAAGTAAAACTAACGTTGTATATATTAAATGAGCTATATATTTGTAAACCACTCTGTGGTAGAATAATAAATAAATAATAATAATATAAATAATTTTTATTTTCAGGCAACATACCCATAGTATAACATTGACAATACAATGATTAAGGACACAGAAATTACAAGAGATGAACGAATCAAAAAGTAAAAATAATACAAAAAGTATAAAAATGCAGTTATAACGTTATAAAAAAGAAAAAAATATAATAAACAAACTAAAATAAACAATACTATTTATATCTAAATTATTAAACTTAAGTGAAGTTATTGTTCTCGCACCGATGCAGGCAAGACCAATATTTGGCAAAAGGATTACTTAGATCCTCAATTATGGCATACAAGATTGAGTTCTTGGTATGTCTCAATCTTTCCCAGAAAGATGCCGTCCGAGATCTCAGAATGGCGAAGAAGTCGGGAACTCTCGCAGCGGCAAACATTGATTTAGCACTGCAGAAACGTGGCAGCTTCATTAGGATGCGAAAAGCGTTGTTATATTGTATCCTAAGCGCGTTGTAGCTTCGCTTGGTAAACCTTGTCCACAGCTGACAAGTGTAAAAGCATTAGAATACCAGCTGCCTATTTATGTATTTAACACGTAACTTAACACCTTATTTATCCACTGCTGTATTCACAAATAAATAGAGGACATGACCAGTATAACTATGGGCGTTTGCGGCGTGTCAAAAATCAACGTGCAGCAAAGATTTATTTTTGGAATTCTTAAATTCTCTAGTTTTCAGATAAAAACTTTCAGGGATCTAGAGGCTCAGAAAACCGAGAAAAGTAAAGAAAAGTTTTACCAAATAACTCTGCTTTTCGATACTAGATGGCGCTAGGCATTGTTTATCAAGTATAAAACGTAAAAAAATTGTTTTCTACTATTCAACGTCATCTAGGCGGAACTTTGCTATAAAAAGTAAAGCTTTCTATTATTTGTTCAGATAATTTAAATTATTCAGATAATAGGGTATTCTACTGTGTTTGAAAAAGCACTTCAAAATGTTCA
This sequence comes from Melanargia galathea, assembly GCA_920104075.1. Taxonomy (NCBI): domain Eukaryota; kingdom Metazoa; phylum Arthropoda; class Insecta; order Lepidoptera; family Nymphalidae; genus Melanargia; species Melanargia galathea. The sequence continues at coordinate 21,612,311 of OV049857.1, read as the reverse complement.
TTTTCTTAGTAAAAAGCCACAAAATATATATTTCGGCAAAATAAACACGAATAAAATTAAATTAAATTTTAAACATTTTTTATTCCCGCGAAAACGCTGTCAGCCATTTAGGTGACGTAATAATGATATACAAGAAGGTTAGAGATGTATTCTATATACCACTGGAACTTGCACCTTAAATACGTCAGCGTTAACAGCTTAGCATGATTAGCATCTCTACCTCTAGGCTCATTTAGTTTATCATTATATTTAGTTTAGTCTGTGGTTAATATTGAGCGAAGTTAAAAAGAGAGGTTATGAAAATTTTTGGATTGATAGTAGGCATTTTACTCCCGTGCTATCAGAAATAGCTGTTAAATATTTAATTTCTTCTGCTACATCTGTAGCATACGAAGGAGTTCCTTCTACAATCAATCTTTTATTGCCTAATAATCGTAGTAGCCAAACAGCTGAACATATAAAACAAAGAGTACTTTTAAAAACTCTTACTGAAAAATATTGGTATAAGTATCTTATTCAAATAAGACAATTATTATAAACTATAACCTAACACATACTTATATATGTACATTTATAGTTTAATTTGTTTAATTAATATACTGGACTATAATATAACTGTAAATCATTTTTGAGGTGACTTACGGTTTTTTTAAATAAAGTCGATATATCGAAATGTCAATATTTTTTTGATATATCGCACTCCGATATTGATATATTTTAAAATATCGATATATCGAAAATCCGACATTTACAAAAATATCGTCCGATTTTGCTTGGAGCTCAGATTCCATAGGTTCTATTCTTCTTGGTTTTTGCCTATATGACCACAGATTAATTATTAGTATTTCTATCATTATGACGTCACAACAAGGCGGCTCGTGTTTTAGGTCACGTGATATACAGATTATAAATTACGACTTTTAATTTTAATTTAATAAAATAATAATGTGCTTTGATGACTCAATATCAGAATATTTAAGTAGGTATATTTTTAGGTAAATTTTTATTTTTATCAAATTTCTTAGTTTATTTCACTAATGAAAGTACCCTATTAAAGTTTTACGAAATAACTCTGCCTTTCGATACTAGATGGCGCTAGGCATTTAGGTTATTAAGTCTAAAATGTAAAAGTTTTCTACTATTCAACGTCATCTTGACACTGTTTATACTGCATATTAATGACATGTTGACTAACAACACCTTTCACTGCTACGCAGATGACAGTACGGGGGATGCTCTATACAGAGGCCACGCACAACTTTATCGCGCAGGGATGCTGGAGGAATGTAGAGCCAAACTTGTGTCTGAAATCGAGACTTCTCTAGAGCAGATCTCAGAATGGGGCACTCAAAATATAGTGCAATTCAACCCACAGAAAACACAAGTTTGCGCGTTTACCGCAAAGAAGACTCCTTTTTCCACACCTCTTCTCTTCCAGAACACTCCCCTGACCCCTTCTAACAGCATTGGGATCCTCGGCGTCAACATCTCGAATGAAGTCCAATTCCGGGATCACTTGGAAGGTAAAGCTAAATTAGCTTCCAAAAAGCTTGGGGTGCTTTTCAGGGCAAAGCGTTACTTCACGCCTGAACACAGGCTCCTGCTTTATAAATCCCAAGTCCGGCCGCACATGGAGTACTGCTCACACTTGTGGGCCGGAGCACCCCAATACCAACTCCTTCCATTTGACCGAATTCAAAAGAGGGCAGTTCGACTTGTTGACAATCCCAAATTAACTAGCTCGTTGGAAAGCTTAGAGGTACGTAGGGATGTCAGCTCCCTATGCGTATTCTATCGCTTCTATAACGGGGAGTGTTCTGAAGAGTTGTTTGACTTAATTCCGCCTTCTCTCTTTTATCACCGCACCGCACGCCACCGCAAATGTTACCATCCTCACCACCTGGATCATTGGCGGACCACAACCAAGCGATGTGCAAGGTCTTTCCTTCCGCGCACTTTAAAACTGTGGAACCAACTCCCTTCGGTGGTGTTTCCACATAACTACAATATGGGGCTATTCAAGGGGAGGATCAACAAATTCCTAAAAAGCCGGCAACGCATAAGTGGTTCCTCTGGTACTGCAAATGTTCATGGGCGGCGGTAATCCTTTAACGTGACCCGCCTGCTCATTTGCCCGCAATCTTTATAAAAAAAAAAAAAAAAAACTATATGCGGATCTTTGCTATAAAAAGTAAAGCTTTTTATTATTTGTTCAGATAGTATTAAAGTTTTACGAAATAACTCTACCTTTCGATACTAGATGGCGCTAGGCATTAAGTCTAAAGTTTTTAACCATATAAAATGGTATATTTAAGGTTTAAAACGCCAAAATTTTGTATAAAACGGTTCATACCGGTATATTTACATCTATACACTCACACATGCTTAGATTAGGTATCATACACGCACAATCCGAAGACATAAAATGTCGCGTGTTCATTGTGATGTCTCAAGTTGTCCGTGTGTGAGTGTTCATGTATACATTTTAGGGAGGCCATCTTTTGCCTTGAGTCTGCCGCAAACTGTTTTATTATTATGTCAAAAATGTAATGTTATCTCTTACACACTGAAAATTTTGATAAGCTTGAGCTATTTTCCGATCCACTATTTTCTATAGGACATTAGGGCGCCTCTACTACTATTAATTTCTCTATGGTAGGTACCATAGAGAAAATAATAATAAATAGAGCTGGCATAATGTCCTATAGAAATTAGTGGATCGGAAAATAGCTCAAGCTTATCAAAATTTTCATAAGTGTGAAAGAGACAACATTACATTTTTGACATAATAATAAAACAGTTTGCGGCACACTCGTGACTTAAGATGGCCTCCCTAAAATGTATACATGAACACTCACACACGCACAACTTGAGACATCACAATGAACACGCGCCATTTTATGTTACAGGATTGTGCGTGTGTGAGTGTATTTTTGGCACGTTTTTAAGGTAGTTATGCCAACTCTATTTATTATTATTTTCTCTATGGTAGGTACCTACCTCATCTTTAAATGACAATGACAGCTGTCAGAATTCCACCGATGACCGAATTAAAATTATTAAATCACTGATTTTTAAAATCAGACTACTAATGTGAGAACTGGTGAGAACCACAAAGTACAATAAATATTGGTGAGAACGTGGTGAGAACTTTGAAAACTAAAAAATCTTAGAAGCTTGAACTCAAGGAACATGTTTACTCTGGGGGAGCTTGAACTACCATATGTTTAAAGAAGCAAGCAAATAATAAGTAAATATAGAGAAAATTTATGAGGGGTTGTCTTCTGCGTTTCTATATTTAATATAATGTCAAAATCAAAAAATATCCATTGGAAAGATAAATAAAGGAGGGTTTATTAAAATGAAATGTCATGTGCCAGCCCCAAATGTTAAAGGTATTTTATATATTTATATTTTGTTTGTATACATCGATAGTTTTCGTACATACTTATGAGCTTAGGTATTTTTAATATTTAATTTTATAACCAAATAAATGTTTTAAGTTTTAGGAAGGACGATACATGCTTTGGCAAGATTTGGTGATGAATTATATTTAGAATCTCTTCCAGATTCTATACTTTTAAGAACCATTAATGCTGCCGAAAGTGCTTATGCCATGATAAAATTCAATAAGAATTTTTTCTCTTACTTCAACTACAATTTCTATTCAACTGAAGATAATGAAGGTTTAAAATGTAAAATATCAATGAAGTCTGCTCTAAATGCTTTCAAGTCTCCAACACACATGGACAAACAAGTGGAAAATCTTGAAATTAGGTTGGATCCAGATTCTTGTAAATTAATCTTTCAATTTAAATGCAAGCATGGTATAGTCAAGACACATTATGTATCAATATTAGACTGCAAAGCCATGCAAGCAGTTTATACCAAAGACCTAGTGCCAAACAGGTGATTTAAGTTGTTTTAATACACACCATGAATTTGCTAAACTAATATGCCATTGTTATGCACTCATAATTTAAACATAACATAAAAGGGTCTAGCCGGATAAGTATAGCGAATTGGCCCCCAAATGACAACCTATATCGAAACTTATGTTTCAATATTGGCTTGGTGTACGACCGCGATTGACACCAGTTTTAGCGCCGTGCTCCGCTTTGACCTTGAGTTATTAAAAAAAATGAGCGCAACTATGACTATCATTCGAAGTGACATATCTCGGAAACTATTAAAGCTAAAAACTTAAAACTAACGTGAGGTTTTAGGTAACCTTTAAGAGCATATTTCATATTTTTTCTAGATTTTTCGAATAGTTAAAAGTATATTTTTTTTAATAAAAAAAATATAATTATTATTATTCCTGTGTTTCTTATGACGGACATTCACTAAAAAAATATATATTGTAGTACTTAATATGTACTAATACTCGTAAAAAATTTGTTTGAAAACAAATGGTGTAACACTTCGAAAAAAAAATAAAATTCAACCCGAAATAAATGTATCAAAGAATAAGAGCTAAACAAAGACATACGAATATAAACATTAAACACTTTATAAATTATAATCATAAAAATCAACCACCACTACAGCCTTTTTAACGTCCCACTGCTGGGCAAAAGCCTCCTCTCTCATAAGATAGAGGGATTTTTATAGCTTAGACCCGCCACGCTGCTCCAATGTGGGTTGGCGGGCTTTAACGATTATTGTCACAACTGATAGTAATAACAACCGGGATCGACTGCATAACGTGCTCTCCGAGGCACGGGGGTGAAACCGCCTGCTTCCAACTCCAGGCTGGCACTGAGAATTTCTTGACAGAAAAACCCAATACCGAACAATTATTTGCCCGACCCGGGAATCAAACCACGCGATCTGCGGTCGAATATGCTAACCACTAGACCAACGAGGCAGTTCATCATCATAAAAATCATAAAAACAAAGATAAAGCACACAATTTTTAATACTAATTAAATTAAACTAATCAGTTTTTTATCATCTCGATGATGAACTGCCTCGTTGATCTAGTGGTTAGCATAGCCGACCGCAGATCGAGTGGTCCCGGGTTCGATTCTCGGGTCGGGCAAATAATTGTTTGGTATTGGGTTTTCTGTCAAGAAATTCTCAGTGCCAGCCTGGAGTTGGAAGCAGGCGGTTTCACCCCCATGCCTCGGAGAGCACGTTATGCAGTCGGTCCCGGTTATTATCACTATCAGTTGTGACAATAATCGTTAAAGCCCGCCAACCCGTATTGGAGCAGCGTGGCGGGTCTAAGCTCTAAAAATCCCTCTATCTTATGAGAGAAAGGAGGCCTTTGCCCAGCAGTGGGACGTTAAAAAGGCTGTAGTGGTGGTGGATTTTTATGATTATAATTTATAAAGTGTTTAATGTTTATATTCGTATGTCTTTGTTTAGCTCGTATTCTTTGATACATTTACATATTTCGGGTCGAATTTAATTTTTTTTCAAAGTGTTACACCAACTGTTTTCAAACGAATTTTTTATGAGTATTAGTACATATTAATTACTATAATATATATTTTTTTAGTGAATGTCTGTCATAAGAAACACAGGAATAATAATAATTATATTTTTTTTATTAAAAAAAATATACTTTTAACTATGCGAAAAATCTAGAAAAAATCTATACTAATATAATAAAGTGGAAGAGTTTGTTTGTTTGTTTGAACGCGCTAATCTCAGGAACTACTGGACCGATTTCAAAAATTCTTTCGCCGTTGGATATGTACGTGATCCCTGAGTGCTATAGGCTATAAATTATGTACCACGGGCGAAGCCGGGGCGGACCGCTAGTATGAAATATGCTCTTAAAGGTTACCTAAAACCTCACGTTGGTTTTAAGTTTTTAGCTTTAATAGTTTCCGAGCTATGTCACTTCGAATGATAGTCATAGTTGCGCTCATTTTTTTTTAATAACTCAAGGTCAAAGCGGAGCACGGCGCTAAAACTGGTGTCAATCGCGTTCGTACACCAAGCCAATATTGAAACATAAGTTTCGATATAGGTTGTCATTTGGGGGCCAATTCGCTATACTTATCCGGCTAGACCCTTTAACATACCTAGCTTGATATTAAAAAACTGCTTTTAAAAGTAATTCTTCAAATCCATCATCACCATCAAAACTAATCATTCCAGATATAAAGCCCAAATTAGACAGTGCCCTGTTCATTGTTCATTTTTGCAATGAATGGATGCATACACATACAAATAGACAGAAATCGCCTGTGAATAGTGAATGGTCGAGTTTAGATGGTTCATTTTCAATGACTCATCAAAAATGAAAGCAAAAATCTCAAAAAATTTACTGTCTCATTTGGGCTTTAATCATATTAATTTTTAATTTGTTTTATTATTTGTATGTTTTAGAATAACATCTTCCCAAAGGCTACTTTCGGAGACTCTTGGAAATTTCCAAAGTTCTGATGAGCAAGTGACACTAGAGGCTACAATACAATCACTGATTTTACGTAATTATGTAGATGCTAACATTGACTTAACCAAAATAATAAGGACGCAAATAAGTTTAAAGCCATCAGAATTTGACAGTTACATAGTTGGGGCTGAAACAACTATAACATTCACACTCAAGGAGTTTCGAGCTTTGTTAGCTTTTGCTGAAGCACTAAGTCTGCCTTTACAGTTACATTTTGAGACAACAGGGAGACCTGCAGTATTCATTGTACACAACAGTACAACTTTTGAAGCAAACTTTGTATTGGCTACCTCAAAACCTGACACTGCTACACAAGCTTCGACACAGAACAGTTCCCAGACAGATAAGAAACGAAAAGAAGTTAACGATGCAGTAGGTTCAGCAAAAAAGAAACCTCACTTGGAAGTTAACATGTCAGCATGCTTAGATGAAGATTCACATTTATTCAATTATATTGATATTCCTGAAGAAAGAGATCTGAGGCCAAAAAAAAATTATACTAATGGAGAAGAAGCAGAAGATAATGTTTCTGAAGAAAATATGGATTGTTATATCCCTGAGTCACCAACTTCTAGGATGAAAATTAAGTCTGTGTTCAAAAAATGTTTTCAAAATACATTTGACCCAAGAAGTATACAGGATGTCATATTAGCTGAAAACTCTGAAAGTGATTAATAATATATTTGTTACTTATATTAAGTGTATGTAAATATTTTCTCTATTTAGTCTTATTAATTGTCCTTAAAAATATTCAGGAAAATAAAAAATAACTTTTTCACTGCATTATGATTTTATAGTAAAAATATACAAGTAAATAATGTACATGCTTCACAAATCAATATTTCAGGGCATAATTATAAACATTTGTAATTAAATATTACAACATATTTTATTTTGAAGGGTATGTTATTCCAATCTATAGAGGAACCATTGGTAATATTATTGATATTGGATTTAGTAGGTATTATTTACTATTTAAATTAACTATACATTCCACAATTTCCTTGAAAAATTGATCATTAAGTGCAATTTTACTATGCCACACCTCTTTTATAAGAATATTTCGTCTTTAAATTAAGTAGCGCCGGAGCGTTCACCTATAGTGTAAAATATGGGCAAGGTTATTTATATATATATATGTATATATAAAAAGATATTTTTACAAAACTTGCATTTATTATTTGAAATATATGTTTAGAATATATTTATCACTAAGATAGCATTTATTAAAAAGAAACAAAAAAATGTTGCTATTAGTCTCCACATTTTGCAAAAATTACGGTAACTAAATTACTTACAGGAAAAAAACTGCTTTATACAATTTTTTAGATTGTATTTTGCATAGCAATGTCTAAAATATACACGTCCGCAACTAATAAATAATGATTAAATTATTTTATCAATTTGGTTTTATTATAAGGAGATCGACAATGTATACAAATGCAGATTTGTTTTCTGTAAAAAAAATATCATACACCATTTTATTACTATAACAATAGCTAGCTAACATGTCTTAAAAAAGATGAAAAAGACTTTGAATTCTACCTTTAATTTATTATTTATAAAATAGGGCAGCAATACCATTTAATTACAATAATTATTTTTAATCAATTTCAATATTGTCTCTGGCCCGGGTGGAGGGGCATAGGCTAAGTTGTGGTGAGCCTTGCCTTATGCAAACACATTCAAACTATACCACCAAACACTCACTTTCCAAATAAATAAATAAAAAGGGCACTGTTATTTAAGAACAATCCTCTTGGCTCTTTCTCACACACTGTGCTACTTTTCTTTTAAACTCCGAATAAGATTCTCTCCATTCTTTCTGTAAAAAGAAACAGAATGAGCACACTGCTACTAATATTCAGTTGGTTTTAGCGCCAGCTAGTGTGTGCACCCTAATGTTAAATCATAAAGTGTCAATTGAATGGTTGTGGCCTGCGTCATGTGGCCCTTTTGCAACATGACAATCTGTAGTTAATTTTCTCTCAATCCTAAAAACAATCTTCTTGACTTTTCCTAACACATCTGGCAACTTTCTTTTTGAAATCCGAATACCTCTCTCTCCATTCTTTCTGTGAATATAAATAAAGATGATTGTGAGTACAATAATCAAATGATTAAATGAAATTATATAAATTAACATGTTATTCATGTAGATAGATACATTAGCATCATGAAAATGTATCTACTATATAGATGATGGCATTACTTTAATATGTGTAAATACAATGATGGACAATCACATGAATGTAAATACAGTGATGGACAATCACAATCATTGAACATACTGTTCAATGATTGTGATTGTCCATTATTGTGATATTATTATAGTTTGATAATAAAAGATCTTTAAATCACTTTGACTGTAACAAATATGTTGTTACAGGAAAATATAATACTTGGTTTGTTGTTTCTAAGCTACATGGATTTAGATTTTAAAAATCCAATAGGAACCCTTTTTTCTCAGTTTAAAATAATACAGTGGGGCTATTCTCTAACTTAGTTACCAACCGAAAATTATAGCCACCGAATAAGGTCGATATACACTGCTGCTTTATTGTGTGAAAAATTATATACATTGCTGCTTTACTGTGTGAAAAATATAAATTCATTTCATTTCACACATTAAAACAGCAATGTATATCGAACTAATTCGTTAGCAACCATTTTCTGTTGGTAACTAAGTTAGAGAATAGCCCCACAGGAGTCTGGCACCAGTTTGCAAGCTATTCCTGTACTAAATCTAAACCTGTATTTTAGGGGTCACTGCCTTCCTAAACATTGTGGTCAATTCTGTTGTACACAATTTCTAAACCTAAACTAAAATGACAGGTCTAAATATATTCCTATCTCTTTCACAGTGCTCACTGTGGAAAAGGATAGCAATAGATTTAGACCTGTCATTTTAGTTTAGTTTAGAGATTTATGTACAACAGAATTAGCCACATTGATTAAAAATGGGTAGTATTTAATCGTACACCTATAAAATTGTTTGTTTGAACGCGCTAATCTTAGGAACTACTGGACCAATTTCAAAAATTCTTTCACTGTTGGATATGTAGTGATCCTTGAGTGCTATAAGCTATATATGTACCACGGGCGAAGCCGGGGCGGACCGCTAGTATAATATAATAAAGCGGAAGAGTTTGTTTGTTTGAACGCGCTAATCTCAGGAACTACTGGACCGATTTCAAAAATTCTTTCACTTTGGATATGTACGTGATCCCTGAGTGCTATAGGCTATATATTATGTACCACGGGCGAAGCCGGGGCGGACCGCTAGTAAATAATAAAAAAAAATAGAAGAGAACTAAAACGAAAATAGTAAGTACATGAATTTAGTATTTTGAGGTGATTTAATTTAACAATCTCATAGTAAAGATAGGTAACAAACAAACTAACTTAAAATGCATTAGTATGTAGTATTGAGTCTGCAAATGAGAATGTGACTCAAATGATATTTGTTTCATATGAAACAGCATTTGCTTTAAATGTTGCAGGCAGATTGATAAAATAAAATAACTTATGACTATTATTATTATTATTTACAATATATAACAGAATGCCCATATAATGTTTAAATGTTATGGTAAAGCTTTAAATGTTATTATGGATAAACAACATGTTTACACTAGCGGCGCGCTGTGATGGCCGGTTTGACACATTACAATAGTGATGTGGAATGTCAATTTATTCTCGAACAAAAAACAATTAAGTTTTGTTTTTGTACCTGATTAAATAGGTTTAATAAAACAAAAATGTATATGTTTATTTATTTTATTTGAACGAACTGAATATTTGAACGAAAATGAATATACATACTTTATATGCACACAAGAAACATATGAATACAAAAGATACCAAAAAAGGTGCCACAAAAGGCCATAATTAATCAGATTCGTCCATACTACTATTTTCACTGTCGTCACTGCTATCATCACATACATTAATAATTATATGTTCGTTTTCTATAATATTATCTATTTTCACATCTCTTTCATAATCTTCCCTTATTAATTTAACAGTTCTATTCACAACCTTTTCCCAGTCTCCTTTAGTCACATGTTCACAAGCTTCTTCTAATAATTTTAGCATTTTTTTTGTGGTAAATGGGGGTTCTGTATTGTGTCTTGCAGCATATCCCTTAATTTGAGCCCACACCAACTCAATCGCATTATACTCACAATGGTAAGGCGGTAACCGTATAACTCTGTGCCCATGTTCTAATGCTATTTCGTCAATGACGTATCGGATCTTGGTTGGTTTGTTTTCTTTTAAAAGACGTACTAATTCCGCTTTTAACATATTCATGTTTGCATCTACGCCATTTTTACGAAGCCATGCGACGATATCAGCTTTCTTTTGGGATTGGGCAGGTGGCTTGTCAATTTGCATCGAGTGGTATGGGGCGTTGTCCATAATTATAATAGATGGTTCAGGGAGGCTACACAACATTGAGGTAAACCATTCAGTAAACTTTTCTCCATTCATGTCTTCATGATAGTCTCCAGTGGTTTTTGACGCAAAAGCCATGAGAGAACCTTCGACAAACCCGTTGATGGTTCCGGCGTGACAAATTATAAGTCGCGATCCTTTTCCTACAGGAACTTTGGAAGTAGATGCTGCTGTGTCATCGTTCCAAGAACGGCCTACAGTATGGTTAGCATTAAGCCATGTTTCATCCAAGAACACAACATTTTGCCAATTTTTGATTTCTTTCACTTGCCGTAAAAAAGTATACCTTGCCATCGCTATATCAAATCTTTCCATCAATATTTTGCGTTTGTTACATTTTTTGTATCGAAATCCAATGGTCTTCAAAATCTTCGTTAAAGAACTTTCCCCACCGAAGAATAATCCAGCTTCCTTCAGTGAATGCACCAACTTTTTTCTTGTTGGATACTCCTTCTGTAAATAGTAGCCGTAAACATGTCTTCGGATAGCATCGGCATCAAAGCTATCGATGCCTACGACTGGTTTTGCTCGTTTTCTCTTTTTTGGTGTGTGAAGTTTATTTTCTTCTGTGCCAGTCTCGCCATATTTTTTTTTAGTTATCCGTCTAACAGTTCGTTGTCCAATATTAAGCGCATCAGCTACGCGTTCAACCACTGACGTTATAGGTAAAATTGGCCCTCCATTTTGAGCTTCACGATCGAAATAGTTACGAAGGCGTATTACGAACTCACGTGTCTGACTATTTAGAACAGTTCTCTGCGTACGTTCGGTCATATCGACGAAATCCACAACAAAGGGCTTGAACAGAGTCCAAATTAACGAGCAAGGGTCAACAGTAATGCAGTATCAATATTTGAAATCCAAAGCCAGGTCAAAACTATATCACAATCGCATTGCACTGACAGTTTATACTTTTCGAAGCAACGTCAATTCGAAACTGCTTTGTTTTGCATTGAGCATTGACGCGAGTTTGCCGGAGGTAGTAGTTGTGCTAGCCAGCGATCCTATGTGACGATCGTATTAGATTCCATTTTTAAAAATTTATTGATATTTTTTTGCGATTTCAGAGGTTTGTCCACATAGTGAAAATTGTTCATATTCACAAGTACATTCACCCCTTAAATGGTGCAAACTGATTTTTCTACACTTGTATACATTTAAGAAATCAATTTAATAAATAAATTTTGAGTCCTAAACCTAAAACTACATTCGATAAAATTTATGAATCTCTGCACATCACTATCGTCAATAAAGTAATACAATTATTTCCTTCAAAGTCGTTATCAATTAATACGGAACTTCATGAGCGGACACACGTCAAACCGGCCATCATAGCGTGCCGCTAGAGTAGTAACGATTTATGAACATGGGACAATTGTTTTAATATACATATGAAAAATTATGACAGTTTCGTGAAGTGAACTGCACCACAAAAATTTATCAACAGGTAGTTTTCTTTTCTATACCTACAAAACATTTGTGTGGTGTGAAAAGAGGTGTGAGAAAATGCAACTTTTGTATTTATAACCGTTTACCATATGACTTAAGTCTAATAAGTTCCATGGTCGGTATGGCATTGTACTGTGCACATTTTCATACGTGCGTGGCTTCAGTTGAATGTTGTTGTCGTTTGTGCATCCAACTACTGTTTTTGACAAATTCGTCACTACACTTTTTTCAGTGAACGCACGGGAAATAATATAAGATACAACTGACCACAAAGAGTCTAGAAAACTAAGACCACAGTGGTCTCCACTGTGTGAGGGAGGTCGTATAAAGCTGAATGCTTCATGACAATATATGAGTGTCATACCTATAAACTTTAGTGCTCCTATTCAAAGTACTAGGAATAGTAACAAATAACCTGATATTATTTTAATACACATAGTTTGCCCCAAACATAACACACAAATTCATACATAGCAACAACAACAACTTATTATGGACATTTAAACATTGTTATGTACACAAATTATCTACTAAACTAAAATCGAGAAATATGACATTTTCCAGGGGGCAACACACACTATTTTCATAGTCAGTTTCATATGTGGCAAGATAAAACTGTAGAAAAAATTAAAAATACTTGAACATGGGCTACTGTAGAATAAAACATGTATAATGATATAAAATACAAGTATAATAATATTTTTTACTTAACAAGCATTGTACTTACTGCAGCATCAACATTAGCAGGGCTTTCATCGTTTGGGTCTGCCAACATGGAAATAACACTAATGAGGATTGTTTCAACTGTATGTACTGGCAGCCATCTCTCAGAGGCTTTCTCATAGCCCCATTTGTCATCACCTGGCTCATGCAATATTGATATGCAGACATCTCCATTCTTTTCAACTGAAAATTAATTTAATTGTACTATTTAGGAACTAACAAAATGTAACAGTTTTTATTTGAATACTTTATTTTTTAATATCTTAATCTGATTATCATAAGAGTGATAACACTCAGTTCAATAACACAAAAGTTTTCACAAGAACTTAGCATCTGTAGGAGAGATGAAAAGTTGTATAACTTGTAGCAAAAATTGGATTTAGAATATTCTTTACACAGGGTTTGCAGTTTGCATTTCAATTTGGGAGTCATAAAAAAATAATGGTGCCCTGATCTTTTTATGTTAAAAAACCTAGACACCTGAGATATTATTCTGATGTCAAATAAGTTTGCCCATCCAATGCACACTTAAAGGTTTATGCAAAGAGTGAGCTTAATTAACTAAAATTAATTTAACTTAAAAAGTTACACTACAATATATCTCAGCATTTTATTTCATTTAAGAAATAACTCTTGAAAGTGAAGATAATATTTTATTGCTTACTGTTTGGATGCCATATTTCTGTAACAAATTTCATCCTAGGTGGTCTCAAAGGGTACTCCTTTGGAAAGTGTAAGTGTGCTTTGAAGAATCCTCCCTCACTGTAAAGTAAATTTAAAATGTTAAACACAAATATATTTTTCTCAGCCAACAAGCACAGGCAGCCTTTACACTACAAATGTTTGAGAAGGTATAACAACTATATGCAGTAAAAAATGTATTTTACTGGTGTTGAGTAAACTATCTGATTCCTGCAACATTCTCAACAAGGACTAAGGTTTTTAAAAATCCTATGGGAATCTCTTGGATTTTCCAGAATAAAAAATAACATAGATAATTTCTTCTTCCTCTACCTGCCCGTGAAAGTTCTGTCAACATCGGTTCAACTGTTCAGAAGACACAAAACAAAAAGCTCAGATGGACACAAAAAATTTAAAATCATGGTCGAGTAATTGTAGTATATAATTTCGAGTAATTGTAGTAGTAATAGTAGGACTATTTGAACAATAACTACAATTACTAAGAATATAATAAGATGCATTATTTCAAAATCACAGGTAGAGCCTTCAATTGTAAAGATGTTAAAAACTTTGTATAGATGTTCTCAAAGAAAATCAAGAAACTTAAGTGGCGTTGGATTGGCCATGTGGTAAGGTCGCCCAAAGACAAATGGACCAAGGCGGTTATGTCCTGGTACCCCAGAGACGGGAAAAGAATAAGAGGACGGCCACCAAAAAGATGGGAGGATGACCTGCCGAAAGGATGGCGCCGATTGGCACGAGACCGGGAAAAATGGAAATCTCTAGAGAAGGCCTATGTCCGGGAAGGACAACCTGATCCGAAAAGTGCTGGTTAAGTTACTAGTTATAAAGATTGAATGGATAGATTATATAGATGGAACATACATATACATACATACACATATACATACATACATATGATGGAACAATTATAGAATAAGGAATAATTAGTTATACCACAGAATAATAACTAGTACCTAAAGGTACAGAAGCCTTACTTCGCAATGGTTTTTAAAGAAATATGTACTCAATTTGATAAACAATATGATTTAATTTAGCTCGCATTCCAGTCGAGCACGTGTTCATTTACGTACCTACAAATTTTTTTTTGAGGGAATATGTGCCTTAAGGCCACTCTCTTCACGCGCTTATCCATACAAACGTATTACGCCTATTATTCTAATATATGTCGCAATAGGTCTAAAGTTAAGCCAGATATCAATTTATATCTCCATTATCTATGCCATAAAATAAAAAAATTAGTAAAATTATATTTATTTTAAAAGTTATGACCATTGAAAAATCACTATTTTTGGGCAAATTTTGAGGCAACTTCGTGCGTAAATAAACTATATAAGAAAGCAGAAAATTTAAAAACGACCAAAGTCTTGTCATAGGTTACTTCATAATAATTACAAATGTATTTAGTTTATGTAATAAATTGCCAAGTATTTGCTAAAATAGGCGTAATTCCAAACCTAGATTTGCATATTTTTACTTTGCCATTTTTCACTAAAAAATCATGATATCTCAAGCAAAATTTATTACAGGGGAAAGGTGCGGTTAGTGCGGTGAAAGGGGTTACAAGTTAGACACGAAGAAAAGCGAGTAGCGGCCGATTTCGCACGATCTATCATCTATGACATAATTAGTCAACTACAAAACCATTGATCTATTAACTACTCTAGCGGCACGCTATGATGGCCGGTTTGACGTTTGTCCGCTCATGAAGTTCCGTATTAATTGATAACGACTTTGAAGGAAATAATTGTATTACTTTATTGACGATAGTGATGTGCAGAGATTCATAAATTTTATCGAATGTAGTTTTAGGTTTAGGACTCAAAATTTATTTATTAAATTGATTTCTTAAATGTATACAAGTGTAGAAAAATCAGTTTGCACCATTTAAGGGGTGAATGTACTTGTGAATATGAACAATTTTCACTATGTGGACAAACCTCTGAAATCGCAAAAAAATATCAATAAATTTTTAAAAATGGAATCTAATACGATCGTCACATAGGATCGCTGGCTAGCACAACTACTACCTCCGGCAAACTCGCGTCAATGCTCAATGCAAAACAAAGCAGTTTCGAATTGACGTTGCTTCGAAAAGTATAAACTGTCAGTGCAATGCGATTGTGATATAGTTTTGACCTGGCTTTGGATTTCAAATATTGATACTGCATTACTGTTGACCCTTGCTCGTTAATTTGGACTCTGTTCAAGCCCTTTGTTGTGGATTTCGTCGATATGACCGAACGTACGCAGAGAACTGTTCTAAATAGTCAGACACGTGAGTTCGTAATACGCCTTCGTAACTATTTCGATCGTGAAGCTCAAAATGGAGGGCCAATTTTACCTATAACGTCAGTGGTTGAACGCGTAGCTGATGCGCTTAATATTGGACAACGAACTGTTAGACGGATAACTAAAAAAAAATATGGCGAGACTGGCACAGAAGAAAATAAACTTCACACACCAAAAAAGAGAAAACGAGCAAAACCAGTCGTAGGCATCGATAGCTTTGATGCCGATGCTATCCGAAGACATGTTTACGGCTACTATTTACAGAAGGAGTATCCAACAAGAAAAAAGTTGGTGCATTCACTGAAGGAAGCTGGATTATTCTTCGGTGGGGAAAGTTCTTTAACGAAGATTTTGAAGACCATTGGATTTCGATACAAAAAATGTAACAAACGCAAAATATTGATGGAAAGATTTGATATAGCGATGGCAAGGTATACTTTTTTACGGCAAGTGAAAGAAATCAAAAATTGGCAAAATGTTGTGTTCTTGGATGAAACATGGCTTAATGCTAACCATACTGTAGGCCGTTCTTGGAACGATGACACAGCAGCATCTACTTCCAAAGTTCCTGTAGGAAAAGGATCGCGACTTATAATTTGTCACGCCGGAACCATCAACGGGTTTGTCGAAGGTTCTCTCATGGCTTTTGCGTCAAAAACCACTGGAGACTATCATGAAGACATGAATGGAGAAAAGTTTACTGAATGGTTTACCTCAATGTTGTGTAGCCTCCCTGAACCATCTATTATAATTATGGACAACGCCCCATACCACTCGATGCAAATTGACAAGCCACCTGCCCAATCCCAAAAGAAAGCTGATATCGTCGCATGGCTTCGTAAAAATGGCGTAGATGCAAACATGAATATGTTAAAAGCGGAATTAGTACGTCTTTTAAAAGAAAACAAACCAACCAAGATCCGATACGTCATTGACGAAATAGCATTAGAACATGGGCACAGAGTTATACGGTTACCGCCTTACCATTGTGAGTATAATGCGATTGAGTTGGTGTGGGCTCAAATTAAGGGATATGCTGCAAGACACAATACAGAACCCCCATTTACCACAAAAAAAATGCTAAAATTATTAGAAGAAGCTTGTGAACATGTGACTAAAGGAGACTGGGAAAAGGTTGTGAATAGAACTGTTAAATTAATAAGGGAAGATTATGAAAGAGATGTGAAAATAGATAATATTATAGAAAACGAACATATAATTATTAATGTATGTGATGATAGCAGTGACGACAGTGAAAATAGTAGTATGGACGAATCTGATTAATTATGGCCTTTTGTGGCACCTTTTTTGGTATCTTTTGTATTCATATGTTTCTTGTGTGCATATAAAGTATGTATATTCATTTTCGTTCAAATATTCAGTTCGTTCAAATAAATTAAATAAACATATACATTTTTGTTTTATTAAACCTATTTAATCAGGTACAAAAACAAAACTTAATTGTTTTTTGTTCGAGAATAAATTGACATTCCACATCACTATTGTAATGTGTCAAACCGGCCATCATAGCGTGCCGCTAGTGTAAGAGATCTGAAGCTAAAAATTAACTTGAGGTACAGTTATTGTACTCACCTAACCTAAATGACTCCTGTCTAGGTGTAAATGAAACACCGAATCGCACTTGCTTTTTATTATTTCTAAGCATGTCACTAAATTGATTGTCAAATGGACTTATTTGTTAAATTTTAATAAATTTAATCCTACCAAATTAAATAGGTATGTCTCATAAACCATCATTACTTTATGGATTGTTTAGATATTGTTTTTGCATGTTTTATGTCAATTGACAATTGAATTTAGTCGTATCATAATTTTCCAAAAACATACATTACGAGGCTGATAAATTTTTATTATTTTGGTGTTCTTCTTCCAAGAATTTATAATAATGTTTGATCTTAAGTTATTTTTGATAAATTTTCCGTAGTTTTATTATAATGTCCTGTGCTGTGAAAGAATGTAATTCCTATAGGGGCCGAAAAGAAAATTTTAAAGGAACATTATCATTTCATCGGTGAGTTTTGATAGTTTTGTATGTAAATATAATCTAAAATTATGTAACGTTATTTGTAGTTTTTGGAAATCATCATCGTGGTCAATTCTACACCGATTTTTGCCTATTTTTTAAATATTTTCTGTTGACTAATAAAGGTTATGTTTTTTAGCATAGTGATGTACTAAAATTGCATATCGATTACGTGCGATAAAATTTTTAACCCCCGACGCAAAAACGACGGGGTGTTATAAGTTTGATGTGTCTGTGTGTGTGTTGTGTGTGTGTGTGTGTATATGTGTGTGTGTCTGTCTGTCTGTCTGTTCCTATGTAGCGCTAAAACGGGTGAACCGATTTGAACGCGGTTTTTTTTGTTTGAAAGGTGAATTAGTCGAAAGTGTTGTCAGCTATTTTGATGAAAATCGATGCAAGATGGCCGCCGCTACAAAATGGTAGATTATTTATTTTTCACAAATCCGTTAATATGGGTATCAAATGAAAGGACTTGACTAGTAGAATAACACCATGCAAATCCAAGATGGCCGCGATCAAAAAATGGTGTCGGGGTTTTTTTTTAATTTTTTGAACATTAGATTCCATAGCCACTACACACAATGAATACTTACGTGTATTTCCGCGTGCTAGATTGTTGTATCAAGATCGCTAAATTTTTATTTGTTACAGATTTTCAAAGAACCCAAAAATAAGAAATGAATGGGCACAAAGAATAAGACCGCAATATTGGACATCGCAGAAACACAGTCATATTTGTTCAAAACACTTCACACTTAATTGATTTGTGCCCAAAAACAATTTAAAATGGAGGCGCTTAAAAGCAAACGCTATTATTTTTGCCGCATATAGACACATTGGTAATTATAATAATATCAGATATGCTATCCTATGAATATGATATCCGCCAATGAAGTTTCCATTCGCACATTAACGGAGTGACGTATAAACATTAATGTTCAAAGAAATTTAGTAAGTGTACAATATTCGTTCGTTCGTTTCAACCAATGGACGTCCACTGCTGGACATAGGTCTCTTGCAAGGATCGCCACAGCACACGATCTTGTGCCGCCTGATTCCAGCGGCTACCAGCGACTCGCTTGAGATCGTCTGTCCATCGAGTGGGGGGTCTACCTACGCTTCGTTTGCTGGTGCGAGGTCGCCATTCAAGCACCTTGGGACCCCAACGTCCATCGGTTCTTCGTGCAATGTGCAATGTGCAACGTGTGCAATGTGCAAATTGCACGAAGTATAATATTACTACCTATTAATATAAATAGGTTTAATATTTTGTATTTCGAGACAAAACAATTCACTATTGTAATCTACATAGTACTTTCAGGAAGGTTTTAGTATAGTATGTATAACACACCTAGTTACCATTCTTATGTGCGAAGTTACACGCATAAATGTACCCACATGTCACTAATATTTTTGACTGGTGCACCGCGGTTCCTCTGAGATTGCTGGACCGAAGTCGGTTTAATTTTTCTTAAAAATAGCTTGTATGATCGTATTTTCGAAACACCGTTTATAAAGTTTCATCGACTCCAAAAAGACTCGATTTTATTTCAGTTCTAGAAGGCACAACAAAGGTTCTAGAAGGATATGTATATTTTGTGTTTTATATATATATATATATATATGTATATTTTTCGATGTGTACACTAAAACCTTTCTGAAAGTATGTAGATTATGATAGTGAAAAAATCATCAAAATCGGTTCATTAGTTGCGGAGATAATCGCGAACATACTTATATACATACATACAACCTCCTTTTTTGAAGTCGGTTAAAAATATACTATATGAAACATGTTATTCTTGTATTTCCTAACAAGATGATGCCCGAGACTTCATTCACGTGAGCTTAGGTTTTTATTTTATTAATCTTGTGGGAACGCTTTGATACTGCAAGACAAAAGTAGCCTTAGATATCGGTTCCCGGGATGCAAGCAAGGGAAGCTGTGTGTACAAAATTTCGTCCAAATCGGATGGGCCCTGAAAAGGTAAAAGACAGAAAGACACACTTTCGCATAATGTAATATTAGAGTATGGTGCACATATTTAAACACGCATATTGTGTCCCTATAGATCCTCACAGTCAAAATATCGATAGTTACATCACTAGCACGTCACGTGTCATCGTCACGTGTCATTAAAAAACTTGTGACTACTGACAGATGTAAACTTGACATCTATTTAGAGTATATATTACAATATCTTAGTACAAAACGTAAACAGCAAATATGTCACACGTTACGTATAATTAGCATTTTTGTTGTTTATTTTGCCTTCTTATTTTGCTAATTGTAATTTACTGCTCTTTTATTATATTGTAGACTCGTCAGCTAGAGATTATCGATACGGATACAAATCTAGAATTTTTCCAAGCCGGGCCCCCAAAAATCCTCGACAAACACGAAGAAAAAGGAACAAACAGCATCTAATGATGCGTAAGTATCTACATATCTACTTGGTACAAGCTGACTATAAAACCGGTCAAGTGCGTGGCGGGCCACGCGCAGTGTAGGGTTCCGTAGTCACAATCCTCGAAAAACAGATATAACTCCTTAACCTGTGAACCCTACTTAGCCGTGATAGTTTTCCTTTAAAATTGATTATATACCCTACTGCTGTGAATTTTTTCAAGTTCCTATATACTGCCATTTGGCTGATAGAGGGGGGGGACACTTGACTCTAATAAAAATTTGCACTTTAAAACATCATATTTTACAAACGGATCTAGAAATCGAAAAATGATGTTCCCACACCCACAGTATTTTTAAAAGACCTATTCAACGATACCCCACACTATGGGGTAGACGAGAAAAAAAATATTCATCCCCACTTTACATGTAGGGGAGCTACCCTAAAAAAAAATATTTATCAAAATTTTATTTCACCACTTTGTCGGCGTGATTAATATTTATACTCATGCCAAATTACGGATTTCTAGCACTAATAGTCTCTGAGATTAACCGAGGACGGACGGACAGACGGACAGACGGACAGACGGACAGACGGACAGACGGACAGACGGACGGACATGGCGAAACTATAAGGGTTCCTTGTTTACTACGGAACCCTAAAAAATGAACATGAGTAAGACGAAAATCATGTCAAACACTCATGTCCCGCTTCACCCGATAATCGTTGAGAACTCGGTGCTCGAAATTGTAGACGAGTATATATACCTAGGACACACAGTCCAGCTAGGTAGGTCCAGTTTCGAGAAAGAGGTCAACCGCCGAATCCAACTCGGATGGGCAGCGTTCGGGAAGCTCCGCGATGTCTTCTCGTCCAAAATTCCTCAATGCCTGAAGACGAAAGTCTTCGAACAGTGCGTGTTGCCAATGATGACATACGGATCCGAGACATGGTCGTTAACTATGGACCTCATAAGAAAGCTCAGAGTCGCTCAGAGAGCGATGGAGAGAGCTATGCTCGGAATTTCTCTACGCGATCAAATCAGAAATGAGGAGATCCGTAGAAGAACCAAAGTCACCGACATAGCTCAACGGGTTGCGAAACTGAAGTGGCAATGGGCGGGGCACATAGTTCGGAGAACCGATGGACGTTGGGGTCCCAAGGTGCTGGAGTGGCGACCTCGCACCGGGAAGCGCAGTGTTGGTAGACCCCCCACTAGGTGGACCGACATCAAACGAGTCACAGGGAGCCGCTGGATACAAGCGGCACAAGACCGTGGCATGTGGAAGTCCCTTCAAGAGACCTATGCCCAGCAGTGGACGTCAATCGGTTGATAACGACGACGACGACGACAAGCTGACTCCCCCTGCTTCATAAAAATGCTAGAAATAAAAATGTTATAAACAGTAATACTAAATATAAGTTTTACGCCCAGTCTGTGTTCCGAAACGAACGAACTAAGGTCGAGTCCAGACTAAGTAACACCTTTCAAACTATATTACATGCAATATAACCACTAACGCCACTACAGCCTTTTTAACGTCCCACTGCTGGGCACAGGCCTCCTCTTTCATAGGAGAGAGGGATTTAGAGCTTAGACCCACCACGCAGCTCCAATGCGGGTTGGCGGGCTTTTGTCACATGATAGTGAAAATAACCGGGAACAACTGCCGTGCTCTCCGAGGCAAGGGGGCAGTTGGCGGTGTTTCACACCGCCCACTACCAACTTCGGGCTGGCACTGAGAATTTCTTGACAGAAAAACCCAATACCTAAAAACTATTTGCCCGACCCGGGAATCGAACCCGTAACCTCGTCACAGTCGAATACTCTAACCACTATATCAACGAGGCAATATAACAATAGACTTTTATAGCAAATTAGGTTTCAATACTAAGGGATAAAATAATAAACATAAAGTATAATAGGAAAAAATTATTGCCATTTTACAAACTGGTTTTTTTATAGGTAATTTTTAATTGCACATCTAAAATACTAAACGTGCAATAAATATACTGACTTGCATACTAAATGATACCGTATTACTATTAATTTGTACAACTAATATACTGATTTGCACACTAAATTATTTCTTAGTTATGGTCCAAGAACGAGCGAAGCGAGCTCGGGACTTGCGGCACCCCAACTCAGATAGGTTAGGTTAGAAGGGACAACGAACAGGGGGATGGCGGGGTCTATAAGACTCCGCCATCACCAGGGGCGGTCACTCCATAGAAGCACAAAAGCTCAGCTTACCCTGAGAATTTCGTAAATAAAAACTAATTTCTCCACAAAAAAAAAAACTCAAAAAAAAAAATAATAAAACAAAAAAATAAAAAAAAAAATATAATATGATAATTATTACTTACTTACTACTTAATTCACATTTTTTAATAAGTAATAAATACTAGTAGTAATAAGTCATAATAATAACGTCAATATGCATACCTCTTCAATCAACTCGGTAGGTATATTTCATAGCGCACGGACCGCGCCGACAGAAAGTATCGCATATATAGGTACAAATAGCTCAGAACTACAACTCCCTATAAATTAATATAATAGGTACGTAGGTGTAGGTAACAGCGCAAGAAGCAGCGGCTAGCGGAGCTTCCAGGATTCTATGTGTGCGTTAAACATACAGTAATATTACACAAAAAGGAGTCTAGATGTGTGCTCCATTTCTCCTAGCAAAAATGTTTATGTGTGCAGGGTGTATCGACCAAAGTATGCTCGGCTTCTGGCCAATCACAAACAAGATAGCGGATTGCTATTCCGCGCGAAACAAACAAATCAAACAATTGAATGTTTTTTATTTTGTATTGGTAAATTATAAGAATTAGAACCACACGTTATACATTAAAAAATACAATAGTAATAAATAAATCGAATTTCTTGCAAAATAAATTATGTCTTTCGTTAATATTCAAAATTTAAAAGCGATTATTGACAAGAAATTTAATTGCGTTCCACTTTTGACTCCATTTTGTTTCCTACGTTCAAAGTACTGCACAGTAAATAACTATTTTTTTCTGTAAAAATAGTTTATAGTGCAAATAATTCTGTGAAATAATTAAAATTCAGTGAGTTTTGTGACTGTAAAAGTTTGTGAAGGTTTATTTATAGAAAATACCTACATAGGTATTCATTTATTTAGAAAATGGAATATTCCTGTGAAGTTTGTATTGGCGCTGTGTGTTTGGAAAAGTTACGTAAGCAAAGTTTTAATGCCTTTCCTTTTAACGTAAAATTAGACATTATCCGAAAAGGTAGGTGTGTACCACAATTACAATTATCCCAGAAACAAAGCGATAAAGTAACTCGAGTATTTTACTCGAAATATTATAATACTTATAATTGGCTAAGCGGTTGTGTACACACTAATAGTTTATTTTGTTTTCCTTGTCTCTTATTTAGTAATAGTCGTTCCGTATGGAATGATAAATGATATTGCGATCTTAATAACTTTCATAAAGCCGCTAAAAAACATGATATGTCAGAAAATCACTTGGATTCAATTTTAAGAAACACACAAGGCATACAGAGACTCACGGATTCGTCCATGATTTCAATAGAAAAACGGCTTTTAAGAGATCTCCGACGAACTCCATCGTTTTACAACGATGTTTTACAATGCTATTTAAATAAGGACAGGCGCGTTGAACTTATCTATAAATAAACCTTTTTTTTTGTGTTTTGTGTACCTATTGTACGAAGGAAACAATTCGCAACGGCCTTTTTAGAGGCCACTTCAGATATCATCTAACTGATTTGTGACGTAATTATCAGTCACTTATTTAGATGTTTGAGGTGGTTCTTGAGGCAAACAGCAAGGCGCGGCACGACGAGCTGTTTCGAATATACCTATTGTTAATAAGCTGTATGTACATAATGCAACTGGCAGCTGCTTTCGTGTTGTCGTGTTACAGGTAAGTCCTTTAATTTAATTCATCTCTAACCGACTTCAAAAAATGAAGTTTCTCAAATCGTTCTTAGTCTCAAATCAAAATCAAAATAATCACTTTCGAGCGGTTATTTTCACCCATTTTTGCGTATAAAATTATTCATTCTATTTAATAAAGGTATGTGCGCTGCATAAATGTGCATATTGCATACCTTAGCTTTGAACCCTGTGCGCGCCACTGGCCATCACCTTCGTTGTTATTTTTTTGTTTTCTTTTCATACTGCCCAGAAAAAGGAACCCTGCGAACCGAGGCTTCGTCAACTGCATTTGGTAACATCTATTTAACGATTTAATATTATATTGTATAACTGTCCACTATAATATTATCTCCTGCGTAGTGCCCTGCGTATGCGCACACACTTGTGCACTAGAATATCTCCTGCGTAGTTGACCCTGCTTCTGTTGAGATTGGCCGCTTTGGCCGAGATTCGGAGCGCTGTGGTCATAAAGTGGGTGGTCCCGGGTTCAATTTCCGGCAGGGGCAATTTGGGATTTTATAATTTCTAAATTGTCTCTGGTCTGGTCTGATGGGAGGCTTCAGTGGTTGGCTACCACCTTACCGGCAAAAGCCGTGCCGTCAAGCAATTAAACGTTCCGGTACGATGCTGTGTAGAAACCGATCAGGGGTATGTATACCTCTTTCAAGTTAGCCCGCTTCCATCTTAGACTGCATCATCACTTAACATCAAGTGAGATTGTATTGTATTGTATTTACAGAGGGGACGCCGCCAGGCGGGTGATCAGTCCTATGTAAGGACCATTTCACCCAATTCCCCGTATTTGGACACAGGTTACTGGTGTCCTGGCAGTTTGTTGTGCACCGGTTTAAGGGGGGCAGCCCCTCAAACCTTCCCACGACTTTCGTTAACCTAAGAATGTATACCCTATAGAGAGGTGTCTTCTTTTTAGGGTTCCATACTCAAAGGGTAAAAACGGAACCCTATTAATGTCACTCGGCTGTCTGTCCGTCCGCCGGTCACAGGTCTGTAGCTCATAGACTAAATGAGTTGAGTAGAAAAACCTAAAATTTTGGTATTTGGTGTAGAACGTTAACCCAAAACTAAATATTGAATTAGAAATTGAAGTAAATTATTTTTCAGAGGGGCATGGAATATTTTTCAGGGGGGCTTTCCCATACATGAGAAAGGAGCCGAAAAAAAAATTTTTTTTAACCTAGCTTGTGGGGTATCATTATTTAGAACTTATTAAGTAGAGCACGAACATATATTTTTTTTAATTTTTTGCTTAAAAAATAAGGAAATGGGGGGCATCAAAGTTGTTAGGTTTAGACCATTTTTGTGATGGGGGCTATCTCAAAAACTAAACCAGTTAGGAATATGAAACTTAGGTATATTATGAACCATATACTGTATTTAGACAACAAATACTAAAAATAATGATTTATAAAGTAATTTGTAAGCTGTGATCAAAACAAACGAACACTTTTTGGGTTTTTCTTTCACGGTTTGTTGCGATGTCTAGCTCGGAAATGAAATATTTCTCACGCCCAAAATATTATGTTGTTCATAATTATGTACGGAACCCGAAAAGAGCGAGGCCCGACTCGCACTTGGCCAGTTTTTAGGGTTCCGTACCCGAAGGGTAAAAACGGAGCCCTATTAATGTCACTCGGCTGTCTGTCTGTCTGTCTGTCTGTCTGTCTGTCCGTCTGTCCGCCGGTCACAGGTCTCTAGCTCGCAGACGAAATGAGTTACAAACCTGAAATTTTGGTATTTAGTGTAAAACGTTAACCCAAAATCAAATATTGAATTAGAAATTGAATTAAATTATTTTTCAGGGGGGCTCCCATACATGAAAAAGGAGCCGGAAAAAAAAAATTTTCTTTACCCTAGCTTGTGGGGTATCATTGTTTAGAGCTCATTAAGTAAAGTACAAATATATATATTTTTTATTTTTATCTGAAAAAATAAGGGAATGGGAGGCCATCAAAGTTGTCAGTTTTAGACCATTTTTGTGACGGGGGCTATCTCAAAAACTAAACTAGTTGGGAATATGATATTTCAGTATATTATGTACTATATGCTCTATTTAAACAACAAATACTGAAAACAACGATTTATTAAATAGTTTATAAGCTGTGACCAAAATAAACGAAATTTTTTTTGGGTTTTTCTTTCACGGTTTGTTGCGATGTCTAGCTCGGAAATTAAATATTTCTCACGCCCAAAATATTTGTTCATAATTATGTACGGAACCCGAAAAGAGCGAGGCCCGACTCGCACTTGGCCAGTTTTTTGATAATATCGTTACCTTGCAGTTCCCTTCTTACCAATAAGTACATAGGGCAATCAGCTATGAAGTGAAAGCTAGTTTCTTTTTCTCCACACTCTGGACAGGATGGGTCTTCTACGAGTCTCATTATTGCAAGATATCTATTAAGCAGATAGTGTCCAGTTGTTATACCTGCTACCTAGGTAGTGTAGTAGAGTAGGCTAGGTTTGGGTCCGCAGAATTACATACATTTTATGTGTCATACTAACTATAGGTGAATGGTTTTATAATATTCTCCAACCTAACTTCCAATCTATACAAGATTAGTTTGTATGCGTACTACTCTTGTATAATTTGGACGATCTTGATTAAAAAGTAATTTACAATCTATAAGCAACCAGTTTCACACCCTTGCGGTTTGGCTTTGTATAGAATGGAAATACACGTAACCGTGCACAAACTCCAAGGAATCACTCTATAGTACAGCTGTACTGACTTCGGCCCAAAAGTTTTTGCAAAAGGTCAATGTTACGTAGGCGTAGCAGAGTGAAGTCTTTGGACAAAATAGGTATATTAGACTTCAGCAATAGGTCTGGCAATATCAGAGAACATATTAGTGACATATGTATACATTTATGGTTATAACTGCGTACGTAAGAATGATAACTCGATGTGTTATATATTAAAATCTTCTTGAAAGTGTGTAAATTATGATAGTGAAATAATCATCAAAATCGGTTCATTAGTTGCGGAGATAATCGCGAATATACTTACATATATACATACATACATACTTACATACATACGGGTCGAATACAGAACCTCCTTTTTTTCAAGTCGGTTAAAAATTAGTGTGCGATTCAGTATTTTAGGCGCTACTTTCGAATATTAATAGTGGGCACATTTAGTGTGCAATTCAGTATTTTAGGTGCTACTTTCGGAACATTTTGTGTGCGAAAGAGAATCAATAGATATACGATTAAGTACCACCCTTTTTTAATTGATAATTTTTTATCGCCGATAATCTCTAAACACATTGTTTACTTTTTAGATGTTCTTGGAGCCTTTTGAATTGCGCTTAGGGCAGAAAATATCTAAACGAGCGAAGAACCATGATGATAACGAGTAAATAATATTTCAAAAACCAATGAAAATACTGTTATAATATAATTATTGTGTGCTTATGATTATGATAATCAAAATATATTGGGACAGGGTAGTCAAAGCGAACTAACATGTATTTTATAATATTATTATCTTACAAAGTGTACGAAACATTATCTCCACCGTAATGTAATAGACAAATTTGTACAGAAAAAATTATTTTGTTTTGCAAAAATTGCATTGTCGATTCGGTCTAACATGCTCGCGCGCAGATTTGCTAAAAGCAGTAATGAAGTGAGGGGCACCCTCCTCAGGGCTTACTGTCAATGTTTATATACCTGTCAGTTGTGGTACTGGTACAAGAGGGTGTCCTTCAGCACCATAAGGGTGCAGTATAATAACGCATACCGCATCATTATGAAATTTCCCAGATACTGCAGCGCATCGAGTATGTTTGCCGAGTCGGGGGTGCCTGATTTCTTTGCTGTTATCAGAGCACGTATAGCTTCCTTCTGGGAAAGATTGCGTAACTCTAGTAACAGCATCCTCCAAGTGGTGAGCCAGGACTTGCGCGGTCCAATGATTGCTATTTGGATCAAGATGCATCGAGATCCAAATAGGAAATAACTCTGCACACCTTCAGTGTGCAGCGTTAATTTAATAGGTATATGTAAATTTATATATATAGTATTCTATATCACCTATTCTATTGTATTTGATTTTAATTTATTTAATTAATTTTTGATATGTTTTTTGTATTTCTATATTCATACCTACTTGGGTTTTTACCTGAATAAAGAAAATTATTATTATTATTATTAAAAAAATCCATCCATCCATCCATCCATTACATGTTTCAAAGAACATTGAGCAATATTCATGTTACGTCATTTCGCTTTGACTCTGCGCTATTTGATATTTGATCCCTTACGTGCATAGCATACATATTATTATAAGTACTTTTATTTTATAATACGACTGTGTACGAACTATCTAGTTGTGTCCTAATATCTTTTTTCTCTTTTGTGTCATTTTGCTCATCATTCAGACCGATTACTAAAAAGTTAGTTTTAATTTTAGTACTTTTGATGTTTAAATAAATGACTTTAAATAACTTTCTTATTTTATTTCCAATATTTGGTATCCTTAGCGACCATGCAAGAGACACGGTGTGGCGCCGGCACCACTGAATTTTTCATATATTATGTAAGTATAAAAGTTGGTAAGTATCTACGAAGATCATGAATACATCAATGTAATAAGGTGGATTCACGTTATTCATAATATAATGTAGATTCAGCCGTATTTTACATAGAATATAATATATTCACATTTAAAAATGTGTGAAATATTATACCTAAATACACATAGTTCTGTTATTTTACATTTCATAATATTGTCTTGTATGATTTTGTTTTATATATGCACATTCTAAGTAGGTTTTCGAATATACATATAAACAAAGTTTTGACAGCGAAAAAATATTATGTTACTTAGTCTGGACCCACCCTTTTGTCAATTATTTTTATCGATTTGTAAAATAATTATTATCACATTATCCTACTAACTATATCTAATATTATAAATGTGAAAGTGTGGATGTTTGGATGTTTGTTACTCAATCACGCCGCAACTACAAAACCGATTCGGCTGAAATTTTGAATGGAGATAGCTTATGCCCTGACTTAAAACATAGGCTTTTTAACTTTTATCCCGGAAAAATTCACAGTTCGCACGGGATTTTGAAAAAAAAAAACAAATCTATAGCAACAGCTGTAGGTAGATTACTATAGCAAACTTCCTTGAAAGTAGGTATAAAGGTTGGAAAAGGAAGCGGGAACGGGAACCGGAAATCCACGATTCCCTCGGGATTTGTGAGAAACCGAAATTCACGCGGGCGAAGCTGCGGGCAGAAGCTAGTTTTAAATAATTTTGGGGGATAAGTAATCAATTACATTTGTAGTATCTCTGGATTTTCAATTATTTTCTTTATTTTTTAGGATTCCATTCCTCAAAAGGAAAAACGAACCGTAAATGAAAAGGAAATAGGCATGATTGTGCATTGTACTGTCCAATGTCCATATGTCATTCTTTCTCGCTTTAGTTTTACGTGTAGCTATGGTAGCTGCATACTCTTCTTTACTGACGATGTCTCGCTCTCTAAATGCAGGACGAGACAGCAATATTTTAGGCTCCGCCCACCAACGACTTCTCGCTTGCATGGAGAGCGCTCTTAATTCACTGGTTTACGGTTCATAATAGGTTATACGTGGTTATACGTTTGAATGATCCGCGGACACTAGGGTTGTTTACTTCGAGAAACTACTTACGCCATCTAGCGCACAGCACGAGCGTTTACTCCTACTTGTGGCGGGCAGACAGCGCCCATATTTATTTCCAAGCAAGAAATTCGCAATATGGATTCGCAAACTTCCTTTAAAATTGAAAAGAATTCCATAGGTACCTATCACCTATAGTATCACCGTAAATATTTTGCGTAGGGCTCTTAGTCTAAGTTCGTAAATGAATACGACAATTAATGAAATGCAACTCGAATGAAACGACTAAAATGTCTTTTTATTGTACTTTTAAATACTTTTAGGGTAAGGTGCGTTGGGGTAATACCGGACGGATTTTCGACTAGTTGGAAGAGTGTCGCAAAAAAATTTTTTTCTCGAAATCCATAAATCTCATATTAATGTAATATATCGTAAACGGTTAATGGTTAAACGTAGTTTAGCTCTGAAAATAGTTTGTTTATGTAAACTCAACGGTTTTTGTTTTTTACGTACGCAAAGTCAACACAATTTTTTTTATGACCATGATTAAGAATTGGCCACCAAGGGGTATGACCGGACATAAATTTAAAGTCACTTCTAGACTCTAGTGCTTGGAGAACAAAGTCTTAATAAGGAATACATTTGGTCTTTCCTATTCTAAAACATATTTGAATATGAATTATAAATGACTAGAAACAAAAATGTTCCAATCGATTCTTTCATTTTTGGTTTTATGCCATTCGAACTTACCCCTGATGTAAAAAAATTGTGATTTTGTGGTTCTCAAACTTTGGCATGCCACAAAGTAAGTAAAACGGTAAAGATCGGATGCATTTGCCGGTGCCCAGTGGGGAAGCCTGGTGTAGTAAGTACCTACTCAATTGTTAAATTTATTGTGTGTACAAGTTCATGTACGTGTAGCAGGCGCGTGTCTTATTATAAACAGGAAGGGAGTAGGCATAAAATAGTCGATTAGAATCGGAATAAAGGTATAGAACTTGATGAAGTAAAGCAAATGTGACTAAGTGGACCAGGATATCAGATATTTGGAAAAGGAAACTGAATTACTACTTAATACGTAATGTCCCTGTTTTATCCAAAGGCAAACGCCTTTGGATAAAACTTTAGGCAACTATAAAAATTACTAAGAAATGATTAGCAATGTAAAATTCATTTTTTCACTAATGGTACTTATTAGCCTAGTTCATGCTTGTAAGATGAGTAATTAAAGTAACCAACTTTCAATAAACTTTTTTTTTAAATTGTCACATAATGTATCTTGTTATTAACGATCTATGAAAAGTACTCGTACCAGATTGAGCTATTAAGGCGCAAAATGTGTTTTAACTCTACTTTGGAATCTTACTATCAGTAAAAGCAATAGTGAAAGAAATCTCGTACGGCAGAAACATTTATGATTACTTAATAAAAGTTTGACTATCACTGCCTTATTTGAAACTTGCAAAGATCGGAAAATTTTCATCCGATCTTCACTTGCGAGGGGGTACACCGGATCTTCGCCAACATCAATGTTAGCTCTATTTGGATCAAATTAATCTCTTTGTGGCATCATAAAATTAACTAGCCAGGCAAAATAATTACAAAAAAATCAATATCTTCGCTAAAAAAGACAGATAAAAATAAAAGTTGAAGACCGGATTGACGAAAAAATTACGAAAATTACCTTGTTTTGTTTAATGGTGCATAGCACACGTCCGACTTGATGGAGCGATTTGCGGGAACCACGGGCCGGGGCCCAATTAAATGGCCTAATACACAATATAGCCCGCATTTAAAAATATGCCCTAATTCGTCCGAAATTTGAGTCATACGGTCTTAACCCACCTCCGATCTTACCCTAACGCACCTTATTGGATTAGTACTTTGTTCAACAAGGGGAGAAATGGTTTGTAGTTTGAATTAATTTCATTTCAAATAGGAACATAATGTAATCCAATCAAAGTAGATTTTATCTGTCAGCGTCTTTAGGCAACCAAAAAAAAGTTAAATTTCGATTACGATCCGTATTTAAACAATTAAATACTGCACAGTATCTTTTTGCTTTTTTTTCGTTTTGTGTCCATCTTGCAACTATAGAGAAAGTTGAACGTGGTCGAACAAATAGCGCGCGCGCGTGCGTCTTTCTTCGCTTGTGGCAGCCTACTAGATTGGCCTTATCGAAACGGCCGCGGCCTGTAGGTATGTTTTTAATACCTACACGCGGAGTGACACAGGCCTGGTTATACTAGTATCTAATAAGTTATGTTGTAGTAGATCAGTGAATAAAGGCTATTTTATTTTATTTTTTATTTATTTTATTTATTATAGATGTTTTATGAAATGGTCAGTCACATCATGATATGGCCTAGCCAGATCAATGAATAATCATTGATTAATGATATCAACAGTGTGCATATGTTTAGCATGGTTACTTCATGAATGGTCAAGTATTAGTGATCATATCATAAAATAGTTACGTTATCCACCATTAGGGGCGCTGATATCACATTGTTTTGGAGTGAAATAACAGAAAGTAGGGTGACCATGCAATGAAAATTGGACTATTATTTGATTTCAAACGACAGGCAGGGCTCCGTCGCATAGTGGAGGTCTCTTCCCTCTCCCACACTCACTTCTCACATAAGTGAAGTTTATGATATAGGAAAAAACAACCACAGAGAACTGAAGGTGCAAGAGCGAGCGAAGCAAGCTTGAAAATTGGGGCACTCCAACTCAGATAGGTTAGATTAGAAGGGGACGGGATCCCCTTCTAACCTATCCCATTCCCTTCGTACCTCCTTCCCCTTCCCTTTTTAAACCACTAAGAAAAAGGAGCCCCACAAAATAGGGCTCTGTCAACCAGGCCTCCGTTGCATAGAGGGAAGTCTCTTCCCTTCCCCCCACTCACTCCCCTCATAAATGAGGTTTAGGATATCAACAAGTGTAAATTGAAAATTTAAAAAAACCCCGACATTCGCCATTTAGTGGCGGCGGCCATCTTGAATTTGCAATAGTGCTATTCTACTAGTCAAGCCCTTTCATTTGATACCCATATCAAGGGAGTTGTGAAAAAATATATCATCCGCCATTTTGTAGCGGCGGCCATCTTGGACCGATTTTCATCAAACATAGCTAAGAACACTCTCGACTAATTCACCTTTCAAACAAAAAAAACCGCATTCAAATCGGTCCACCCGTTTGAGCGCCACAGGGGAACAGACAGACAGACAGACACACACACACACACACACACACAGACACGTCAAACTTATAACACCCCGTCGTTTTTGCGTCGGGGGTTAAAAAATAAGTGAGGTTATAATTTTACAAAAAAATATCATTACTTAAATAATATAATCATGGAATATAATCATGGAAACCCTACATAAATGATATGGCCAAACATGGATGGAAATATCATTAAACGTTGATGTTTAAAGTTAAGGTTAGTTTTAGAGGGCCGTATCATGAAATAGAATCGTTTCATGAAATGATCGGCCACATCATGATGTGATCAATTCTAAGATCTGGCCACAACAAAGATATAATAAGTTTTAAGGTTCTAATAATTTGGGAGGCAACACTTGCACTGCTTTGTATAGAGATCATTTGATGAACAGGACTGTGACGCCTGATACTTAGATTGAGATCTACAGAGCATACTCTGACTGTACTACAGCTTGAGACAGAGTCAAAGTGGGACATAAATGAATCCCTGAAATCTGTCTCATTTTAATAAATCTGTTTCAAGTCTTCTGTAGTAGTCTATGCTCTATAGATCTTTGCCTCAACTGATGGCCTGGCAGTTGTGTCGCATATCACGGTCATGTTCCTTAAAGTCTACCTTAAGTAATCAAAGGTTTTCAACTTACTATAGTGTATCAGGAGGGCCAATGATGAGTACCTCCCATCTGTAAATATCATTGTCGTCTATCAACCCAGCAGAAAAACCTTCCACTGGATTTTTGTTGAGTTCTGAAATAGGGATAGGAGGTGCTGAATCATAAGAACACAAATAATGTTAACATTTAAAAACGAAATGTGAAACTTTGCCAAGAACTAAAATGCCTCATTATTTGTCTTTGGCAACCAATGCCCGTCACTGCAGATATTGATTTTATTTGCACTTATTCTTATTTCCTTTGGTGAAACCATGAATTCACGTATACTTACTTACCTTTAAGTTGTATAGCAAATTAACTATTAAATACACAGTCCTTAAATTCGACCCACTAAGGTCAATGATTGCTCGAAGTTATGTCTGAGATTGAAGTGATGATCGTCGAAATTATAATATTAATTAAAATGAATATTTGCTACACATACCTGCTAATTGCTTTTTTAATAAAAGCGAAGACTGTGGCTCTGACATTAATTACAATTAAGAAATGTACCCTGACGACACGAAATAAATGATTTTTCCACAAAAGATGGCTGGCTAAATTCTATGCAGGTTGTGAAACTTCAAACCTAAGCTGTGCCCCAGACAACAAAAAAGCTCAAAATAAGGTAGAACTTTTCTGTGGCTGTATGAGTCTAATTTTTGTCTGTGGGCTAGTCTCACAGATCACTAAAGGGCCCTTTACATTTGGCTGGATTCAGTGCACTAAATGAAAAAGACTCTAGAGAAAGACAAGTGTAAAGGCATTCAGACAGTAAGACACACTAATTAGACAGTCAGAGTCGACACTGCAGATATCATGCTGAATCCAGCCAAGTGTAAAGCGATTTAGCCAAAAAAATACGTTCAGTTGTCCGCTGACCGCCACCGGAGGTGGAGTGCCCACACATCCAGTACCTATAATATTGCTTCATTGGTCGCCTAACGCAGCGCTTTTGAGGAGCGTTATCTATAATAATATACAGAGGCTTGTCTTGACTGACTGACTGACTTATTATCAACGCACTGCCTAAACCACTGAAGCTAGAAACTTGAAATTTTCACAGTAGCTTCCTTTTATGACGTAGGCGCACACTAAGAAAGGATTATTGCGAATTATACCCCTAAGGTGGTTAAATAGGGGATGAAAGTTTAAATGAAAGTCCGTCATTTATCAAGTTATGTCCATGAAAATCGGTTTTTGTACCTATTGTCAGTTAAAAATAAAGAATCACGTGTTTCTGGAATTTTGGAAATTCTACCCCCAAGTGGGTAGGGGGTGGTAAGGGCAGAGGATGAAATTTATAAGAATCCAAGCGGACAAAGTCGCAGGCATCAGCTAGTGTATACTACAAATATACTTTTTGAGCAGCAATGTCGAAAGAAAAAATTTAATAAAATATATAATTCGTTGTAGATAGTTTTTGTCTTAAAAGCAAATATTTTTTTCATCCAACACTTCCTGCGTCTTTTTTTATTAATTAAAATCGAGATCGACGCAACCATAGCCAAGGCGAGCCCTATTCTTTGATATTTTGATGGTCCCATGAGAGCTCTATAAATACGTGCGACAGTTTCGGAATCCTAGGTTATACTGAGTTAGCTAGCTAATTAGATCAAGTGTAAAGAGCAAGCTCTAATTAGCCACGCTTAGTGTCTGAATTCAGTCACACTGAATCCAGCCAAATGTAAAGCCGGTTTAATATACTAGTCTCTAAGACAGATGGGACAGTGGCAAAAATTTACAGTTAGTTCCGTTGCCTTCGCAAAGCGCTAGTGTCGCAAG
This sequence comes from Melanargia galathea, assembly GCA_920104075.1. Lineage (NCBI taxonomy): Eukaryota > Metazoa > Arthropoda > Insecta > Lepidoptera > Nymphalidae > Melanargia > Melanargia galathea. The sequence continues at coordinate 21,576,579 of OV049857.1, read as the reverse complement.
AAGAAGTGATGGGACACAATCCCACCTTAAAATATCGATATCGATAGTATAGTGATGTCCCATGACAAACGTTGAAATGGGGTACCACTCATAGAGATAATAATAAGTAGAGTAGGCATACCTACCTTAAAAACGTGCCAAAAATACACTCACACACGCACAATCCTGTAACATAAAATGGCGCGTGTTCATTGTGATGTCTCAAGTTGTGCGTGTGTGAGTGTTCATGTATACATTTTAGGGAGGCCATCTTAAGGGAAGTTGCAATAAAATTTCTGCCACGATCTGTTTTATTGTTATGTTTAAAAATTTTCTGTCCCTCATCGTGTAACCGGTTTTTCAAGGTTTTGCAACTTTAGTTGCAAAACAAACTGCCAGTTTGTGGTTACGTAGTGGTTATATTCTCTTTGTTCGTGGTGCCATTGTATTTTTTATTATTTATTTACTTACTTGTTTTCAGAAAACTTTTGATACTCATATTGCATATCGTTTATTACAAGTATTGACTAAGTACGATGGTACGTTGTCGTATTATTTCGTCCAATAGTGATAGTGATAAGAAAATTGCCGGAATATCTTTTCACGCGTAAGTAGCATAAAGTAAACAGACAATAGAGTTGGCATAACTACCTTAAAAACGTGCCAAAAATACACTCACACACGCACAATCCTGTAACATAAAATGGCGCGTGTTCATTGTGATGTCTCAAGTTGTGCGTGTGTGAGTGTTCATGTATACATTTTAGGGAGGCCATCTTAAGTCACGAGTGTGCCGCAAACTGTTTTATTATTATGTCAAAAATGTAATGTTGTCTCTTTCACACTTATGAAAATTTTGATAAGCTTGAGCTATTTTCCGATCCACTAATTTCTATAGGACATTATGCCAGCTCTATTTATTATTATTATCTCTATGGTAAGTAGTGACCATTTTATTGTTTGTAATCTCATAAATATACTGTTTAGTGTTAATTCCATAAACCTTATTACGCAGAAACAAATTATTGTATTAAAAATCGCTAAATAGAAAGAAATTGTAATGTTTTTATTATTCATAACCTTTTACTATCTAAGTGTGTTGCCACCTTTAGGTATATAACGTCCCGATTTTCAGTAAAAATGTACATATTGAATTATTTATAAACCTGTAATGCTTTGGTATCTAAAAATATTATTTACTAGCTGATTGATACTCGTTCGCGTGGATTTAGATATTTTAATATAATTATAACTTTTCCGGGATATAAAGTAGGGTTCAACTTTAGTTCAGCAGACAGTCAGCAGGCAGTTCCATTTTTTTTTGTAGATAGGTTTTGATATAATCAAACTAACACCGAAATATTTTCCCGCGATTCGTTATAGTTTTCGAGAAATATATATTTTTTTTAATTTACAAAGGGTCTAGCCGGATAAGTAGGTATAGCGAATCAGCCCCCAAATGACAACCTATATCAAAACTTATTTTTAACCCCCGACGAAACAACTACGGGGTGTTATAAGTTTCATGTGTCTGTCTGTGTGTGTGTGTGTGTATCTGTTCCCCTGTGGCGCTCAAATGGGTGAACCGATTTGAATGCGGTTTTTTTTGTTTGAAAGGTGAATTAGTCGAGAGTGTAGTTAGCTATGTTTGATGAAAATCAATCCAAGATGGCCGCCGCTATAAAATGGCGATTTACATTTTCAAAACTCCCTTAATATGGGTATCAAATGAAAGGGCTTGACTAGTAGAATAGCACTGTGCAAATCCAATATGGCCGCCGCCACAAAATTGCGAATGTCGGGGGTTTTTTAACGAACGATGCACAAACGCTATTGACATAAGTTACACTGCCGTACTCCGCTTTGACCTTCAGATATAAAAAATGAGCGCAACTATTACTATCGTTTAAAGTGACATATATCTCGGAAACTATTAAAGCTAAAAACTTAAAACCAATGTGAGGTTTTAGGTAAACTTTAAGAGCATGTTTTTATTTTTTCTTGATTTTTCAAATAGTTACAAATATATAAAGGGTGTAACAGACATGTTGTCTAAAACGAGTCCCACACATTTAGTACATGATTCTAGGTTCCCCATTCGTCGGATTTTCATTTCATTGATCATTACAAAATAAATAAAATAGTTTTTGTAAATATGGTCTGTAAAATGTCAATATGAAAGATTAGTTTATTTAAAACATGTATTCAAATATGTGAAAGTCTCTCCTACGATGCTAAATTTGGAGCCTGAAATCTTAGATTTTTCGATGGCAACGGTAAGATGGCTCTTAATTATGGCAAATTTTCTTAACTGAGGAAAATATTTTCTCTCTGTGGTATCTTTACTAAGAATTTTTTTTAAAGTCCTTATTGGCTGGTTTAATGGATCACAACATAGCAGCGGATTCTTCGTGTATCATATGATGAGCTTTCAATTCTCTACAATTTTCGATAGCTCTGCAGTCTTCTTTTTTCACCCGCCAGGTTTTGGATCTTAGCACAGCTAATTTCTGCTTTCTGCTTTCGGCTAGAAGATCTCTCCTAGACAACCTTTTATATGTTGAATAGAAGCAGGCGTTACTTTGCAGAATTCCATGATACACAATGAAAACAAAATTACTTTGCTATAATCCGCTAATAGTGACAAATTTTGCAAAGACTTTGCAATCATCCGTTGTGAAGTCGACATCTGAAGATGCTCCGGTATCCGGAGCGAAACGATCGTAGAGTTTATTTTTTGGTGAATTTGTGTGGTAGTGTGCCTACAAAATCACTGTCACTTAGCGGATTATAGCAAAGTAATTTTGTTTTCATTGTAAACCTTTTATATGTATGCATTTAAAAAAATAAAATAAAATCAATTCAACTTCTTTTTTAGTTTTATTTAAAAATTCGGGAAAGAATTTTCCCTATTCCATCAGAATACCCCATATCCTATTTCAATCAGAATACCCCAAACAGGGGAGCGCAGTTATTGTGGCAACATTAATCTATAACCTTGTCATTGACGTCATCGTTACGTCATGTTATCTCTATCTCAGTCGCGGTTACACAGTACCTAAGTCTATGTGGTACTCTGTCTACGGAATAGACCTTCCCACATAGAGATAATAATAATAAGTAGAGTAGGCATACCTACCTTAAAAACGTGCCAAAAATACACTCACACACGCACAATCCTACATCTAAAATGGCGCGTGTTCATTGTGATGTCTCAAGTTGTGCGTGTGTGAGTGTTCATGTATACATTTTAGGGAGGCCATCTTAAAAGAAGTGCAATAAAATTTCTGCCACGATCTGTTTTATTGTTATGTTTAAAAATGTAGTGTTGTCTCTTACACACTTATGAAAATTTTGATAAGCTTAAGCTATTTTCCGATCCACTATTTTCTATAGGACATTATGCCAAGTCCACTTCTATAGGTTCATGCCTTCCCATCACTAGTAGAATGACAAATAAGATCACGTGATCTGACCATAGAAATAATAATAATATCTGACACCATTTCTGTTTACAAATACTGCATTGGGATATGGTCAAAGAGTAAATGTAGTATACAGGGTGACTGGTAACAGGATACATTCCTTGAAGGGGCTTAAAGTAGAGCTCATTTGCAGCAATTTTTTTCATATAATGTCCTATCCGAAACTTAGTCGTTTCCGAGTTATTGAAGATTTAAGGTTTTTAGCAAAAAATTCCAGTTTTAAAGTTAAAATTAGTTGCTGAAGAAAATCATACCCGGTTTTGTTGGTTTTTTTGTAGTTTTCTGATAGAAAAACGTTCAGAAACTCAATCAAAATCAAAATAAGCTAGAAAATACCGTTAACTTTTCAGTTAAAGCCTAAAAACCACGTATTATTTTTAAGAAAAAAATCGAATTTGATGAAAAGCAATAGTATTTCTAAAAAAAAATGTATGGAACGTTACGTACACATTACTGAAATAACTTCCTTGATTCATTAGCTATCCAAAAAGGTACAGATGTCTACGACTTTTTTCAAAACCTCGATTTTATTAACAAAATTCTGAGGACTGACGAGTTTCAATTTGACTGGGATGGAATCACAAAGTATCATAATTTACATTATTGGGCGGCAAAAGGAGAAAACCTAAAAAAGAAAAAGAAAGGGCACATCAACGGAGGTATTCTGTAAAAGTATGGATAGGATTAATCAATTAGACATCTAATTGGCCCGCATTTTTCCCTCAGAATTTTTAAAAAATACGAATTAGGTGAAAAGAATATTATTTCTAAAAAAAAAATGTATGGAATGTTACGTAAAAATTACTGAATTAACTTCTTTGATTCATTAGCTATCCAACGAGGTAAAGATCTTTACAAAAAACTGCAAGAACGATTTTTAATTCAATTTGAAACTTGTAGTAGTTTAATGACTAATTGATTAATTTTAGGAATAACAATAAACTAACTAATAATTATTAGTAATTACATATTTTAGGTTCGCAAAAGAAAAACTAGTTATGATTTTAATCTAAATTTTAATCTTTATTTTATTCTAAAGCTTAGTGTTAGTCTTAATCTTAATCTAAATCTAATTTTAAACTTGCTCTAAATGTGAACCTCTTTGTCTGATACAAGCCCAAAGCCTTTTTCGTATTTCCGTTTTAGTTACTCTTGTTGGCTAATTCTTACGCATTTCATGAGCTGCACGAAGAGTCCTCGCGAAGCTCATCTGTGATCATGGGGTAAGCGTACATCAAATCATTCATGTGGCCCCAAAGATAAAAATTTCAAGGCGTTAAATCTGGACAAGGAATAGGTTCACCTATCGTTATTGCAGTTTTTTGTAGACATCTTTACCTCTTTGGATAGATAATGAATCAAAGAAGGTAATTCAGTAATTTTTACGTAACGTTCCATACATTTTTTTTTTATAAATAATATTCTTTTCACCTAATTCGTATTTTTTAAATTCTGAAGAAAAAATGCGGGCCAATTAGATGTCTAATTGATTAATCCTATCCATACTTTTACATAATACCTCCGTTGATGTGCCCTTTCTTTTTCTTCTTTAGGTTTTCTCCTTTTGCCGCCCAATAATGTAAATTATGATACTTTGTGATTCCATCCCGGTTAAATTGAGACTCGTCAGTCCTTAGAATTTTATTAATAAAATCAAGATTTTGGAAAAAGTTGTAGACATCTGTACCTTTTTGGATAGCTAAGGAATCAAGGAAGTTATTTCAGTAATTTGTACGTAACGTTCCATACATTTTTTTTTAGAAATACTATTGCTTTTCATCAAATTCGATTTTTTCCTTAAAAATAATACGTGGTTTTTAGGCCTTAACTGAAAAGTTAACGGTATTTTCTAGCTTATTTTGATTTTGATTGAGTTTCTGAACGTTTTTCTATCAGAAAACTACAAAAAAACCAACAAAACCGGGTATGATTTTCTTCAGCAACTAATTTTAACTTTAAAACTGGAATTTTTTGCTAAAAACCTTAAATCTTCAATAACTCGGAAACGACTAAGTTTCGGATAGGACATTATATGAAAAAAATTGCTGCAAATGAGCTCTACTTTAAGCCCCTGCAAGGAATGTATCCTGTTACTAGTCACCCTGTATATATGGTATGGATATGGTATGGACAGTACCTCAGATTCCGTTGTGCTTCAGTTTATTTTTAAACGGATTTCTGTTTTAGATGTAACCCACGTAACCTCAGATTAAGTATCAAGCTCTCCTAGCACGTAACCATTTTGCATGTATTTGTTCTGATAAAAACATTTAAAAAAATCGACTCACCTTCGCTGTTACCGTTGCTGGCTTATAATTTTTAAGGATGAATGTATGTTAGACCTGCATCTGACTTTAGGTAAGCTGAGAATTTGGGGGACATGTTATTAAAGTAAACAGTAGTAAGTAGTAGTACATTTAAATTTTTTATTTTGTTGCAAACATTACATTTTATTCAGTTACAATAATGATAACATTATTCATTAGAATCTGTTTTTAATTTTTTTACTTGTAGTTCTAATGGGTCATCATTGGTCTGTAGTATTTTTCGCTTGTTTTTCTTTTTCTTCTTGGATTTTACACCATTTGTAATAATAGGTTTCTCGCTATTATGTTTAACTTTGATTGTCTTCAATGATGTCAAAGAGTCCAACATTGATTTTAAATCTAGTTCGGTTTGAATTTTACTATTTTCATGAAAAATTTTCATGATATTAAGTAATTTCCGCAATGTCACCAAGAAGTTAGATTTAATTTCTACTTCATTTTCCAATTTTAATTCTTTTGCAAATACCTCATAGAAATACTTTTCAATGTTCGAAATTTCAGTTATTGTTAATTCTGAAGTAGGTTTACACCTATTTAATGCTTGGTAAAATCCAATTAACAGATTAATGCCTTCATTTCGACGAAATTGTCTCACATTATTATCAAAAACGTTTTTAATTATAATTGGTATTAATTTATACTTTCCTTCCCATTCTGTCTGCAAGATATTGTGGAAAAAAATAATAGGAAGCAAGCAATTGCGATTACGGAAATAGTTTTCTACAGATACTTTGAAAGTATCCACAATAGGTGACATGTGTTTCTGCTTCTTTGGTAATTTGGAAACATCTACATCAAGTTTTTGTGAGCAATTAATAATAAATACAGCATAAAAAGTAATTATATCTCCAAGCGCTTGATACATAAAATGAGACCTGTCGCCTTTATCAATGATAGATTTCAAATAATCTTCTAATATTTCAAGAGTAACATCACCAGTGGAAGTAAATTTTCTGATTTTTGTTAGATTTTTAATGGTTTTCCTAAGTCTATTTTCCAATTCTCTAAACTGATTATCTTGCATACAGAATTCAAGACATCTAGTCAAAGGGGCAATCATTCCTAAACATATATCCATTCCAGGGTCCTTTTCTAAATATATGTCTATCAGATCCAGCACTCTTATTCTAAAGTCTGCTAGAGACTTCTTATTTTTGCGATCCTTTTTAGATTTATTACTTTTGCCTTGATGAAATTGCTTAAAAGCTTCTGCTAGAGCTTCATCAAGTTTTTTACCTTCTTCTTCAGTCAGTACATCTGCATCAACACTTTCTGTGTCAGTGTCTGGAGCAGCTGCTGTTCCTAATGCTTTTTGTACTGCTACACGAAGTTGTTCAGGTGTCTTAAGATCTTCATCATTTTCTTCATCCTCCATTTCGCTATCACTATCATCACTTATTTCACCATTAAGTTCTGTATTTTCAAAAGCATTTTCTATCTCAGCAACTTCTGATGTATTATCGTCATCTTCTTCCGCTTCTGATTCACTATCTTGAGTGAGTGGGTTAGCTTCACTATCTGGGTCTAAGACTGACACAATTTGACCAATACTCGAAGGGGTTAAATATTCCCTAAGAAGTCTAAATACACATTGGACAACTGAACGAAGTACACTACATTCAATTGATAAAACTGACAATAAGACTTCCACCATTACTTCAACCCATTCCGGTTCATCATTTATGAAATTATCCTCAGCCTTTTGTTTCTTCTTCATTTTTTTTTTATAATGGTCATAACAACTTTTTAGTTCTATTATAGAACTGCGCGCAATCTTAACATGGGTAGGCTCAGAAAATAAAAACAATCCAAGTTGATAGAGTAAAATAAGGAAAACTTTATCCACTTTTGATTTAGACTCATTTTTATCTAGCTTTTGACACACTTCTGTAAGCATTTCCCAACACTCCATATTCTCATTTGGAAACTGTTTTTCAAGTTTTTCTTTTTTCATAATGGTGTTTATAAATGTGTTAAGGGAAGATAATACTTCTACCAAATTATCAACATTCGAAAAACGGCATGTGAAGCAGCGGTAAAAACTAGTCTTAATGGAACCTGTAAATAGAATAATGAGACATACATATATAACTATCTGATTTTTAAAATTCACTTAAAATCTTTATGATTCAGAATATTATTTATCATTAAAAATTACCTGCTAACTCACTACTGACTGCCATATTATCATCTCCACCAATTTTGAAAAATCCAAAACACATCAAAAGTTGCATGTATGTGATTTTGAAGTCTGTGTCATCTTTAACAGCTTCATGGCTGACAATGAACGAAATGAGCTCAGATGCTTTTACTCTTTCATTGTTATACCAGTTCCTTTCCACATTCTCTTTAACAATTTTTTTCGAAGTATTTAACAGAACTTTTTTTAAAAGTTTGGCCATTTTTTTCAATCCATCTGCATCTAGATATGCTATAATAGATTTAACAACAGTGGAACCTGTGATTTCAGTAAAATTTATTTCACCAGGATGAAATAACAACTTTTTGAGTACAGCTACTCTGATTTTACTATCGACAGATGTACCTTTAAGTGCTTTTGCTAAAACATGAAGCAATTCCTTTTGTTTTGTTATCATTATCTTATTGTCATCTTCATCGTCTCTCTTGTTTCTGACTTTGCTTGCTGTCTGCAAGCCCTTGAACCAGTCCATGAACAATTTGAAAAAGTTATCACTAAGCAAATCAGGTATAATAGCAACATTGTCTTGTAAATTAAGTAAAATTGTGTTCAGCATGTTTAATGAAACTAATTCTCTGTTTCTATTATGTTTTACGAGGTATCCATCTATTTTATTCCAAAATAACTGAACATGTGGTGATTTAGCAATTTGTACTCCAATTTCTTTGTAGATGGGATGACTTATGGAACTAAAGTCAACCCCTGTCTGTAAATAAATTGCAAAATTTTATTAATTGAACAGGTCAGCGAACAAACTTAGTGAGTAGAGTTGATGTATGGAATTTTATTTACCATTAATTTTTCACATATATCAGAAATATGATCTTCATGCAATATCTCTGGAACACCAATAAGTTTCCTTAGCTTAACTTTTTGGGGATATTTTGAACTGACCATCAGAAGAAAATATAAAGAATCCAATGTGTGTTCCTTAATATCTTTTTTGTATTGCTGTTTAATGTTTGACCATACGATTGTAGCAAATTGGTCTTCATTTAGCTGTAAATTAATTTTTTTTATGTTAGAAAATAGAGTAGGTACTGCATAACATATTGTGCTAGTAAAAAAATGTCTATCAGATTTTTACTATCTCTTTGGCACAGAGGTGAGCGTCATGTAAGTGGTAGATTCCTTTGATTCCCAGCAAGGATTATTTGAGAACTTAAAATTTCTAAATTGTCTTAGGTAAGTTTCGGCCACAGTTATCATCACCCTACTGCACCACCAAGTGACTTTGCATTCCAGTATAATACAGCATAAAAACCAATTAGGGTTAAATACCATTTTCCTTCCAGGTTAGTCTATACCCATGTTTGACTGCATCATCACTTACCAACAGCAGTCTGAGGCTAACTTGTAAAATTAAAAAAAAAATATAATAGTTATTAGCTCATTGGTTAAGACAAGTTTATAAATTTTTAGTTAGTATGTTTACCTTATTAGCTCATTGGTTAAGACAAGTTTATAATTTGTGTTTACCTGATCAAAAAAATCTAGCAGAATGAGAGATGCTACAGTATTCAGATAAGATTTTTTACTGCTAGCTGTTTGTAGAAGTTGCATAACTTCCTTTTGTTGTTCATCTGTACTCCTTAACATCAGACCAGAGCGGAACACAGCGCAACATACTAATATCTGACCAAGAGCCACATCTCCAACTTCCTGCAATATAATAAATAAGTGATTCAATATTATATTATAAGACTAAGTGCCTGTTTCGCCACCTTCTGATATGTATTAGATAGCTGTATACAACTTTTGTCTTTGTCACTTGACATAAAGTAAGAAAGTGACAAAACTTACGTTTAGGCTATCCAACACTTATCAGAAGGTGGTGAAACAGGCCGTTAGTCTATAATATAAATATTATGTCAGGGAAAAAGTTTTGTGTTTTGTGTTTGTGGAAGTGTTTTATGTTTTATATATTTTTTTTTAAATTGAAGACATTTTTTTCAAAGTTTCATAACATTTCATTGTAATAATATGTATGTTGTTTTGTTTAATAACTTGTTGCCATCTTGTAGGTAGTGACATGATCCCATGTTGCAGACATTTTTAGATTATTCTGTTATTTCCTACATGTAATCTTATACACATACTAGTAAATGACTAGTTTTCGTCCACTTTTTTCTATGGTACCTATATAAAATATTGGTCTTTTTTTATTAAATAATGTGGCTAATTCTGTTGTACAAAATCTCTAAACCGAAACTAAAATGACAGGACTAAATATATTCCTATCTCTTTCACAATGCTCCCTGTGGAAAAGGATAGCACTATTTTTAAACATGTCAATTTAGTTTAGGTTTAGAGATTGTGTACAACAGAATTGGCCACATTATGCTGTATGGGTCTTAAATATACATTCAATTTGAAAAAGAAAAATGATTGAAAACAATGGCCATTACATGGGATGGCCAGCCAATCACAGGCCAGAATCATGCATTGCTATTTGTTCTTATGCAGATTGTCACACGTGGAGTCTATGTAATCTGTGATTTTGATCAATAATAATTATGATCCAGATTGAATGTGCTGTACAGGCTACCTTACAAATTTTAGGAATAACTTACACTTTTGGATGATCCACTTGCATGTAATTCTTTTCTTACCAAATCTAACAAATGAGATACTGATATCTGGTTAAATTTAGTCAACATGCACACAAGAGTAACAAAATGGCCCATGCGCATATCAGGCACATTTGCACCCAGACTTCTTATCATTCGTTTTAAAGTGTATTCTAAATTCTTCTCATTCTGAAAACAGAAGTATTTTGGGTAAGTATATATTATGACACAATTAGATGGCTGTTGTTCTTGGCGAATTTAGCTAAATTTACCTCATTTTCTTGAAGGCGAGAAATTATTTTGAGACTACCAGTAACTTTAATACCATCTTTTGGCGATTTAAGTAAATCAAAAGCATCTAATAAAGAGGAAGTTATCTCTTTTTGAGTTTCATCTAAATTACTTTCGTCTGTCATTTTGTTTTATTCTTATCATTTAATTTTAATAATTTTTAATCAAATCACATTCACAAAAAGATCACAATTCATTTTATTATTCACAAAGATAATTAGATAACCTCAAACATCTGTCTGAATAAAAATTAAAAATAATCATTCAAACTTTCACGTGTATGAAGTGTCAAATCCAAACCTCGTTGATATATGTTTAATGTTATTGGTCTGTGTCGTTGATCCAAACCATAGAGATAATAATAATAATAATATAGAGGTATCCTAATGTCCTATAGAAAATAGTGGATCGGAAAATAGCTCAAGCTTATCAAAATTTTCATAAGTGTGTAAGAGACAACATTACATTTTTGACTTAATAATAAAACAGTTTGAGGCAGACTGAAAACTAAAGATGGCCTCCCTAAAATGTATACATGAACACTCACAAACGCACAACTCGAGACATCACAATCTTTATACGTCTGTGATCACAATGAACACGCGCCATTTTATGTTTTCGGATTGTGCGTGTATGATAGCTAATCTAAGCGTGTGTGAGTGTATTTTTGACACGTTTTTAAAGTAGGTATGGCTCCTCCACTACTATTAATTTCTCAGTGATCCAAACACATAATCCAAATGTTAAATACAATTGAGAAATTATTAGTAGCGGAAGCGCCATACCTACTTTAAAAACGTGTAAAAAATACACTCACACACGCTTAGATTAGGTATCATACACGCACAATCCGAAGACATAAAATGGCGCGTGTTCATTGTGATGACTGATGTCTCAAATTGTGCGTGTGTATTGTGTTCATGTAATATGTATACATTTTAGGGAGGCCATCTTTTGCCTTGAGTCTGCCGCAAACTGTTTTATTATTATGTCAAAAATGTAATGTTGTCTCTTACACACTTAACATTTTGATAAGCTTGAGCTATTTTCCGATCCATTATTTTCTATAGGACATTAGGGCGCCTCTACTACTATTAATTTCTCTATATTTATAAGGCCGGAACCACACTTATGTGTCGTGGCGTGTCGTGACGCGCCAGAAGCCTATCGGTTTCATACATTTAGTATGGTTAGAGACACACTTGTAGGGCGTGTCGTGTCATGGCGTGGTGCCGACTGCCCGAGACCGATTGCGCCAGAGTCAAGAAGGTTATAACTGTATAAATGTAGACACTGGAGACTGTGACGAAAACATTACAACAATGTTTTAGATGCAGTCTCCAGTGTAAATATCTTTAGATAATGTTAGATAGATACCTGTATTATCTTCCTAAACTTTATAAATTTATGAAATTGTAGTCTGTAAAACATTAATTAATATTCTATGCCTCTTTTAGAAGTAGATTATTCCTACTAAATACAATTATTTTAAGATCTTATTTATCAGTCAAACGATTATAGGATTCAATTATACTCCAATCTTAAGCCCATTAAAGCTGGTGTTCCACAGGGTACTGTGCTATAGCCCACACTGTTCATGCTGTATGCAGTATGCATATCAATGATATTATACTGTATGACAACACATTCCATTGCTGTGTGGATGACAGCACGGGTGATGTCCTATGCAAAGGCCACGCACATCTTTCCCGCGTAAAGCTGGAGGAGTATAGAGTCAAACTTGTGTCTGAAATTGAGACATTTTTAGAGCGGATCTCAGAATGGAGCACTCAAAATATAGTGCAATACAACCGCTCAAAAACCCAAGTTTGCGTATTCACCGCTAAGAATACCCCTTTACCACACCCCTTCTCTTTCAGAACTTTCCTCTTACCCCTTTCAACAGCACTGAGAACACACTTGGAAGGTAAAGCTAAATTAGCTTCCAAAAAGCTTGGAGTACTCTACAGATCAAAGCGCTACTTTACGCCTGAACACAGGCTCTTGTTCTATAAATCTCAAGTCAGACTGCATATGGCCTGCTCACACCTGTGGGCCGGAACACCCCAATACCAAGTCCTTCCATTTGGCCGGATTCAGAAGCGGGCAGTTCGACTGGTGGGCAATCCCAAACCAACCAGCTCATTGGAGGGCTTAGAGGTTCGCAGGGACGTTAGCTTCCTTAATCCTTTGCGTATTCTATCGTCTCTATAACGGCAAATGTTCTGAAGAGTTATTCGACCTAATACCACCTACTTATTTCCAGCACCGCATCGCACGCCACCTAAAATGCTAATATCCTCACCACTTGGATCACTGGCATACATCAACCAAGCGTTGCGCGAGGTCATTCCTTCCGCCCAAAAACTGTGGAACCAACTCCTTTTGGAGGTATTTCCACATAGCTTTGACATAGGGTTATTCAAGGGGAGGCTAAACAAACTCCTTAAAATCCGGCAACGTGTTAGTTGTTCCTCTTGTGCTGCAAATGTTCTTGGGCAGCGGTAATCACTTAACATCAGGTGACCCGCTTGCTCATTTATATATACAGTGTGTCCGGTATCGAATTAGCGATATTTTAGGGACATATTCTAAAACTCATTACCTCTCTGAAAATACCACTTATTAGGGCCTGCCCCCCTCCCCCTCCCAGGGACAGCCATTTCCATTTGGTGTGCGTTTTTGTGGGTATGTGCGCACAAAAAATGTAATAACTCGAAAGTCTGCTGATGCACAGGTCTTCAAATGACCTTATTCGATTGGATACAATATTCTCCATCACTAAATACTAAACAATAGAACAAAATGTTAAAATAACTCTATCAAAAATGCTTCGGAAAAAAATTATTTTTTCAAAAATATTGAAAACTACAAGTTTTTGCTGCATTTTGCAAAAACAAGGTCGTTAAGATTACATTGTTAAGTATTAAATTAACAGTTTTTGAGATAAACAACAAAACGACATAAAAATTTTGACTGTAAGTTATTTACTTTTGGAGATATTATTGTTTAAACATAACTTAACCGCGAGCGCGTAATTTCTTATGTTATTCGAATGTGGGTTTCCATCGCATACCTCGGGCGATCAGGTAATAATAATATTGTCTTTGATTAGTCAGTGAATGAGGTTAAAACTAAGGATCGGACCCCTGTTTCAACTTATTAAATATTCGTATAAAAAATTGAAATATCTGAAATTTTATTTTGTTGTTCCTGGCGAGGAGGCGTTATGATCGCTACTTAAGTTATTACTCATTTTTGTTTGTGATTCAGGTTTGTGAAGTTTGCTAAGTTTAAAGACATGCCTACTCGGTATTATTATAGCCATAAGAGAGCATTTAGATGTCAACTATTCGCCTTGGATCGGACGTGGCAGCAATTCAATGGAATGGCCACCTCATTCTCCAGACCTTACACCTTTGGACTTCTTTTTATGAGGACCTATGAAGCAGAAGGTATTTTATATGGTACCAAATACCAGAAAAGAATTATTGGAGATAAAATAAGATTGTATTTGGACATGATCCAACGATCCTCCCAACATGAAGTAACTAGCTAACAGAACAGAAGTGGTAATTTCGGTTTGTGGCGGAAATAACCTAGTTTTTAGGATATCTGATTTGTGTCACATACACAAATCAGAGTAATTGAGTTATTTAGTTTATAACTAACAAAAATTAAATTATAAAGTTAAGATTTTTTACCTTATGTGTAGTAAAAAAATGATGAATCTTAAATTTGGGTTCAATACTCGTAATTCATGTTTGGGGACGAAGTACTTACAATTACCAATATCTCCAGAAGTAAGTAACTAACAGTCAAATTTTTTATGTCGTTTTGTTGCTTATCTCAAAAGCTGTCGATTTAATACTTAATAATGTGGTCTTAATGACCTCGTTTTTGCAAAATCTAGCAAAAACTTGTAGTTTTCAATATTTTTGACCAATTTCTTTTTATTCCAAAGCATTTTTGATCGAGTTATTTTAACATTTTACACTATTGTTTGGTATTAAGTGATGGAGAATATTGTATCCAATCGAATAAGGTCATTTGAAGACCTGTGCATCAGCAGACTTTCGAGTTATTACATTTTTTGTGCGCACATACCCACAAAAACGCACACCAAATTGAAATGGCTGTCCCTGGGAGGGGGAGGGGGGCAGGCCCTAATAAGTGGTATTTTCAGAGAGGTAATGAGTTGTAGAATATGTCCCTAAAATATCGCTAGTTCGATCCCGGACACACTGTATATATTATATAAAAAGATTATATTAATTATACCTAAATGAAATGAAATATACATTTATACGACGCAAATGTTCGATATAAACTGTAAAACGCCACGACACGTAAGTGTGTTTCCGGCCGTGTTGCTGGAAACACACTTTCGTGTCGTGGCGTGTCGTGATGCGCCAGAAGAATATCGGTTTCATACATTTAGTATGGTTAGAGACACACTTGTAGGGCGTGTCGTGTCGCAGCGTGGCGCCGATCGCTCCGGCACCGATTGCGCCAGAGCCAAGAAGGTTATAACTATATATTTTATGTAGACACTGGAGACTGTGCCTAAAACAATGTAGTGAAAACAAGGTCATTCACCTGGATACACATCTCACACGTTCTATTTAAATAGTTGAGGATAAATACAAAAAATATCCAGACCTATTTCAGGCCAAATTTCTTTGCTTCAACTTTTTGTTTGCGTTCGCAATTCTCCAGTGTTTATATTGTAACCTTCTTGGCCAGAGCGGTGGTGGGGGTTATGACGCGACCAAGAAGCTATAGGTATATATGGACGCGACACGACACGACAGACAAATGTGTCTCTATACCCGCGCACAGCTCGTGCACAGATTAATAATTAATATCACAGATTAATAAGGCTCGTGGCCAGCGTTGCCGACTTCCACGGTCTGGATTATTAGGGATAACCCAAAAATCTAACTGAAAGTCCCCAATTTTAGGGAAAATAAAATCGATGAAAGTGGGGAATCCACAGGTTTTCAGCAAAGAAATAAAAACACTGTTCATTTCAATGAAATATATTTAGTACACTTATGAAAAATATGAACGAGATGTCGTTGGATTCGGAGTAGCATGTAGATAATTTTTGAAAAAAATCAAATTCCGCTTTTAAAAATTGCATTCTGAAAACTTACAAGTATCGTAACGTTACTAAGTAACGATAAAAAGGAACATAATAATCTTTATAAAAACACTACGACATTGTTAATTAATTATCACACTAATATTATAACGGCGAAAGTTTGTATGTGTGTGTGTGAGTGCGTGTGTGTATATTGTGTGTGTGTATGTTTGTAACTCTTTAACGCCGTAACTACAGAACCGATTTGACTGAAATTTTGAATGGAGATAGATTATGTCCTGACTTAACACATAAGCAAAGTACTTTTTATCCTGGAAAAATCTACAGTTGAAAAAACCAAAATCTTCAGTTACAGCTATAAGTAGATTACTATAGCAAACTTTCTTAAAATTACGTATAAAGGTTGGAAAAGAGAGCGGGAACGGGAACCGGAAATCTACGATTGACTCGGGATTTATGACAAACCAAAAAAATATAATCGGGGTACACTTGTTTCAGAAGGATTATACTGTATTAAAGTTAATATATAAAGTATGATAAAAATTTGGAAAATACGATAAGTATATTATGTGTAAATTCATTGTAAAATTTAAAAAAACAATTATCAAAAAAAAATTATAGTTCAGTATACATAGTATAAGCCCCGCAAATTGGTATTGTGCCCGGCCGCCATTTTAGTAACGTCAGCACTAAATAGACGTTGACAAAACTGTTGGCAGAGTACGCGTATCGAGTATTGAATAATTATTACTATATCCACAAATTTTGGTCGCTGACTGTATATTTTCCTGTCATCCAACGTCACGCCAATGTTAAATGTGACAAGGTTCCAGCGCAATAGCAATCTGCGGGGGTTATATTCAAAATATCTTCGAATACGTAGTTAAGTATTTATGTAATAACTTATTAAACAGTGAAATTATATTTTTATTTAATTTATCTACCCATTTAAACAAAATTTGTTTTTTTAATCTTCAAAGATTATATTTGAAATCATACTCGGGCTCAGACACATTTTGTCAGATTGATCTGAAAAATTCAGAATCTGAAAAAATCAGAATGTGTGTGGGGAACAGGGAAATTGTATGCATTTCTGGACTTTCTGAATTCAGATTCTGAATTCCGGCGTTCATTCCGGCTGTGTGAGGCCGGCCTAAGACTGTTTTTTGAATAACGAGTTTGGTAAACTCCAACATAAGTCATCCGTGGCTCAAATTATTGCACTACTTCCACATCACCGTAGCGAAATTTTTGCATCACTACTGCAACATTAGTGGAAAAATTGGCGGCTTCACCCATATACTGTTCATTTCTGAACGCAACGACACGACACAGTAGTGTGCACACTCACCGTCACGCCAGTAAGCGCCACAACACGCCACGACACATAAGTGTGGTTCCGGCCTAAGTCAAGAAGGTTTTAGACTGAATCGTCACTTAGGCCGGAACCACACTTACGTGTCGTGGCGCCGTGTCGTGACGCGCCAGAATCCTATCGGTTTCATACATTTAGTATGGTTAGAGACACACTTGTAGGGCGTGTCGATTTTACTAAATGTATGAAACCGGCGCATCACGACACGCCACGACACATAAGTGTGCCGGCAGCCTTAGTATCAGGTGAAATCGCAATAAAGGGCTAACTTGCAGATGAATAATAAAAAACCTATTTTTAACCGAGTTCAAAAAAGGAGGTTCTCTATTCGACATAATATATTCGACATATTCGATATCTATACGCGCTAATCTCAGAAACTACTGGACCGATTTCAAAAATTCTTTCATCGTTGGGTATGTACGTGATCCCTGAGTGCTAAGCTATATATTATGTACCACGGGCGAAGCTGGGGCGGACTACTAGTAATATAATAAAGCGGAGCAGTTTGTTTGTTTGTTTGTTTGAACGCGCTAATCTCTGGAAGTACCTGTCGGATTTGAAAAATTCTTTTTGCATTTCGTAATCCAATTTTTGGGGAAGGTTATAGGCTATTAAATATCCCTAAAATTCTTCCCTAAGGGGGTAAAATGGGGGTAGAAAGTTTGTAAAGTCCTATGTTTTTAAAGTTACAGACTTGAAAATCGCCATTTATATTATTATTAATTTTAAATAATAAAAACCTGTATATTTTATTCTGAAAAATCTTCCCTTAAGAAAGACGTTGAAATATTTACCGTTATACGCTGTCCAGCCCTTTTGTTAATATTTGGCAGCTCACGCCTATGAATTACCGTATTTTATTTTTCGGAATAATGTTCTACAGTAATGTAGTGTCGTACTTTATAGACGTGTAGTGAAGTGCCATGTGCATAACAAACAACCAGAGACTATAAAACAGTTCTTGAAATACGATAAATCGATCTTATGACAAAAACAATTTTACTTCATGTAAATATTGTTTCCGTAAATTTTTAAAAGCTGTGATAGCCTAGTGGTTAGGACGACCGACTTCTAATCGGAGGTCGTGGGTTCGATCCCGGGCACGCACCTCTAACTTTTCGGAGTTATGTGCGTTTTAAGTATTTAAATATCACTTGCTTTAACGGTGAAGGAAAACATCGTGAGGAAACCTGCATGCCTGAGAGTTCTCCATAACGTTCTTAAAGGTGTGTGAAGTCTGCCAATCCGCTTGGCCAGCGTGGTAGACTATGGCCAAAACCCTTCTCACTCTGAGAGGAGACCCGTGCTCTGTAGTGAGCCGGTAATGGGTTGATCATGATGATGATGATGATGAAATTTTTCAAAAAAAAGAATGAAAAAAAGGAAATAAAAATAAAATATATGACTCCAAGATTGATTATTTGCAAGGAATTAAGGAGCAACGTGTACAAGTAAAGTGCGGCAACAAAATGTACGCCATATTACATATTATGTTCCGTACACGGATCAGTCTCGTAGCAACCAATGAGTGACGTTGACGTGCTGCGTGTTGTCTTAAATTTTGCTCATAATCTAACTTAAAATGCTGGTTTGCGTAGTGAAACTATGTAAAAACAATACTGCAAGTAATATAAAAGATACTGGGATCACATACCATCAGTAATAATTACTTAAGTTATTATTATTGTTTAAGTTTTTAATTTCAACGTGAAATTACATAAATCATAAAGGAGTCACAAAATATAAGGTCTCTTGTTAACACACGTTTTTTCCACGGTACGGCGAAACGTGGAACCTTGTTAACGACATGGCGCGTCCACGGTTCCATACAAGACTGCAACCGTAAAATGTAAAACGTGGCCTTGTGAATCAAGGCCAAGTGCTACGTTTTACTACATGATTAGATATACGTACAGAGAGAAAGCTTCATACAAACGGCCCGCTGTAGGTACACTCACACAATATGAGCTTTAATCAACGGTTCATGGACGCCCGCGTCTGACCTACCGACTCAGTTGGATGACAAACATGCGCTATGTTAATTTGAGATTTTATAATTTCTAAAATATCTCTGGTCTGGTCTGGTGGGAGGCTTAAGCCGTGGCTGGTTACCACCCTACCGGCAAAGCCGTGCCGCCAAGCGATTTTAGCGTTCCGGTATGATGCCGTGTAGAAACCGATCAGGGGTATGCATACCTCTTCCAAGTTAGCCCGCTTCCATCTTAGACTGCATCATCACTTACCATCAGGTGAGATTGCAGTCAAGGGCTAACTTGTAGTTGTATAAAAAAAAAGCTTCCTCTCTGTACGTATATCTACTCATGTGGTTACACGGTTGCAGTTTTGTATGGAAACATGGTTGCGCCGTGTCGTTAACAAGGTTCAACGTTAATACATTTATTTAGTCCATATGTAATTAAAAAAAAACTAATAAACGAATAATAATTAATATTTCAATGAAATATGCACAGGTGTAAATTAAAATTTTAAAAAATCCCCGACATTCGCCATTTTGAGGTGGCGGCCATCTTGTATTTGCATAGTACTATTTCACTAGTCCAGCCCTTTCATTTGATACCCATATTGAGGAAGTTGGGAAAAAATATGTGATCCGCCATTTTGTGGCGGCGGCCATCTTGGACCGATTTTCATCAAACATATCTGAGAACACTCCCGACTAATTCACCTTTCAAACAAAAAAAAATTGCTTTCAAATCGGTTCATCCGTTTGAGCGCTACGGTGGAACAGACAGACACACACAGTCTTATAACACCCCGCCGCGTCGTGGGTTGGACAAAGTATAGTAAGAATCTTATTGAAATTAACATTAATTAACGGTATTTATCTTGTTACTTAACGTTACTGTAACGGTATTTAAAGCCGTGAAATCGTTACCGCACTATGATGATTGTACTCTGTTCTACAAGAAATTGATGCGCGCCGTGCGCGCGCAGATATTATTCCATTCCATGTTTCTAAACATGGCAGGTCGCAGTGGATTTGACGATGGTAATCTGAGGTATTTATTCAAATAATATAATATTTACTAATTTAATTTCATCCTGACTCAATTCGAATGAAGTTATTTTTCAGTAAAATTATTTGCATCACGTACTTATGCGGTAATCTCCAAAAAATCTGTTCCCCTGACAGTGCGATAACATTGACTGAAAGTGGTATTAAAACAAATCGTGTGATATTAATCCAATTACAAAATGATTGTCTGGCTCTTAGCGGTGTCAATGAGTAGCTTACGGAAGTGAATAGTGAGTGAAATGTGTATTTGTAGGTTATATTATACCATGGTTCATGACTATGTGCAGGGACTTCGGAGGCGGCAGAAGGACGGCGGGCGGCCGCCCGCTCCCGACTGAGCCCCCTTACAAGGCATACGTTGGAAATTTACCCTCTGGCATCATCCAAGGCGATATTAACAGAATCTTTCCAGTAAGTAAAACTTTATTCACTTTTTACAGAAACATCTTAATTGGTTTTTACAGTAGGTATTATTGGCATATCTCTGGCTTCCACCGCATTGAATCTTAATTAAAGAATTCTAAACCCTTTGTTGCAATTCAAATATAATAAATAAATAAACATTCAAAATCAGTACATGTGTGATGATTTAAAACAACATTACTTTTTGGGAGCTATCAACACTGATTGTCACTCTAAGTCATTTCATCATTTAATTAGTGCTTCAAATTTTTGACTTATAATAACCTCTAAATACTACTTAACTTGATTAACAATACTAAATAACTTTAAACACTACATTGATTTATGCAAATAAGACAAATTAAATGTATTTAATATCATTCCTATTAGTCTTCAAATGGTAACTATAGTAAAATATTACCAGCGTATCGCTGGTAAAAACATCCTCTTCATTAAAAACATCCTTTTTTCCTGTTTTGGATTCATTTCTTTTTATGTACAAATAAGGCATCAATTCATGCAGCCAGTCTTTGGAATTTTGTCCAAGCATGTTGATATGGGCTCAATCGCATCAACAGAGTACTTCTGCACTGGCACAGAGCCTGGAATTTGTGGTGATATCTGGTTGGTTACATCCAAGTGCAATTTCTGTCAGGTCCTTCACATTATGTGGTTCATGTAGCAGCATCAATTGCTTGATGTGGGTATGCCTCAACTCCATGGCCTGCCATTGATCTTGTATTAAAAGGGATTTGTTTAAATAGTAATAAATATGTGCTATATTGTTTATTACGGCAAGCAGGCATCATTTAAAGTAAATCTTCAAATATAAATGAGCAGAATATGCACAATATTTTTACACAGTTGTTAAAGTGGTAAATTTTTAACTGTAATTTTTAACTTGTTTTCAGGACTTATCTATTAAAAATGTAAGGCTGGTTATGGACAGAGAAACAGATAAATTCAAAGGCTTCTGTTATGTGGAATTTGAATATTTGGAAGATTTGACTAAGGCGATTGAACGGAATGGTGCTCTCAATGTAGATGGTAACTTTATCAAAATTGATGTTGCCGAAGAAAAAAGAAGTGACAGGTAAGAAAAAAAAAGTATATTTTTATTATCCTTTGTATTGAATGCAGAAGAACATTGACGTAATGGTGATAATTACTTATGAAAACTTAACACTAAAACTATGAGAGTTCTATATGCGGTAACTATATCAATCGATACCTCTTATGTAGGGAAACAACTCATTTGGGGAAACTCTTATAAATAATTAAATTAATAGTAAATCATTATTATTTGTAAAGTGAAAAAGGTTTGTTATCTCTGAGTGTTGGCTTGACCTGAGCGAGAGAGAGGAGGGAGCGAGTGGTATCAATGTGCAGCACTGTACTTAGTGAACTTGTCACATCTCATCACTCAGCCGTTTGGTGTTTATAGACCTATTCAACTCCAGGCCTATTGAACATGCCTATTGAAGTACCTGGTCCATTATTTGTCTGATTTAAAACGAAAAATACTCAGGCATTGAGATTAAATTATCTGGTCGGATCCCTAAATGTTAAATATTCATTCAAAAATTGCCAATGACATGTTACAAAGCAAAGCAAACAATAATTTCCTACCAAAAAATAATATACCAAAAATATCGTAGAGTCATTCCATTATCGCGGGTGCAACATTTAGACACATGTTTTAGTTAATTGTAATTAAATAAAAAACATTTTTAATTGAATTAAACTTTGAAAGACTACATTTTAATATGTTCTTTTAATATTCGTTTACAAGGATTTTAAAATAATGTTTTAAAAGCCAGGAGGAAGGTTCAAACTGCCATTGCGGGTGCAACAGATTTGGCCCAGCTATTCCAGATCATAGACAAAAAACTTATAAATCTGTTAATTGTGATACATTTAATAAATTATTCCTTTATATTTCGTAAGATGTTTAAATAACCATGAACATAAAATAAAAAGTCTAAAGAAAACAAAAATAAACAATTAATTATTCACTTTTTACTGCATCGCGGGTGCAACATCAATTTATCGCGGGTGCAACGAGTCTAATTGAAGTGAACATAAACGTCAATTTAACTTATATAGGCACAAAATGAGAGATCAAACAACATTTATTACCAATTAGTACACTTTTTTTGTCGCTTATATGAATTATTTATTTTCAAATACGTCAATATTCGCCGAAAACTCTATGAAATGTAAATGTATTATTTCCACCAGTTTTTTTTCTCTGGCGCCTCCAAATTCGCGATAATGTCTTCAAATTGCACGTCTTCTATGCCATTTTTAACCCTCAACGTGAAAATGATGGGGTTTTATAAGTCTGAAGTGTCTGTCTGTGTGTGTGTGTGTGTATATACATGTGTGTGTGTGTGTGTGTGTGCGTGCGTGTGTGCGTGTGTGTGTGCGTGTGTGCGTGCGTGCATGCGTGAATGCGTATGCGTGTATGTGTGTCTGTCCCACCGTAGCGCTCAAACGGATGAACCGATTTCAATGCAGTTTTTTTTTTAAAGGTGAATTAGTCGGGAGTGTTTTTAGCTATGTTTGATGAAAATCAGTCCAAGATGCCGCCACAAAATGGTGGATTACTTATTTTTTCACAACTCCCTCAATATGGATATCAAATGAAAGGACTTGATTAGTAGAATAGCACTATGCAAATCCAAAATGGCCACCACCACAAAATGGCGAATGTCGGGGGTTTTTAATTTTGTAACTTATGCTTGTAAATTATAATTTCCGCCTATATTTGTGCGAAGCAGTCTCCTTATGTTGCTCTGTTATCATTTTACCCGATATTTTTGCAAAATATACGGAATATAATATAAAGACACCTATTAAATGTATACCTTCAGTAGTATTGAGCATATATTATTAGTCAAGGCATATAAAACAACAAAATATGTTATTAAATACACAAAAAGGTTAAGTGAAGAAAAGTTGCACCCGCGATCTAACATTAAGATCGCGGGTGCAACCAATTTCAGTAAACGTTTATTTTAATCTTACAATCATTACACTCTTAAAAGTTGTTATTTTAAGTTGAATTTTGATTTCTTCTTACTTATACAAAGTTTCAGAATGTTAGCTCTTAATATCTGTGAAAAAAGTAAACTTTCTTGCCTTTTGTATCGCGGGTGCAACAAGTTAACAATGTACTCTAGCACTCGATAATGCTTAATAAATAACAACATATACTTAAATTTTTTGAAACAGAAAGATAAATGAACATAGTCACTTCAAGTTTAACGGGTAAAATATAATCTCAAACTGTTAGCAATAGCTATTTCACTTCAGTGTTGTTAGGTCTGATTTTCAATTTGTACCAACTCTTTGGATGGTAATATTTTCAAACGCTCCAAAGAATTTAATATGCAGTAAAATAGAAAAAATAATAATTTAATATTAAATTTAGACTTTCTTCTTTGCACTATTCACAATAAAAACAAGTAATAACGTGATTAAAAAATTAATGTCGGAAATCGTCTATAGCGGAATCGCCCCGTACTTTGTTATTAAATACAGGTTTAATACATGATCATTTAAATTTTAGAATCATTTGGTATTTTTACATTTGAACTTTTTGTTGGACAGGGGGGGAGGGTTCGACCGGGGGCGCCGCGACGGGCGCGACGGCGGGCGAGACGCGGGGCGCGGCGGCGGCGGAGGCGGCGGTGGCTTCCGGCGGGACGGCGGCCGTGGTACGTACGAGCCCTTCGACGCGGCCGAACGTCGCGCGCCTCGCACCCAGGGTGGCGGGTTCACACATGGTAACACTGCTAACATCATCTTACAGATTCACTTGTCTTTTAGTTTAGCATTAGTAGTATTCATTGCATTGTATCACTATTAGTGGTGTGCCGGATTGTTAAAAATGTATATCCGTGGATATGGATCTGAATACGGATATTTGGTGTCAAGATCCACAGATAAGTATACAAATACGGATCTTAACTTCTTACTCAATCGGTGTCGATGCGCGTGACCTTGAAACTATAATTGACGCTACTTCACGCTTTGCTTCATAGGACATGGTTCAACATGCATTGCCCAGGTCTTTCTTCTGTTTCAAAGTAGTAATTGCTACCTAATCACCTCATATATGTATAGAATTTCATCTGTATATTGAAATTAATAAGGTAAAAGATCCACCAAATGGTGGATATGGGTATAAATCTTTCTTCTCCCTCGCTTATCCACGGATACGGTTATGGATATCTGGTAAATCACTAATCACTGTATATGAAGGGGGCTGGTATACACATACCATGATAAAACACTGCATTTCCATTGACAATCCAAGATAGTTCAATAAACTTCAGCCTTGTAGAAATCTCTTTGCAACTGTTCTGTCTTTTACCAAAGGCTAACAATAGTCAATAGCATCTTGCTTTGGCAACTGAACGAATGCAATACAAGGTTGGGTTGCTCTATAGTCATATTTTGACCTATAAAATAAACTTCACCATTGTTTGTTGAAATATGACCTGATGAAACTTTTTTGTGAACAAATTACACTGGTTTCTGATTAGAATAAGTAAATATACAAAGACAAGTGAATCTTCCCATATTAACAATTCCATTATTAACAATCTGTCAATACTCATGTAAACAATTTAACATTTCATGTTGTAATATGTCCTCGTTGGTCTAGTGGTTAGCATGTTGACTGCAACCCTCAAGGTTTTGGGTTCGATTCCCAGTTGGGGCCAAAATTGTTAAATATTGATTTTTATGTCAAAAAAGTCTCAAGTTTCTCAGAGTTGTAGTGGAGGTGTTGGATTGCTGTAATAACACTCTCTGTATGCTTTTCTCGATGGGTAGTTGGTAGTTTATTAAGAGAATCTGCAACAGACAGATATCACATCATGCAAAGGTAAATATGGTGGTAAAGTTACATTAGCGTCTGGGAATATACATTGTGTTCATAGTTGTTTATGTAGTAGTCATTTACTGAACCTATTCATTTACTAGTCATGTCACATACTCAAGTAAAAATTCAAAAGAGAATTTAACTCCACCTGACCACCGACCAACAATCTTTTGCCAGCAAAATCAAGGAAAACTCACTACAAATATTACCAAAATTTTATGGTTTGGATTTTAAGATATGAGTTTAGTTAAAGTAGTGTATGAAACTCTACATAATTAGGTATTAAAACACTCGTGTGATACTATTAAAAAACTCACCTGCGGTTCGTTTTTTAAACCCACACTCATGTTTTAATAACCTCTATTATGCAACCGTTTCATAAACTACTATTACATCACACCATCATAATATCGTAATATCGTACGTACACACGTACGTACGCTGTCGCATCTTACACTTATTATTAAGTTGTCAGTCATTATTTCTACTTGCATGCATTTTTGGCTCGCACAAGCATACTAAAATATACACGTACTCTGTACACTGCTTATTACTGACCAATCACAAATGTGCCTCTGATAACTGTATTAACTTGTCTCAGTGGATAGAGTACAGTGGTCCTTATCGTACATGTGTGCGCGCGGGAGTCGTAACGTACAGTCGGCGACAGATCGCGAGCGGGGAGAGCAGCGCGGCAGCGGCGGCACGAGCGGCGAGCGGTGGAACGAACAGCGCGGCGAGCGACCGGAGCGCGGCGAGCGGTGGAGCGAGCGCGGCGCGCGCGGCGGCTCGGAGGAGGCGCGCAGCGGGGACTGGGGCCGCATGGGCCGCTCGGGCGCGCCGCCCGCGCCGCGCCAGCCGCCGCGCCGCAACTTCGACGACATGCCCGCGCCGAGAGCAGGCGAGTTTACTCCCGCACCAGGCGAGTTTACCGCACAGCGCCCCGGCGCGGCGCTCAGCGCAGTGCGCCGCCCGCGCTTCACCCACCCGGTGCGTCGGCGCGGGCGCGGCGCGCTGTGTTTGAGCTACTCAACACTTCCCATGTTTACCGACCGCTGACCTATTATTATAGTTGGGACATTACAAACGTGCTAACTGAGTCATAAAGCTGACAGATCATAGTGTTGTGAGGGTCCTCCCTCTCTCTTTATAACCTATTATCGAATATAGACAAATTCTTTATTATTGTTACACACAGCACCACAGAATCAGGTTCCAGCTCCATAAGGCCTGTAAGTGTGAGCGAGAAGTCCGATACAAATGATTTTATGACTTGGATCGCACGTTTGTAATGTCCCAACTATAGTACGCTGGACTGGCTATGGACGTACAAAACGAGATGTGCCTTGTGACCTTGTTGACATAACGAATATGATACTATAGTAAAATTAACTAAATTTCATATTTCATGATCATAGCACGATTCACATTAGTTCTGGGTACCTTCACTCTAGTTTTTCTTAGCGATAGCGGGGATATTCAAATTACTTCAGTCAATAGCCGGCCCAGCGTACTTACCACGTACATACCATTAAATAGACTCAATGACAACTAACGAACGAACGTAGCCAAATGAAATAACTGTAATTTCAAAAGTGATCGCAATGAGGGTTTTCGCTAATTTTTCTGGCTCCTGATGTCGCTACATAGGCGTCTGATCTAAACAACTGTCAAATTGTACTGAATTTTATGCCAGTGAAACTTTACCGAAAATTCATTGTATTTGCACTATTTTATTATATGTATAAATATGGATTAAGCTAAGAGCTACAGATTGTGTTTAAGTTTTTATCTCTTAAGGGGAAATTATGCCTTCCTGTTTTATTTGCACACATAGGCACTCTGCACAACACTGTGGCATTTTATGAAAGAATATTCCTCTTTTAATTTAATTATTTATTAGATGAAAAATAATCGTAAACTACAAGAGTCATATATTTTGACAGATGATTAGACATTATGCTACAGTGCTGCCACCTCGAGGATCATATTACAGAAAACCCTCAGTGGCATCGCATACACTGTGTCTCGTTTACTTTGAGTCCATTTTTAACTCCACATTATAAGTTGTCTCGTTTGACAGCTGAAAAGAAGCAGGCGTTACTTTGCGGAATTCCATGATATACAATGAACACAAAATTACTTTGCTATAATCCGCTAACAGTGACTTTGTAGGCACAACACCACACAAATTCACCACAAATTTAACTCGACGATCGTTTCGCTCGGACACCGGAGCATCTTCAGGAGATGTCGACTTCACAACGGACGGAAAGTCGTTATATGCACGGCGGCTTTGCAATCGTACAGACAAACAGCCAAAATTCCAAAAATAGCTTTTTTACGTTCTATTAATTATCCCTAACATTCCCCAGTCAGTCACGTCACGCAAAAACTACTGAATGGATTGGAATGAAACTTGGCGTAATTTAATTTCACACCGGACGGAAAGTCGTACCCCCCCTCCCCCTCCAAGAGACAGCCATTTCCATTTGGTGTGCGTTTTTTTGGGTATGTAAAAAATATAATAACTGTAATAATTACTCTCTATAATAAGTCTGTTGCTTCACAATCCTTTTTTTTGTTTGATTACAAGTCGGCATTAGTGTTGGTGGACTTACATACAATTTTTTTTTTTTAATCAATTTCTTTGAATTCCCCGCACTACTTGAGTTCAACTATATTGTACCATTAGTTCAACTCTTAAAAAAATTGATGCAGTTGAACTACTGGGACAAAAAAGTATCACTAGTTCAACGGTTGAACTACTCAGTTGAAATATTGGGAATGAGCCTGCTTGGTCTCGTTTGGCAGAATTTCGCAGTGACGGAACCTGATTGAAGATTAGACTATAGAAATATTGGTAAATTCAATTAAAGATTATCCCAATTTTATTTTGTACATTATACAAAATGTCTTCAAAAAAGAGGTGGCATGGAGGATATTTTAATTATAATATCTACTTATCATGAAGAACGAAAGAGGATTTAATAGCACAAAACTCTGCCTTAAATGTCCACCTGTAGGGTTATGCCGAGTCAGCACACCTCGACAACGCTACTAGATTTTTAATATCGAAAAACTACACTATCAGAGTAAAATGGACTCAAAGCCTCTTATTTCAAAGTCATACAATTATACTTCCAATTTTTATTTTGCTAAATTTCCGCTTGGGGCGCTGACTGTTTCAAGATGTATGGACAAACTCAAACCTTAAAACAAGCCGTTTCAGGTCTATTTTACCTTGAAGTTATTGTTTCGATACTTGAATTCAATCAACGTTGCCACAATGTACAAACTGGCCATAACTCCACTGGTTCTTACTCTTTCGCCCGCTATCGCCCTTGCGTTCGTTCAGTCCGAGGATCTATTTTTTTTGACGTGATAATTGATGAACGCCGGCTGCACGCACGAAAAACCATGACTCATTGTCATGTTCCACCTGAGCCGAGCGAGAGCGCGGAACAAGCGATAAACAGGCACGGTCGGTCTAAAGGTATGGTCACGTAAAATTATCGTCCGTAAACCGACTTTACAGACAACCAATTTTTTTTTTGTTTTTAATCAAAGGAAAGAAGAAAATTTTACAATAATAGTAAATATCCCGCAGACACGTCGGGCAGGCCGAAGTTGATGCTGGAGCCCCGGACGGTGAAGGAGCCGGTGAACTCGCTGGCGGCGACCAGCCAGGCCTCCTCGATATTCGGCGGCGCGCGGCCGCGGGAGGAGAAACTCAAAGAGATGGCCCACGAGTAAACCAGCCCTTCGCCCCCCGCCTCACCCTTCGGCCACCGACTCCTGTGTGTATATGTATCGAGCCCCCACTAATCACTATGCTATGTTCCAATCCAATTTGAAATTAAGGTAAATTGATATACATACCGTTTGTGAAAAATACACGGTGTGCGACAGGACGGTTCGCGCGAAACTACATAAACGAGTGGAAATAGAAATATTTTGAATTTGATTTACTAAATTACTAGTACATACTATTGCGAGCGAGCGAAGTTTTATTTTTTTCCAAATTATTATGTGAATTATATTATGTAAGGCTCAAAGTCAATTGTTATAAATTTTATTGTTTGAAAAAGAAAATACATTAAAATAGTTGATTCAGAGTAATAATGAGTTTCCTGTAACTTTACTATTTTATATGCTGACTTTTAGTTTCACAATATTTTGATATTATAATAAACTCAAATAGTGTGTGTTTAATGAAATTTCATCTTATGTAACAAAATTTTACTTATTCTAGATCTTTTGTATCTGAAGATTTCATCATCAGTTAGCGAGTTATTGAATACTCAAAAATAATATTTTATTGTTATAGTTTAGATATTTTTGGGTATGATTTTTTTTTTGTAATCAACCAATAATACTGTAAGGTATTCAATTGTATTTATTAAAAATATACATAAAAGTATGTATCATTTATGTTTACTAACATTACAGTTTTAATATAATGTACATATTAAAAAAAATATGTATGCAAAGATACACACTGACTGATCCTGAAATATTCTTTCTACTTTAAAAATCATAATCCAATTATTATGTAGGATGTTATTTTGAGAGCTTTTGAGAGTTCATTAATCTAAAACTCGCCTAGATAATTTCTAGATATTGATATACACACTTGTAGTACACAGTTTTGACAAACATTTGCCTGATATTATTTATATATGTACATATCTGACATGATTACTCGAATTCTCACTAAAAGCTTTTTAAATTATAAGTTTACAGTGATATGAATCTTGATTGATATATTATTAGAATAATGTGGAATAACCCTTGTTTATTGTCACCACAAATTGGATTGAAACACGAGGAGTGCAGAAAAAAAATTGTACATGAACCAGATGGATTTTTGTTAGGTTGTGAGGTTGTAAATCATTTTTATTATATGTATTTTGTTAGCTTTATTGTGTATCGCTTATATTTCGCGCTCGGCGTCGCTCATTTTTAAGCGAAGCGAGCGCCCGCTTTCGGTTATAAGCTGTATTTAAATTGCTAGTTTTTTCGTTGTCTAATTGTCGGGCCTGAGTGTATGATAAACTTAGCTTGCATAATAGATTATAAAATTCAACTCTAAGTATAGCATTTCTTTTGTTCGTATTGTTGATTCACTTTGATATAACTATAAGCTTATCATTTTTTTTTATGTTTGGAAAGTTGATTTATAGTAGTTTATGAAACGGTTGCATAATAGAGGTTATTAAAACACGAGTGTTAGTTTAAAAAACGAGCCGCAGGCGAGTTTTTTAATAGTATTACACGAGTGTTTTAATAACTAATTATGTAGAGTTTCATACACTACTTTATCTAAGCTCATCAATAGGTATCTTACGTATAAAAGAAAAGACTAAGAAATTAACAAAATTATTTATTATAATAAGTATTCATGTTTTGGATATTGCAATTTATAAATGTACTCAATTCTTCAGGGGAGAACGTTTTTGCTTTTTTTCCCTTAAAGCCCTGCGATTTTCTTTTTAAAACAGCAATCAGTCTTGTGTATTTAGTAATATCGATTTGGTTGTAGATACTCTGATATACTTTTGAGCATTGAGTATTTAGCCCATAAGGACAAAGACTTAAATTTATTTGATAATTCTTGGAAATATGCTAGCATTACATTTTCTGAAAATGAAGTGGCTTTTTTCAAAATTTTCCAACTCATAAAATCTTGGTAACATTTATCGTAAATTTTCTTTGATTTTGCTGGCAAAAGATTATTTGTCATTCCCGATGCTATTTCCAGAATGTCTGGTGGAGTTAAATTCTCTTCAGTATCACTGCTAGACATTTTTCCGCGCTACAAAAATCACTTGCAAAATTTTGAGTTACAAAAACTGAATAGTAAATAAATAATAAATTAAAAATTTAAATAATAGGCGCCAAAATTCAATTGTCAATTTCGAATGTGCGGTGCGTGCAGTGCGTCTATGGTCAATTATGGTAGCACTACACTCTGTCCTCTGGCCGCATCTTGCTACCGCCACACTTTCGCAGTAGTAGTAATAGGGTAACTTTGATAGCGGGATAATCATTGTAAGTAACAAAACTAGACTAACTAAATATTGTAAACTAACTATTGTACCTATTTCTTTTAAAATGTTTCTTTTGTTTAATTTATGTTTTTTTGGTGTACAATAAAGTATTAAATAATAATAATAATAAACACCCGGCATGGCTCAAAAATACCAGAACCCAGTGCCTGTACTATAATGTAGAAAAAATTATTTTATAACATTGTTTTGCAATAATTTCCTAACAAAGTAGTGTTATAATGAACTTTTTTAATTTTTTTTTTAAATATTATAGATGTATGTGAATAAAGTAGTCCAATATATGACACATTTTGATTTCATATTCGGAATTTTATGATATGAGAGTAGATAAAAATAATTCTGTTATCATAGTGTTTTTTTTTTAATATGTTGGTCTTGAAAATTTATCATTGACCGAATAATAAGGAACATAATTTAAGAGTTGATTATAAATGATGTAATTATGGTGTCATTTATTAATAAATAAAACTTCCACTTACATGGATTTCTACTTTATTAGATATTGTGTAATGTCATAAGTTACGCCTGTGTGGCAGAGAAAAAAAAATTGCAAAATTGTAACTGAATATAGAAAAATTAATAAAAAGTGAATTGTTTGTAACCAGGGATTTGTATGAAGCTCCAGAATGAACCTTACCTTCAAATCCTAAATAACTTTTTAATAATCACACTAATATTATAAAGGCGAAACTTTGTGTGTGTTTGTTACTCTTTAACGGCGAAACTATTGGCTGAAATTTTGAATGGAGATAGATTATGCTTTGACTTAACACATATGCTTATTCTGACTTAACATACTGTATATACTTTTTATCTTGGAAAATCCACAGTTCCCGCGGGATTTTGAAAAAACCGAAATCTATAGCTACAGTTATAGGTAGATTACTATAACAATTTAACAAACTTCCTTGAAAGTAGATAGATATAAAGGTTGGAAAAGGAGCGGGAACGGAAAATGCACGATTCCCTCGGGATTTGTGAAAAACCGAAATCCACGCGGGCGAAGCCGCGGACAGAAGCTAGCAAGTAATAATTTATTTAATCAAGCACTTGCTACAGGAGCTTTCACGTTTCATGTTATTAGAGTTCCGTAGTAAACAAGGAACCCTTATAGTTTCGCCATGTCCGTCCGTCCGTCCTCGGTTAATCTCTGAGACTATTAGTGCTAGAAATCTGTAATTTGGCATGGGTATAAATATTAATCACGCCGACAAAGTGGTGAAATAAAATTTTGATAAATATTATTTAGGGTATCTCCCCTACATGTAAAGTGGGGATGAATATTTTTTCTCGTCTACCCCATAGTGTGGGGTATCGTTGAATAGGTCTTTTAAAATACTGTGGGTGTGGGAACATCATTTTTCGATTTCTAGATCCGTTTGTAAATTATGATGTTTTAAAGTGCTAATTTTTATTAGTCAAGTGTCCCCCCCCCTCTATCAGCCAAATGGCAGTATATAGGAACTTGAAAAAATTCACAGCAGTAGTATATATAAT
The DNA here is from genome assembly GCA_920104075.1 of Melanargia galathea. NCBI lineage: Eukaryota > Metazoa > Arthropoda > Insecta > Lepidoptera > Nymphalidae > Melanargia > Melanargia galathea. Next base: position 21,543,338 of record OV049857.1, on the reverse strand, counting down.
CAATTTTAAAGGAAAACTATCATGGCTAAGTAGGGTTCACAGGTTAAGGAGTTATATCTGTTTTTCGAGGATTGTGACTACGGAACCCTACACTGCGCGTGGCCCGCCACGCACTTGGTTGGTTTTCTATATTATATAAATCTCCGCTTTAGTGCAGTAGCACATATTTGTCGCGAAACTATAGTGACAGTACGAGAGATATAAAATGTATTATATCTATACTAATATAATAAAGCGAAAGAGTTTGTTTGAACGCGATCAGTAAGAATTGCCACAAATTCTGGCTGAATAACAAAAATTGCCATTATAGTCACCCTAAGAAACTTTCAATCTATTAGTTTAGGATTTGTGTCCTAACAGGCACGAACCACGCTGTGGCTGTGTGTAAGTTGGAGCTATTAGTCACCCTAAGAAACTTTCAATCTATACAGGATGTGTGTCTCAATCATGAACCTTATTATCTCTATGGTCTCAATAGGCACGAACCATGTTATAGCAGTGTGTAGGTTGAGGCATACTAGCAGTCAAAGCACATTATCATCATCATCATCATGATCAACCCATTACCGGCTCACTACAGAGCACGGGTCTCCTCTCAGTGAGAAGGGTTTTGGCCATAGTCTACCACGCTGACCAAGCGGATTGGCAGACTTCACACACCTTTGATAACGTTATGGAGAACTCTCAGGCATGCAGGTTTCCTCACGATGTTTTCCTTCACCGTTAAAGCAAGTGATATTTAAATACTTAAAACGCACATAACTCCGAAAAGTTAGAGGTGCGTGCCCGGGATCGATTAGAAGTCGGTCGTCCTAACCACTAGGCTATCACAGCTTTTGTCAAAGCACATGAACATTTTTTGGCAAAATGTTCAATATAGGCACCAATCTCTAAAAAAAGGCATAAATGACTATCAGTATGTTGTATGTGAAGTAAGAGGTTTCGGTTCATTTTGCATTACGCATTATAGTTTTTCGAATTTGGTAAAGTTTTCGAGGTGTTCAAACTGAGACTAGTGTAGAATGCAGATTGATGCGCACAATGGTATTGAACCCTTGCTTCGGCACTAGTCCAACTCGCAGGCCAGTTAATAAGTAGATAAATCCTGAGAAAATTACTCTAGCAGTTCTGCCGGGCATGCACAGTGAGGTACTACTTATGGGGCCGTACAAATTAAAATAATACCAAATATATCTGTAAAAGAAGTATATTCATATATCGAGGTCATCATCAGGGTCCTCGTCGTCCCAGTCGTCCACTGCATCTGGCTCATAATAAACTTTTCCTTGTCCCTCATTAATTTTACTCATGTATGGCAATTTCAATTTGTTTTTCTCTAGTTGCTGAGTTTGGTCTATTTCTATCTTAAATGTGGATAACTCATTTGGCAAAACTTTTTCTGGCTCACCCACTCTCGAGACTTCCTTTGCAACATGTGTCAGTTTCAATGTAGAAGTCAATATGTCAATAGAAACAATCTCTTCACTCTTAAAAAATTTACCACCCTTTTTAATTTGAACTCTAATTTTGTTTGGATTTATGGCATCAAACGACACAATAGCATTAGCTAAATAATTTAATTGTATCTGTATTTTGGAATTTGTTAGACAATCTCGATGCATTATTAAAATAACTTTTATTAATTCAGGATTTTTAAAAAGACTCCTTATGTATTTTATGCAGTTGCTCCAACCTACATCTAATATCATTTGATTCACTGAATCTATGATATAAATACACTTATCAGTAGATGATTTATGCCATTCATTCAATTGCGAATCTTTAAAGCATTGAAGTGAGTGTCCATTTCCTGTGAAAATGTTTTGCCAAATACACACTGGTTGTTCATAGCACAGTATCTTCACAGCATCTTTAGGTCCAGAATTTTCAACTAATTCTGAAATAAGTGGAAGTACATTTTTATTATAGTCATCTTCTATTAATAAACAGGTAGCAGTCCTTAATTTAAATAATGTCATTATTTTGTTTAAAATGAACGACGAATAATGCTGAAATGAAAACTTTAAAATAACCTAAAAAATTTTTATTTTGACAATTGACAGCACAGAACAAAAATACTCTCTAACGAGAGATTGACAGTTGACACGTGACATGAATGACACCCCATAGAGATAATAATAATAAATAGAGCTGGCATAATGTCCTATAGAAATTAGTGGATCGGAAAATAGCTCAAGCTTATCAAAATTTTCATAAGTGTGAAAGAGACAACATTACATTTTTGACATAATAATAAAACAGTTTGCGGCAGACTCGTGACTTAAGATGGCCTCCCTAAAATGTATACATGAACACTCACACACGCACAACTTGAGACATCACAATGAACACGCGCCATTTTATGTTAAAGGATTGTGCGTGTGTGAGTGTATTTTTGGCACGTTTTTGAGGTAGTTTTGCCAACTCTATTTATTATTATTATCTCTATGTGACACCCACCCACAGTTTACACCATAGAAACAACCACCTGCCATAGAGATAACAATAATAATCTAATTTATTATTATTATCTCTATGATGCCACCTGCACATCACCTACATACCTAGGCACCTACCTATATCATAGAGATAATAATAATAAATAGAGTTGGCATAACTACCTTAAAAACGTGCCAAAAATACACTCACACACGCACAATCCTGTAACATAAAATGGCGCGTGTTCATTGTGATGTCTCAAGTTGTGCGTGTGTGAGTGTTCATGTATACATTTTAGGGAGGCCATCTTAAGTCACGAGTGTGCCGCAAACTGTTTTATTATTATGTCAAAAATGTAATGTTGTCTCTTTCACACTTATGAAAATTTTGATAAGCTTGAGCTATTTTCCGATCCACTAATTTCTATAGGACATTATGCCAGCTCTATTTATTATTATTATCTCTATGACCTATATACACAAATCTCTGACACCACAGATTAGGTATTAATTAGCGTCATGGTCCACGGACCTACAATCAAGCGAACTGAGCACCTTTCACAAGAAAACGTGCCGAACGAGAAGTCAAACTGGATAATTTCATCTCTTTCTAAGTAGGGTAACCATATTCGTTTAAAAGATGATTTATGTACTAACTGGGATAAACCTAGTCATCCTAGTCCTAGATACCTACTACATAATATTAATCTTCAACGAATTATTTTTGATAGGAATAAGAAAAAAGTCAGCAATTTGTTGTAATGTAATATTATGTTTTATTATTTACAAGCGGATACCCGCGACTTCGTTCGCGTGGATATTGGTTTTTAAACATCCCGTGGGAATCATTTTGTCTTTCCTAAGCTCCTTTGATCTCATACCTAGATTAACTGTTAAAAGTTCACTGGCGGCTGTTTAGGCAGATCAAAATGTAAACATCCGCCAGTAAAAGTCCCATCAAAGTCGATATAGATAGTATTGATACTATTGAAGCTAATATTTTCGATACTATTTTTGTATAACAATACTGGGTTATATTATGTCCTGACTTAACACAGGCTACTTTTTATTCCGGAAAAGTATTCCTGTGGGACTACTGGGTAATAGATATAGACTCCCAAAAACGCGATAGATGGCGCTGACTGTTCTTAGGTAAATCACGCTCACTTATCAAATTATTTCAATAGTTTGCTGTGAAAAACTATGTGTTGCCAATGCATGCAACACATGGCTACTTTTTATCCTGGAAAAATGCACAGTTTCCACGGGATTTTGAAAAACCCGAAATCTATATCTACAGCTATAGGTAGATTAGGTACTATAGCAAACTTCCTTGAAAGTAGGTATAAAGGTTGGAAAAGGGAGCGGGAACGGGAACCGAAAATCCACGATTCCTTCGGGATTTGTGAAAAACTGAAAGTCACGCGGGCGAAGCCGCGGCCAGAAGCTAGTATAAAATAATATAGTATCGTAGTGGAAACCCCTATAATTTGTAGGTAGGATTAGCTAATAACTAATGATTATTAAAGGAGAATGCCCAAAAATCTATGGGCGTGTAACCCAGTCGTTTACAAGCGTGTTGTATGCAGCATTTATTGCAGGTTTATTCCTGATAACCAAACACACCATTTTAATACCTCTAGGTCCTGCCGTTTTTGAATAAATCTAAGTTTAAGTTCGAAAATGATTCTAGGTTATGTGTAGTTTATGATTGTTAAACTAGTAAGGAAAGCCGTGTATCGTTCCTGCCGATTTGAATTATTTGTTCCGCGCACTATACTTAACATACCTGTTGCAACGATGTCCATGTTGAGAGTAGTTTGCAATGTAGAATCTAACGAAGACCCATCATGTCTTAGCATCATATCAAAGGCATCATGTTTACATTCAAGTGACAATTAATACACCTCAACATTGTTATCCAAATCACGAGCAAAAATCAGAATCCGTAGAAAGTAGCGTAAAGTCGGCGAGTAGGCGAGATCGAATCCGTACAGTATAGCAAAAGTCGTTGGTAAGGATAAACAATAAACCATAGAATTAATTGCATTATTGTCTCCGCTGCGCTATATGAAACGCGCTACATTCAAAATGTAAACAGAGTAGACGTCACTAGCGTCACATACAACTAAAACAATGACATGTCACATTGGCATCTTGAAATATAAGTAATAAGTTTCTTTACACAAAATCAAGAAGGTTGTAGTTCTATTCCATTCCATTGCACAAAACGCAATGAAGTTAAAACAATATTATAACAAAATAATATTATTAATTATTACTTATTTACTTTAATCATATTGTACGATTTACAACAAGTAATAAATAAAATAATGTATTAAAAATAAATATCTGTTTTATTTCAAGTGACATGATTTTTTAGTAACAAAACTTTTTGTTTGGGCATGTATGCGTAGAAAGTAATGCAAATGGCCACCAGACATGCCAGAGAACAGGAAGAGACGGTTGAATTCCTTTTTTATTGCATTTTTTTAAAAGCAGCTTTAGCATTAATAATTATTAATTTTCAAATTGTCATATATTCGTAAGATAATTTTTAGTAAATTACATTTTGTGTAAATGTTTGGGTCAGGGATGATCATTCTCCTTTATCGATTTTGTCGATAAATGCTATTACACTTTACTCTATGAACATACTTTACTCTATGGAGAACCGCCATTTTAAAAGGAGCATTTGTGCGTGTGTGAGTGTAGGTATGCACGGTAAAAAAGTAGGTATTTCAACTTTTCAAGTCCTCTTCATTTCATTTAGTCAATGGTTTGACCCATAGAGAAAATAATAATAAATAGAGCTGGCATAATGTCCTATAGAAATTAGTGGATCGGAAAATAGCTCAAGCTTATCAAAATTTTCATAAGTGTGAAAGAGACAACATTACATTTTTTACATAATAATAAAACAGTTTGCGGCACACTCGTGACTTAAGATGGCCTCCCTAAAATGTATACATGAACACTCACACACGCACAACTTGAGACATCACAATGAATACGCGCCATTTTATGTTACAGGATTGTGCATGTGTGAGTGTATTTTTGGCACGTTTTTAAGGTAGTTATGCCAACTCTATTTATTATTATTTTCTCTATGGGTTTGACCACAGGCCCCTAGTTTGACACTGTGGTTTGTTGACAGTTTCTACTATAGATGTGCCGATTCGATTATTTTGATAATCGATTAATCGATTATATTAATCGATTATAAAATAATAATCGATTATTAATTTATAATCGATAAATTTTTAAATTATGAAATAATTCTTAGAAAGAACTGAAAAAACAATTCTACTTTCTGGAAAAAATTCTGAACCCTTGCATTTAGTAGCAACATCTATATTATAACCTTTTAGACTGTTCTGAAAAAAGAAAAACAAACACTATTATTTAAATTTTTTGAAATTTAAATTAGAAAATTAAAAAGAATAATTAAAAAATAATGTAATTGATCAAAATTAAATATACATACCTATTAGGTACCTATTTATTACACTAAGGCGAAAGTTTGTGTGTGTGTGTATGTATGTGTGTATGTTTATTACTTTTTAACGCCGCAACTACTGGACCGATTTGGCTGACATTTGGATTGGAGATAGCTGGTTATGTCCTGGAATAACACATAGGCTACCTTTTATCCCGGAAAAGTGTTCCTGAGGGACTTAAATAGATATAGACTTCCAAAAACGAGATAGGTACTGTTAAATTCTGATTGTTCTTAGGTACATCACGCTCACACTGTCTACGCGCTCACATAACAAATTATTGCAATAGTTTGCTGTCATTGCATGCATTTGTATGCTTTTGCATGAATTTGCTGTCGTTCTCGTTGCTAAGTTACTCTTAGATGATTTTGTTCAATAGTAGATTGTATCATAAGGGAGCAAAATAATATTTTTACGGCGAGGGCGCTTTTTTGAATCCAGAGCGAAGTGAGGGATTCAAAGTACGTCGCCCGAGCCAAAAATATATTGCCCCCGACGGCCCGAGTGATACACTCTACTTTTCATCACCCTCTATGAGGAAATAAAAGGCGCCTCATATTTTTAACCCTCGACGCAAAAAAGACGGGGTGTTATAAGTTTGACGTGTCTGTGTGTGTGTATGTGTATGTCTGTCTGTTCCCCCATAGCTCTCGAACGGATAGACCGATTTGAATGCGGTTTTTTTGTTTGAAAGGTGAATTAGTTCGGGAGTGTTTTAGCTATGTTTGATGAAAATCGGTCCAAGATGGCCGCCGCCACAAAATGGCGGATTAATAATAAAAGTATAAATTAAAAATTTAAGAAACCCCCGAATTTCGCCATTTTGTGATGGCGGCCATCTTGGATTTGCATAGTGTTATTCTACTAGTCAAGACCTTTCATTTGATACCCATATTGAGGGAGTTGTGAAAAAATATGTAATCCGCCATTTTGTGGCGGCGGCCATCTTGGACCGATTTTCATCAAACATAGCTAAAAATACTCCCGACTAATTCACCTTTCAAACAAAAAAAACCGCATTCAAATCGGTTCAACCATTTGAGCGCTACGGGGGAACAGACAGATACAGACACACATACATACACAGACGTCAAACTTGTAACAACAATAACAACAATCGATATCATTCGCGCCTAGCCCGGTGGGACCACGTGCCCTTCATCTTCAAAAAGTGCGCGGCAAAGATAATTGCGGCGCACTTATTTATAAGTGCGCCGCAATTATCTTTTACGCGCACTTATAAATAAGTACGCCACAAACACCACCTTTGGGTGCACTTAAAGGCGAACCAAGTCGTCCTTTTCGAATAGATGGGATGAAAATATTTTTTATGTGTACAAACTTATTAATCACGGGTAACATCGCGGGGCACAGCTTGTACATATATAGATACTCATAGCGGGGGTAATTTCACTACAGTTGGTAAAGGCGTATCGTCGGTTCGGTGTGTTCGAAAAGTTGAGTATGTATATGAAAAAGCTGTAAGCTGCATAGCGCTCGCTCACAGTCGGCGGCTGACTATCCGTTTGGTGTGAACAAAGCCTAAAACTAACTTTGAGGGAATACCCTTTTTGCAATGATAGGGTTGCCAAACCATATTATATTTGAGCAAGCAAATTAATAACAGAAAGCTGGTAGTAAAGTTTGGTAATTAACGTATATCTTTATAATCGATCATGATCGATTATGCAAAATCATAATCGATTGCGATCGATCATTTTAATAATCGATTAATCGATTATTGATAATCGATTACGCACATCACTAGTTTCTACTTTCTACCTGTGTTTTCTATTTTCTTGTATTGTTTTTTTCACTCATATTTTCTCAATAAAAATTTAAACTATAAGTAATAATTTAGTACTTAACTATGTTTCATCTGTTTGTTCAGCAAAAGCATATAATTAGACAAATAGCGTTTGTTCCCGCCTATAAACCGCCAGACCAAAAAGATTTTGAAAAACTTCGTTATTTTCTTCAAAAGCATGATAAGTTTCTCATTTTAACAGGTGCTGGAATATCCACGGAATCAGGTGGATATATATTTTTAAATTACAAATCGATTCTGGATGGTATGTTATGTATTCCTTGAATTAAAGTAAGGGTTAACCTTTTTAAAATTTCTAGGCATCCCAGATTACAGATCAGAAGAAGTTGGTTTATATGCGCGCAGTAATCACAAGCCGATTCAGTACCAAGAATTTGTAAAGTACCCAAAAGTAAGACAAAGGTATTGGGCGAGAAATTTTGTAGGTTGGCCGAGGTTCAGTTCAGTACAACCAAATGCCAGTCACTATGCCATTAGAGAATTGGAAAAGGTAACATTGAGTTACATATGACATTGAAACACAGTACACACTGCCTTCTATCTTAATACAAGCATGCTGGACTGGCTATAGATAGTGATATAATGAAGCAATTTGATTATTGCCATTTTGTGCTAATTGCTAACAAAAGTGAGAATGAAGATGTGTTCAAACAATTTTGACTGCCTGTGTATAGGCCTGGAGGATGAGTTATAAAATGGGAGAGTGACAATACATATTATAATTGCAATGACACTAGAGCCCTCACTGAGGAAACCATATAAAATATAAAAGTGGGAAGAAGTATTATTGGGAAATGTCAAACTTAGTCTCAACTATCTTTTGATGTAATGTGCATCACATCAAAAGATAGTTGAGACTTTCCAGGAGTCATTTTGTAATGCAGTCTTTTCAGCATACTTGTATTAATCAAGGTCAGTGCTTAAAAAACATTATTTATCTACATACTTTTTATATTAATTGTAATAGTTCATAGGAATCTACTTATTTCAGTATCACAAAAAACCCTGATCTAATTTAGAACTTTCTTGGATCAAAACCATACACAGATGGTGCCAGGTAAAAGAGCTGTCGACTAGTAAAGGGGATGTCTGCATGTACCAACAGTAGTACTGTATTTCTCTTGAGCATGGGGAGCACAAGGTTGACTGATTATCCAATAGCAGAGTTTTACACCACATATCTCTGGCGTCTTGCCTCTCTTCGTACCACCAAATAGATTGATAAATCATGTACTGTGTTGTTCAAGGTCAGTTTTTTACCTGATGCCATATATACCTTTGTGGATTCAAATACTAAGTTTGATCAAAATCAGTTAAGATGAAGATACAGCTTAATCCAAATAACCATGACAATTGGCTCAACATGTTCTTTAAGGCACAGAGGAAACAAAAATGCCTAATTCGAATTTGGGACAACTTTACTTGAACAGAACAATCAACATATTATGTATGCATTGCTGCAACTAGGGTATGTTAGTACAATATAATTCAGTGCGACCTGGCCACAAAACATATTTCATTAATGTTAACTAAATTTTTGTTAAAGATTGGAAAGGTAACCACGGTGGTAACACAAAATGTTGATAGATTGCATCACAAGGCAGGCTCACAAAACGTTATAGAACTCCATGGAACTGGGTATATTGTCAAATGTCTGAATTGCCCATATGAAATAGACAGGTTCGAACTGCAGAAAATTTTACTTAAGAATAACCCTACTATGCAGGGCAGTTTCAATATGATAAGGCCAGATGGTGATGTAGAATTATCCAAGGTAAATGATTATTTAATTTTTGTTTCCCATTTGATCAGAAACCCAAATTTATCTTTTCTTGTGTATCTTTGCCAGAGCTTATTTAACATAGGCATCTGCTATCTAACAAAGATAATAATGATTTGTGATACATTCTTTAATAACAAGTATAAATTGAAAATTTAAAAACCCCCGACATTCGCCATTTTGTGGCGGCGGCCATCTTGGATTTGCATAGTGCTATTCTACTAGTCAAGACCTTTCATTTGATACCCATATTAAGGGAGTTGTGAAAAATATGTAATCCGCCATTTTGTAGCGGCGGCCATCTTGGACCGATTTTCATCAAACATAGCTAACAACACTCTCGACTAATTCACCTTTCAAACAAAAAAAACCGCATCCAAATCGGTCCACCCGTTTGAGCGCCACAGGGGAACAGACAGACACACACACACACACACACACACACACACACACACACACAGACACGTCAAACTTATAACACCCCGTCGTTTTTGCGTCGGGGGTTAAAAATAGTTTTAAGATAGTATTAATATTTATTACAATATAGTTTATGTTAAATAATATTTTTTTATGCTAGGACCAGGTGGAGAGCTTTAAAACACCACTATGTCCAGACTGTGAAGGTCCTCTGAAGCCGGATATCATATTCTTTGGTGACAATGTTCCCAGAGAAAGAGTAGAAAAAGTGAGAAATCAAGTGTCAGCCAGTGATGCTGTATTTGTACTAGGATCTAGTTTAAGTGTATATTCAAGTTATAGAATAATTTTGCAAGCCAAAGAAGAAAATAAAGAAGTAGCAGTCTTAAACATTGGACCAACAAGAGCTGACGATATAGTTGATTTGAAAATTTCTACAAAATGTGGTGATATTTTAGCAGACCTAATTAACCATGTATCTAAGTCATAAGTATATAATCAACAACACTGTATTTACTACCTCACTAAGTTTTAATGTAAATACAATAGTTACATAGTTCAATGCTTGTAAATAAATAGGTAATAAAAAAAATTTAATTGTATTTTGTTTTTTATTGATTTAAAAAAGAGATAATACAAATTGATAACAGTTTTGAACATTGGGCACTGATCAGTGATATAAGATTTTGTACCTACACTGCAAATTCTATGTAATGCTAAGAACATTTACATGAAAAATCTATTCAAATAAATACTGAAGTGTCTTGTCTAAGATTTCGAAATAATAGGGTATTTGACAACATTGAAAATATACTATTGATTGTGGTCATTTTATCAGATAACAGCCTAAAAAAGACATATTTCACTCAATCAAACTAAATTATGTAATTTTACGCGATATTTTGCACGAAATAAAACATAATAATTTTTGAAATTTTATCAGTAACGTGAACGCTCTGAGATTGGTTGTGACGTCACTATCTTAGTACACTTGACTTGGTTGTAAAAATTGAAGTCTACCAAGTCAACCGAAACTGAACTTTAAACGTGAAACAATAAGATTGATATTAAAATGAGTAGGTATAACAATTTACAACATTACGATATAGCATTCACCTTGCGTAGCGTCTCTGTCGCACGCACCGAGTTCCGACAAGGAGCGAGCGAGAGAAGTGACTTGCATACCGATTTGTGACGTCACGCGTATCATGTGATCAGAAATGTCGTTTTTGGCGCGGTTTTCAAAACTTAAACTTTATCATTGATTTAATTAATTCTTAATACTGTAGATATTGCGAAAAATATCAATGTAGTGTGTTTTAATAAGTAATAAAGAATAATTTAAAACAATTTCCAAAAATTAGTCAAATACCCTATTGCCTTTTCATTGCGTATGAAAAGGAATTCTTATAATATTAAGGTTATTTGCATGTTATGCAAGTCATTTTTGAAATTGTCTTATGGTGTTTTTCCAGATCTGTTCTTTAAAACAGTTGATCCAACTTTGAGGTCTTTTTATTTATTTATTTATTTTACAGGCATGTAGAAGATTGTGCAACATTGGTCTTTATAATATGAAGAGTCTACGTGAGACTTATAGCGTGTACATTTACTTTCCTCTATGCTTATGCCAGATAAGACATATTTATGTCTCGTAACGAGACATATGTATGGACATATTTGCCTCATTTAAACTGTTTTAAATCTCAGCAAATTCTAAAAACGTCTATAACTCACAGCTTTCAGTCATTGTGGCCGATTCTGTTGTACACAATTCTCTAAACTAAACTAAATTGACAGGTTTAAAAATAGTGCTATCCTTTTCTGCAGGGAGCATTGTGAAAGAGATAGGAATATATTTAGGCCTGTCATTTTAGGTTAGATTTAGAGATTGTGTACAACAGAATTAGCCACATTGTGGTGTTTATCACTAATTTAACTGAAGCCATTCGTCATTTCTAAATATTAAGACTTTTATTGACGTGATAACGTCTTATAAATTGATGAACGCCGGCTACACGCACGAAAAAGCATAAATCATTGTCACGTTCAGCGTGCAAGCGAGAGCGCGGAACAAGCAATAGAGAAGGCACGATCGGCCTAAGTGTTCGGCTTGTGACGCATCTACTCGTATCTCTGTTTTCATATGACGTTATCACGTAAAATTATAGTTCATAAACAATAATGCTTATCATTTCTTGATACTATTGAATTTGCAGTCTACATCAGACAATTATAATTTACATAAATATAAAATATAGTTATTGTCAAGGATCAACTAACATTTCATACCAGCACTTTATGTAGAAAACCTAAAAAGCAACCATTTTATAAGAAATAAGACACTAAAGACCTAATAGTGACACTGACACGCATCTTAATACTTTAGAGTTTCATACGCTCGGTGAACGTTTTTTGACTTGTATGAACAATTTGTCAAACACATTAATGAACATTCCTATTTAGCAATAAAATTTGTTTCGGTATTCGGCCGTATATAATAATTGGGAGCCACGTTGCATATATTGTCGTATATGATGAGTCACGCCAAAAATCTATACAAATCAGCAAACTTAGGTATATAATGCATCTTTTAATCGACTCGTATTTAGGTATATTGTTCTACTCAAAATGCGCGTATTTAACGTTGCCAATTATATAAGTTGACCATAAAATACAATGAATGCACTAAGGAACAATAATACAAAATTGATTTCCTGAGATCACACATTTTTAAAATGCATAGATATTACATAGCATAGTCCTCATCAATATTTTTGGATGGTCTGAACCACGTGGCGAGATCCACCGACCAATAAACGAGGTCGGGTAATGTGCGTGCATGGGGTCTACCTGCATTTTACTCAGCGAAACGCAGCTAAGTTCAGAGCATTCAAAAAGATTGGTGAGGGCTGTTTTTTAATCTAAATTTTAGGAAAAGAAACAAGATCAAGAGTTTTGTTTTAAACCATAAGTTTGAAAAATAAATAAAAACGCGGATAGTTCCACGACAGTGTATGATCCCAATGCTTTTTGGTATCGATGTACCCTCCACATAGTAAAAGATATTTAGTAGATAAAAGTACCTTATGTCATTCTTATAAAATATTTAATATTACTTCTAAGTCATAAAGCCTAAACACAATTAACATTAAAGGTGCCTTAATTTAGATAGGTAGTTAAGAAAAATTATGTTGTAATTCTTTTTCAGCATCACACATTGTAACATGTAGGTACCTAATCGAAATGTTTTAAAATCTATAAGGAATTTCTTTTATCTTCTATAAATATTTAATTTTATTTTATTCATTTAGTTTTAACACTGCATAATAATATGTCAAAAACCATTATGATAAGGTAGGTACCTATGGCAGTGCTTTTGGAAAGTACGTTAAAAACCTTTATCACAATAATTCGCGACTGCGACTGAAAGAGCACGAGACTGATGCCTGATCAACTGCTGGTAGCCTGATAGAGCCTGGTAAGTGGTAGACCAAAGCCCAAAAGCCTGGTAGATTCAATTGACGATTCAAAAGTACTTGTAAAACTTTATTTGAATAAAAAACATTTCTATTCTATTCTATGATGCTGTCTAGACTGCATTTCGACTTTTAATTACTCAGTGGATGTAGATTTAAACTATCAATCTAATAACTTTAAAAAATCTAATCAGGTGTTTATTATTTTAAACTGTACTAATTTTTTAAGTTTAACCAAAGTTTTGTGTACCTCAAGATTCAAGAATAGTATCTACATTATTTCCACTACTTATGCTGTTTAAAATAAACGGATGGGGAATCATAATATTGATATAATGATAAATCAATCTATACTAATATAATAAAGCGGAAGAGTTTGTTTGTTTGAATGCGCTAATCTCAGGAACTACTGCACCGATTTCAAAAATTCTTTCACCGTTGGATATGTACGTGATTCCTGAGTGCTATAGGCTATATATTATGTACCACGGGCGAAGCCGGGGCGGACCGCTAGTATATTATATTCTCACATCACACTTTGTCACACAAATTACGATACAGGACTGGCTATTTTTACATATACATATATTTTATGCTAATGCATTATGATGAAGCTTGGATTTAAATACTTTAATTTTTATTTTAAAAATCCTGAGAAGCTTCAATTTTTCCTGATTCTCTGACGAGGGCCTTACTCCTGCCAAGTCAGGAAAATTATTTTCATCTGGTAACCATAACTGTAAGGTGTGGTATGTACCTACAGAAATGGCGAGTGGCGACAAATCTCTCTTTAATCTTTGGCCAAGCATGGCGTTATTTACACAGGCTAACACAATAGGCTGAAATCACTCCTGTCAGCTTTGAATTGCATTTTATCTATCGAAAATATTTTTCATTTTTTAAACTAGGTACTCTCCAGCATGCTTTGCAATGCCTTTTAATTTATTTTTATGTTAATGGTACTCATGGTTACCTCATTGGTCTAACGGTCAGCATGTTTCAGCGATGGATCATGAGGTCCGATTTCCGACTCAGGCCAAAAATTGTTGGATATTAGGCAGAAAATTCTCAGTGCCCGCTGGAGGGTGGTATTTAGCGAAGTTAAACCATCGGAGAGCTCGTTAGGACGTTTTGTTTACTGTCACTATCGTGTGACAATAGTCGTTAAAGCCTGCGAATGTTTGGGGTAAGCTCTCAATACTTCTCTCCTATAAGAGAGGAGGCATGTGCCCAGCAGTGGGACGTTGGTGGTAGATGCTGACAGGTGTTTCATCCATATGTGCGTACATACTGCCAATGTCACGTTTCTGCCACTTCTGTATTCGAGTCCCAGAAATGGCCTTAATCATAACACAAAAAATATTAAAAACACACCACAGTCTTAACATCACAATCAAATCATTTTCACATTAAAAATTGTTTCGTCACTACCTTTAAAACCGTAATTACTATTCAATCTCAATTGTCTATTACATACAGGTAACATTATAAGAAGTAGTCGGCCTGTGGTTTCTTGGAGGGGACTCCCCTCGACTCCTGTGGAGCCGCTTCGAATATCGTAAACTCGCGTTGGAGGCTCTCGTTAAGCTCCAATATGGCTGCCACATTGCCGCACCTGTTGAAACCAACAATTTATTATAAATGCGAAAGTGTGTTTGTTTGTTGGTTTGTCCTTCAATCACGCTGCAACGCGCCATGCATCGAGGTGGTTTTTTAATTGGGTATAGTTAAGTCACTTAAACATTTTTAATTCGTTTAATTAAGCGTTTTAAGCAATTAAATATCAATTTATTTAACGTTGAAGGAAAATATCGTGAGGAAACCTGCACGCCTGAGAGTTCTCCGTAAAGGCGTGTGAGTCTACCAGTACCAACCTGCACTCGGTGGACTACGACCTACCCTTCTGAGAGACCCGTGCCCTGTCGTGGGCCGGTAATGGGATAATGATGATGATGATGATGATGACTATAACGAGTGCGCCGATGAACGTTACCTGTAACAATAGTTGGGCGCCGACCACACGGTGAGCACGGTCTCGTTGAAGTGCCACTTGTAGCCCTCCATGACGAGCTGGTGCGCGCGGCAGATCATGTCGATGTCGTTGGACACGTTGAACTGCGCCACCACGTCCGAGCCGAACAGGTAGCCGGCGCCGCGCGGCGACACCCCCCACCCCTGCGTGTCTGTACACCAAGTAGCTTATAAGTATATGTATATTCTATGTAGACACTGGAGACTGCGCCGAAAACATTTTAGTGAAGACAAGGTCATTCACCTGGGCTATTTTTCTCTCTAGTTTTTCTATACCTCACACATTGTATTTAAGTAGGAGAGAACGAGACAAAGCAACTCCAGAGCTGTTCAAGGTCAAATTTTTTGCTTCAACGTTTTGTTTGGAGTGCAAATTCTTTTTATTTGTTATAATATTGGTTATATCTGAACAGAAAGTCAAATAATCTCAGAGTGCCAACATAAGGGTTTTCCCCCAAAAGAGGGTAAACAAGAGAGGGTTTTTAGGGCTTTTTTTGACCTCTTATATTTTTGAAATTACAGTAAAAATATTGGTCGTATGAAAAATCATGAGACATTTTTTATAGAAAATTAAATTTGCTACAACTATTGTTTAAAAACTGTAATGTTAAATATTTAAACCATTCATTTCGAAATTAAGGCAAAAATCTTGGCCATATTTATTATTCACTTAATTATTTATAATTTTTTTTAACAAAATTTTGTTATTAAGGGGATTTTCGACTTAAGTTAAGGGCCAAATATTTTCGAGAGTTGGCAACACTGAATAAACTTTATTCAAAATGGGTACACTGTACACTTTTTGAACGTCAATTTAAGAACAATGAGGTAATGGTGATAATTAGTCACGAAAACTTAAAACTAAAACTATGAGGCTGAATGGTGAATGATTCATTCCAATCATTGTAAAAATTGGCCAAATACTCTATTAGAGTACCGTACTTGTGAGCTAAACTAAAAAAACTATTAATTTTGATTACAGCTTTCATGAAATGTTAATTTCTGTTCAGTCTGTGACAAATATGGTCTAAACTGACAACGGAATATCTTTTTCTGGGCGTTGAAGATAAAAAAGACATAAGCAATGACAGGTCAAATTTATTATTTCTATATTTAGAGTATTTGAATTATTCATATGAAAATATATTTTTTTAAATAAATAATAAGTAATTCAAAAGATTTTTTTATTAATAATGTCGGTTACATACTATTTGTATACTGATACTAAATCCCCATTGTATTGATTTGATTGTACACACTATTTTGTATCTCACCCAATAAGCAATATAATATTATGCATACCGATTTTTAAATGGATCCATGAACAGAATATTGTATTCGTTAAAAGAAAGTATTATTTGTTTACACGTTTTTTACCTTCAGGGTCACTCCACAGCAAGTCACACATAGGTCCATCATGTGGCACCTCTTGCTTTCGATCAATAGTTCTTATTTGGTCCAGGGTCTGTATTGAAGGGCTGAGACCTCCGTGCACACAGAATATTCTTCCATCAATAATTGCTGATAGGGATAAGTAGTCAAATATTTCAGTGCAATACCTAAAAAAACAAATTTTTAGTAGTTAGAAATCAGAAAACATTTGTATTTAGAATCTTGTTATGTGCCAGCCCTAGAGGATTTTGGCAACGTAGTATTCTGCAAGCTGAATCCATCGTCGACGGCACACATGTTAAGGTCACCAGATCCCAGACTGTCTTCCCATGTGACACCATAGCTAACATCAGGTGGGGTCACACACTTAAGGTCTTAAGTTAGCTTTAGGATGGGGCTTCATCTTTAACATCGAGCGGAGTCGCATAGCTCAAAGAGTAGTTATTATTTATATTACAAAAGTTTCCTTCCAAGGAACAACAGAATCCTTAGGGCCTGTTTCACCACCTTCTGATAAGTGTCTGATAGCCTAAACGTAAGTTTTGTCACTTTCTTACTTTATGTCAAGTGACAGACAAAAGTTGTAGATAGCTATTCAATACTTATCAGAAGGTTGGTCAGGTTTTTTTGTAAGCTTTTTGAATTGTAATTTGGAAAAAGCAAATATTGATACCTCCAAACAGTAATAGATCCATATTTCCTCAAGCACTCATCATAAAATCCATATACTTGTGTGATCTGTCGTGACTCATGGTTCCCTCTTATCAGTGTAATACGGTCTGGATAGCGAACCTAAAATTAGTTCATCATCTACACTTCTTGATTAAATCACATAATATTATGTTTTAACTGTACAGTACAGTTTTTTTGCTACAATAAAATCAAGTCTATCTGCAAGCATTTTGTACAAGGCCTACACTACAATACATATTTGTCGGTAAAACAAGCATGCAAGTAAAAAATATCATGTTGATGAAATACAAATGCCAGCTTTGTGCATAACAATAACTTAGTGCTAGGTAAACAAATTTTTTTTGGAAATAAAAAATTCTCATTACATAAGTTTATTAAAAATGAATAAAACAAAACTACATAATTTATGCCAAAAGCAATTATTAATAAGCTTGCCGGATGGCTTAATCATTCATTATTCTGAATTGATATCATCACAATGTTCCCATACTAACAAAGAAATGAAACATCTTCAGATCTAACAAAAAAAAAACGCTAAAACCCTACCTACATTGCTTCAACCACCTCTTATAGGGACATCCCTTTCTACACATCAATAACGACACATTAAACTGCACTGGGTTCTAACCCTTAATTAAAAATCTTACACAAATACAGACAATCTTAAAAGGCAGAGATAGGATGCGAAAGGCAGACAACCAGACAGTGTGGCGCATCCTGGGAGAGGCCTACGTCCAGCAGTGGACGGAAATGCATTGATGACACGACACATGTACCAGTCTACATCCATATTGAACTCTAACAGACATTACAACCACAAAAAGCACGCCTTACAACAACATTTTTTCACAAAAATTCTACTTCATTAAATCTGATCATCATTTCACATCATGAATCACTTCAGCATCATTCAACCAATCTTTCTATAGCATATTTCACAACTCATACTAATCCAATATTTCAACATCATAATGATAAAAATGGTCACCTCTGCCTCCAGGATGCACCCACACAAGTGGTGCTCACTACAGTTTATTAAAGACACACCCTCTTTGTATTCAGCTGCTCACAATATATCTTGAATTGTCATATTATATTGTGACAGAGAAACTACATCAATAAATACATGTTGTAACTTGCATTTTAAAAAGAGCAAAGTTGCTAAGTTTCTTTTTGGCTCTATCTGAATCTGCTTTCTAACTTGGATGGTAGTCTTGGTTTATCAAAAGAGCCACAAGTTGGGCACATCAGCAACATCAGCACACCATTTTTAAGTTACTTACACTAAGTAACTTAAGAAGGAGGAATGTAAATTGTGATTAATAAGACAGGGAGCTTTCAAGCAGTTGTCAGTACCAGTTACCATAACAGCCCCTGCAGACTGGGCCACTAGTGGCGACGACTAGTATTATATTACCACTTTTAATATAATACTAGTATTATATGGTACCACTGCACACTGAGAGCTCCAGTGGCCGCATTCAAGTTATAAGAAAATGTACGAAAAATCTCTTCCGTGACTTGTGGCGGCCACTAGCCATTGCCACTAGTGACCCAGTGTGTGGGGGCTGTTAGGCCTACCATTGTAATTGTAGTAATACTAATGAATTAAAACCATGAACTATGAAATAAGTTGTTTCATAGTTTATCATTTTAATTAATTAGCACTTGGTAGTGCTAATTAATTAAAATGATGAATGATAATTTAGTAATTATCTTACCTTCAAAGCAAGTAATAATAAGAAAGTTTCAACTGAATAAAACCCTCTGTCTACAAAGTCACCCATGAATAGGTAGTTAGTTTCAGGCACATCTCCGCCTACTTTAAATAACTCTTTCAGATCATAAAATTGTCCATGGATATCTCCACACACCTAAAACATTTGTTTTAATAAGTCAATAAATATGGGAGGAGGTCTAAACAAAAGATTTAAAATGTTTTACAAATCATATTGTTGCCTTTTTTATGTGTAGTTGCTCCAACAACAATACAATTATATTTTCCTTTAAAATATAAGTCACTTTAAAATAGTTTTAAAATGTAATATTCTGTGGGGGATGTTCAATACATTTGGCACTGCAAAATACAATTTTAAATTTAAATTAGAGCTTGTATAAGTAATTAGAGATATCAAATAGGTCAGATACCGTGACAGGCGAATCGACGCGTTGTACATTGCTTTCCTCGACGAGGATCTCACGGGCTTTGGCACAAAGGGCTTTAACCTCTGCCTCCATAATAATTTCACATCTTTTCAGCTGCTCGATTTGACGATCTAAGTCACTCGTGTCAGACATACTTTTTGTAAAGTAAAACGAATTAAACCTACAAAAAATGATAATCAACCAAAAACATGCTAACAGCGTGGATAATACTGGGCTTTTGCAAGTTTTGCATATTCAATGGTGTCAAATTATACATTTTAGAGTTCGCATGTTTACAGTCACTATACGCATAGGTGTTGAATATGAGATACTTACGAATATTCTAATGTGTAGATTCTAATTATTTTAGCTTGCAGTTTAGCATTTACATACATTTAATTTTAATTTTACTTTTCAAACATTACAATTTGTTTGCCATAGACATCTTCTTCTTCTTCTTCTTCTTTTTCGGTTCGTCCCTTTCGGGACAGGCCAAAATCGTTGACCATACAGCCTGGTAAGTCGTAATTAATATTTCCTGTGTTGTAATTTAAAGGCATAGCCTATTCTATCGTAACATATATAAGAAAGAAAAATTTTAAGCTATAAAAATATAGATATATTTAATTCAGATGAATCATAACAATGATTAAAATAAAGAAAAACATTTAAAAATGTTTGCCATAGACAATCAATATTACGAGTTACGACCACAGAGTCACAGTCCACAGACTACCACAGATCACAGACAAAAAACCACAGTCCAAGAAAAATAAGAATACAACGATCATAGAATATATATTCAAAAATAAATGGAGAATGTGGAGAAGTTTAACCACCAAGAAGGTTATAAGTATATATTCTATGTAGACACTGGAGACTACGCCTAAAACATTTGACAACAATAATTGTAGTGAAGACAAGGACAAAAAGTCAAGACAAGAAAAGACCATTCACCTGGGCTATTCTTTCTCTCTAGTTTTTCTATACCTCAACACACTCTATTTAAGTAGGCGAGAACGAGACAAAGCAACTCCAGACCTGTTCAAGGCCTATGCTTTAACCTTTTTTTTGGAGCTCAGATTCCATAGATTCTTCTTCTTCTTCTTCTTTTTCGGTTCGTCCCTTTCGGGACAGGCCAAGATCGTTGACCATACAGCCTGGATTCCATAGATTCTATGATTCTAGGTAACCATAGATCGGAACACTCTGATGCAGTGTTGAATCACATCATGAATCATCATGATTCATGATCGTCAAATTCTATTTTATTTTTTATTGTTAACCCCCGACGTCGAAACGACGGGGTGTTATAAGTTTGACGTGTCTGTGTGTGTATGTCTGTCTGGTCCCCTGTAGCGCTCAAACGGGTGAACCGATTTGAACGCGATTTTTTTTGATTGAAAGATGAATTAGTCGGGAGTGTTCTTAGCTATATTTGATGACAATCGGTCCAAGATGGCCGCCGCCACAAAATGGCGGATTAAATATTTTTCACAACTCCCTCAATATGGGTATCAAATGAAAGGGCTTGACTAGTAGAATAGCACTATGTAAATCCAAGATGGCCGCCACCACAAAATGGCGAATGTCCTCGACATTTAAATTTTAACTTTTCTAAAACTAAAAAACATCTACACTGTGGCCAATTCTGTTGTACACAATCTCTAAACCTAAACTAAATTGACAGGTTTAAAAATAGTACTATCCTTTTCCGCAGGTATCACTGTGAAAGAGATAAGAATATATTTAGCCCTGTCATTTTAGTTTAGGTTTAGAGATGGTGTACAACAGAATTGGCCACACTATTTACTTAAATAATTCAATGAAATAAAACTCAGCATGAATGCTATCAATTAAATGCACGTCGGCTGCCTTACTCGCTCCTTTTCGCTATTCTACTGGCCGCGATCGCCCGCCATGTGTCGGCTGGGCACGCGCTACTTCGTCCCTCGTCGCCACGCCTCCTGTCCCCTTATGGCCAGTTGAAGCTGGCATCATCGCGCAACTCGCGATACGCATTTCAAGCCGTTAGCGAAATCTAGCGGTGTTATTTAACCGTAATAAGCATAAAATGCGGTTTATTAACCGTTAATAACGAAAAATGCATATTTAACCGCTTGGTTGAAATCGTTAATTTAACCTGATTCGAATCTATAGTTTGGGATTGTCAACAAGTCGAACTGCCCGCTTTTGAATCCGGTCAAATGGAAGAAGTTGGTATTGGGGTGCTCCAGCCCACAGGTGTGAGGCCGGACCTGGGACTTATAAAGCAAGAGCTTGTGTTCAGGCGCAAAGTAGTGCTTTGCTCTGTGGAGTACCCCAAGCTTTTTGGAAGCTAATTTAGCTTTACCTTCCAAATGATCGCGGAATTGGACTTCTTTCGCAATGTGGACACCGAGGATCCTAATGCTGCTAGAAGGGGTCAGGGGAGTGTTCTGGAAGAGAAGTGGTGTGTTATATGGGGTCTTCTTTGCAGTAAACGTACAAACTTGTGATTTTAATGCGTTGAACTGCAATATGTTTTGTGTGCCCCATTCCGATACCTGCTCTAGAGATATCTCAATTTTTGATCAAGTTTGGCTCTACACTCGTCCAGCATTATACGAGAAAGTTGTGCAAAAACCTTACTAAATTACCTGCATTACAAGGACAATCCTATACTGTGGCCAATTCTGTTGTACACATTCTCTAAATCTAAACTAAAATGACAGGTCTAAATCGATTGCTATCTCTTTCACAATGCTCCCTGCAGAAAAGGATAGCACAATTTTTAAACTTGTCAATTTAGTTTAAGTTTAAAGATTGTGTACAACAGAATTAGCCACAATGTGGCCGATTCTGTTGTACACAATTCTCTAAATTAAACTAAATTGACAGGTTTAAAAATAGTGCTACCCTTTTCCGCAGAGAGCATTGTGAAAGAGATAGCAATAGATTTAGACCTGTCATTTTAGTTTAGGTTTAGAGATTGTGTACAACAGAATTAGCCACACTGTCCTACTAATATTATAAATGTGAAAGTGTGGATGTTTGGTTGTTTAGATGTTTGTTCCTCTATAACGTTGTAACTACTGAACCGATTTGGCTGAAATTTTGAATGGTGATAGATTATGCCCTGACTTAACCAGTGAACATAGACTACTTTTTATCCTGGAAAAATCCACAGATCGCGCGGGATTTTGAAAACCACGAAATCTCTATCTACAGCAATAGGTAGATTACTTTAACAAACTTCCTTGAAAGTAGGTATAAAGGTTGGAAAAGGGAGCGGAATCGGAAACCAGATATCCACGATTCCCTCAGGATTTGTGAAAAATCGAAATTCACGCGGGCGAAGCCGTGGGCAACACTTAAAAGCTAATATACCCATAATTGTACATTTTGAACGCTTCGGTGGTTCAAAATTATCTCATTCAGCCTGAAAAATCGGTGCCACATGATTTGAACGCTATTACTGTATATTTTTGCCGACAATAAAGTAGCATTTTGAAATAAACGTTAATTAATTTTGATACTTGGTAACGATCACGTAACGATATGAAGCCATGAACCCACCTCCACTGCACTTTCCTCTCGTATAAAAATATCTTCAGACCGCTTCAGACCTACCTATCTTCAGACGAATGAATCATGAATGAATCAGGCGTTCCGTGTCTATGATCTGTGCCCTGTATTGTCTGTTGATTGTTGAAGTCTAAGATATTGTAATAGGTATATACTCTGTTGAAGTTAACATTGCGTGAGTGTGTGAGTGAGTGTTCTATGGTTCTATGGTCATGGATGTGTGTATATGTTATTGTTTTTTACTGTCAAAAATCAGTCTCCGGTAAATAAATCTAAAATAATTAAATAAAACCAAATTAAAACAAATTTAATTTGATTTGACTATTGATTAGTGTTTTCTTGTAGTGCAGTGTTAGTTTTGTCAAGAAATGGGCAATATACACACCGTGGGTCCTAACGAGGCGCTCATAGTATCAGGTATGTTGTTATTAAATAATTTTCCTTATAATATACTTTCTTTCCTTAAAATATAATATAATATAATATAATAATATAATTTCCTTATAATATAATAATATACTTACATAATTGTTAGCAAAATAATTAAATTTTGTGAAATAAACATTATTATAAATATCTAAGATACATCTGTTATCATTTTTCATTTAATACGTGTCTAAAAATATGATAAGTAAAAGAACTGGCGGCTTTTATCACGGTTATCTCCAGAAGAGGCTACTATGTAGATGAAACAAGGTCATCGTCATTTGTTTAATTTATGTACCTACCTGACATTTAATTTTTTCGACTGTTGTAGTCAACGCCCTATTGGCCTGGTGTTTATCGTTTTACGGCGCCGATACGGTTATGTACTAGTAGATTAATTATTGATCAAAATATTGATTTGCTATTTTTCTTATTATAGTGTTAAACAAATAAAAGTTGGTAGAATACATTTCATAGACAAACTGCATAATATTTCAGAACACAGGTCCACATATATGCTTCAATGCTTAAATGAATGATAAAATTCTAATTAGGCCAATTGTAACTACATACAAGAATTTCGCACCAACGTCTCTATACTCCATGAACTCGGCATTAAACAGCGTCTCTCAACATTAGTACAGAGTCGCATATTAAAGTTCTTTGGACACGTTTCCCGGCGTGAGAGTGACTCCATAGAGCGACTTGTCGTACAGGGCAAAGTAGAGGGTACCAGAGGGCGAGGAAGATCGCCCATGCGATGGACCGACCAAATCAAATCAGCTGTGGGCGGTCCCTTGCACGAGTGCACCAGGCTGTCGGCCAGCAGGGAGAAGTGGCGAACACTCGTGAGGCGCATAACATCTGCCCTTAAAGACGTCACTTCTGTATGACCACGACCGCTCTGTCAAGAGTGAAACGAAGAAGAAGAACAAGAATTTAGTGCCAAGGATTTCCCCACGCATTTCTTACTAATCAGTCAGATATAAAATGTACATACTCGTCTCATAGGTTCTTAATACTCATCAGTCCGTGGTCATTTTATTACTCATCAGTGATTGAAGTATGGAACAATAACTTTATACCCAAGTTGTAATTAGGTACCTATGTACATAGTTGTAATGTACTTACTTATAGCTGATGTGTCAGTTTTTTATACCGAGAGGTAGATTACAACATAAAAGGTAGGTATTATGATTTAATAATTAAATTATTTACATAATAAATAATTAATTGTGCATATTTAACAAAAATAACTATCTTATGGTTAGTAGATAAGAATATCATATTAATAGTGACCAACATTTAGGTAGGTAACTATCATAGTTAAATATAATTAAAATCTAAAGAAATAAATAAAATTGGAGTGTCTGTCTGTAATGTTGAAACAACTTCCTCTTATGACTAACTCTCTCTCCACTCAAATAACATTTTATGCATATCTCTCTGTCTGTTTGTCCAGGCTAATAATTGAAATATCTGAACCAATTTTTACCAGACACTCATCCCCTTTTTATCCCAGCTATATTTACAGTTTGGGTGTAAAAGTAATAAAAAATGTTTATATTAGGGAAATGTATAGATTAATACATTTTCAAAGTAACCGATTTTGATGAAATTTGGCGGAGACAGTTTTATCTTGAGAAATTGAATAGTCCCCTGTCCCCGTCTGAATTTTGAAAATGTAAATCCACACAGATGAGGTTGCGGGCATCAGCTAGTTTTTATGAATAGGTAAGGATGCGAATGTTCGTAATTATTTAGTGTAGATACCTAATACCTATCTACTTATTTTTATTATTTAGTTTTGTATTTATAGACTCCAAGTTCGTTTCAGCATATCCGCCCCTTTTTCCCCTATCATTATGCCGGGTGCGTTTGTGTGCGCGGCTATAGTGTTCGGTATGATGCTCGTATCCACGACTCGCAGATTTCTTACGCCGTGCACACGCAGCTCAGGGTCCACAACTGCAGTGGGATCCGACAGTGGGCCCATTTTGCACGTCGCTATCTGGTGGTGTAAAGTTGCCGTGATCGTTCTGACGGCGCATTCCCAGTAACCGTCGCTTCCGAACTCGAATGTTTTACAGTTAGGGAATTTTTTCTTGTGCAATACCGTGCCATACTTCTGAAACGGAGGGGTGTCGATCATTTTTAAAATATATCGTATCCCGGCGACCATCGTAGCGACGTCCTTCGGGTGTGTCAAATAGTTCCCATAGAGCTTCGGTTGTTCGAAAGGATTCTTCGATCTCAGTCTCATATAACCTTTCGATCTCGGGTGTAATAACATTAAAATTATCGTAAAACTTTCGATGTTTTCGATAGGCTTGTAAACATCGTTGTATAGCCAATCAGCTAATCGAATTCCCTTGGCTACAACTCGTCCTTCGTCAGACGCTAGAGAAGCGCAGCTTCCTATCAGCTCGATGTCTGGGATATTTCCGATTTCTTCCGATACGTTTGTTTTTATGTATCCCAATGTTTCAACTCCAGCCAAAGATGAGAGTGGTCCGTCACCGAATTGCGTATATTGCAAAACGTTCTCTAATGTCGCAACCCTCTGTTCCAATAACGTTAGTCGAGTTGTATTCAAGGTGAATGCCAGACCAGTATACGATATATGATCGTAAAGGGTGGCTCCTACTTGCAGATCCTGTACCACCTCAATTCCTAAAGATTCTAAATGTTTTCTGGGTCCTACTCCCGATAGCATAAGTAAATGAGGAGACTCGATGGGACCCGCCGAAAGAACAACTTCTTTCCTTGCGCGTATTTCATATCTCTGACCGTTTCTTTGGAATTCAACTCCGGTAGCGGTCTTTGTTGCTGGATCGATCAATACTTTGGTAACTCTGCTGTTACTTAGTATGTGTAGGTTTTTTCTTTTCTTATTGTTGTGTAAAAATGCTTTGGCGCTGCTCATACGTATGCCACGAGCCATTGTGGCTTGGATGTAACCAAAGCCGAATCCGTCTGGACTGTTGTAATCAACGCGCCGATTTCCTAGCAATTTGCCGGCGTCTAAAAACGCCTTAGATAGTTTCGATCTGGAGAAAAAGAAATATGTTATTTGTACGTTATAATAACAACATACAACTACAAGATTTACATCAGCATTCACATATAGTGGTATGAAGTCTTTCACGTGTAACTTAATTCTATTATACAATATACGATTATTATGGGCGACGCTATGGGTAATTAGAAATCATAGTAATCTTTGTGAATGCAGGAGTTACATTGTTATGATTACACAAATCTGCATCTTTGACGAGGAGGTTTTATTTACCTAAATGGAACATCTTCGACGTTCAATTCACCATCTTTACTGTGCCACGGTGAAGTTTTATATTCTCGAAGATTAGCCCTTTCAGATTTCATGTAGTAATGCATGACATCTGCATATGACCTTCAAGAAAAAGAGAAAACATATACTTACCTACATATAATTAATTTTATTATATTGTATTTTTTGTAAATATCTATCTTCTTCTATCTATACATACAATAAAATCATAGATCGTAGATGTTTGTGCGCGCATCACGCAAAAACTACTGAATGGATTGAAAATTGAAATGAAACTTGGAATAATTTTAGTTCATACTACGGAGTAACATATATAGGATACTTTTAATCCCGAAATTCAGCACGGTTCCCTTGAGAGAGGGGATGAAAAATGTGTACTTATAGCTGTAATTCATTAACGTTCCATTTTAATGCGCCACTTTTAACAGTATGAGCTCAAAGGAGCTTAGGAACAGAGAGTTCCCGCGGGATTTTTAAAACTTATATCCACGTGGATATTTATTTGGTCTAGAATATTTATCTTGATATTATATACTAAAAGAACTAGTAAGTTATGTATTTGATTTTATTATTCTATTACCATCCATAATTTCCTTTGGCTGCGATTCTATCCCAGTCTTCCTTCATTCCTCTCGTGTATATCATGTAATTGATAACACTTGAGCCACCCACGGCTCTGCCTCTGGGCCAAAAACATCGATTATTTTCCATACCTGCAAAGTTTAAACGCATATATTAGGTAGGTAATTGATCTTTAAATACGTTATCTTTCACTGCAACAAATTAAGAATCTATTGATAAATACGCAAATTGCTCAATTAGAAGAAGAAATATGATATTAATGACAATTTTGTCTTGGCTTGATAAAGTCATCGTTCAAGTAAGCACGTAATAATGATTCCTAACCACAACTAATATAAAAAATAGACCTTTAGACTTTACAAATCTACTTCCAAGATCAAGGAAATCAGCTCATAACGTTGTTAAGTAAAATGGAGATTATTCATTTTGGGCCTTTTCCGAAAGTGCCGGTCAACAAAAAAAAAAAATGGTATGAATCTTTAGAACTAATCAATTTGTACGAACCCATGCAAACGTTCGGTTGAGTTTCCATCAAGTAAGGCCATACGCTACTGGTTGTTTGGAATAGAGGCGCCAATACAGGGACCGACGTCAGCATGGACTCTCCTAATCCCGCTTCCAAGAGAAGCACGGATGCCTTACCACCTTCACTGAGACGTGCAGCGAGCACGCTGCCGGCAGAGCCTGCTCCTACTACGATAAAATCGTATTCCTTTAGAGGCCCCTTGAATTCTGCAAACGTAAGAAATAGTGAATTTTCAGATTTAATATATATGTAGAGCTGCCTTAATATATATGTATATAATATTAATTTAATATTTCTAGTTTAATATTAATTTATAATATTAATTTAATTTAATATATTTAAATATATTTGTGGAATTAAACGCCATTTATACGGGACCGTTTGGGAGCGTTCGATATCGCGTTGTAGGTGATAAAAGGAAGGATTATTTTAACAGTTCTTGAACAGTATGTTTTTTTTAATTAACAAGGAAGTTAGGTAATTAACGAGGCCACAGGCCGACACTTTTTATACCTATTGTTAATTACTTTTTCTTTGAAGTTTATAATATAGGTACTATAATCTATACTAATAATCTATACTAATAAATAAAATTGAAGTGTCTGTCTGTAATATCGAAATAACTAACTCATATTAAGCTCATATGGTTATTTGAACGACACTATAACCGAATCACACGTTTTTAAAATTTTTGTCTGTCTGTCTGTCTGTCTGTCTGTCTGTTTGAACGGGGTAATCTTTGGAACGGCTGAACCAATTCTGACGGGACTTTCACACACAAGTAGATAATTAACCAGGGAGTAGGTAACATAGGCTACTTTTTTAACCGACTTTCAAAAAAGGAGTAGTTGTGTTTTTCTACCTATGTACACCGATATCTCCGAGATTTCTGTACCGATTTGCGTAATTTTTTTTAATCGATAGAGAAACATTGCGACACTGTCCTACAAAAAATTTGGATTCCAACTCCTCAATCCTGATGCTGTAGGGGTCTGATCCCCAAAACTAATGGGATTTAGGCACTGTCGGTTATTTAAATTAATATTGGGGATACCAATTAAAGACTATTGTTGAATGACCTCGAGTAGGTACATGTCCAACTCCTCAACCCTGATGCTGTAAGGAATTGCATTCCGAAATCGTAAGGATCCCACGGAATTTTTCCGTTTTGTGGACGGGTTACTACTTACTACAGATAGGCTACTTTTTTTTCTGGAAAATCAAAGTTCCCACGAGATTTTTACAAACCTAAATACACACGGGCGAAGCCGTGGGCATCATCTAGTAGTAAATATGTGTATACGAGGTATATGAGGTAGAGGTACTTAAATAAGGTAAATAAAAAATATTTTATTTACCTTATTTATTTTATATTTAAATTGGAATTTAGATTCCATTTTATCATTAAAACAGTGATATCTATACTTTTCTTTGGTTTCAATTAATAAATAAGGAACAATAAACTGTCTTTATCACATATTGTGTTTAACACTAATAATTTCTAAATGACGGCGTTGTGTCTGATTTACTTTTATAAACATTGCGAATATCATTATAGGTACTCTTTCAAATGATTTTCATTAGGTCCTAGGTTCGGTAAATACTAAGGATTATGTATGACCGAGGTACAATTTATATGTTGCGTCTTATCTGCATGTTTGAGGAAAAAACGTATAAATATTGCACTTGTAATAACTGGAAGTTGAACTTGAATAATATCATTGTTAAGTTTTGTAGGTAGCTACTTATATGGTTATATAATCTCCGCAAGGAACTTATTACCCTTTCTCGCGAAAACCTTGTTGAGGTCAGTTAAGTGCTTACCTTTAGGCAGTTCGTATTGGTCTCGAAATACCGAAAATATGTCAGGTTCACTGCGATTATAAGCGAACATCGGTGTTTGCAACATAACTTCAACAATCCTACTTTTCGGCGTGATGTTTTCTCTCTTCTGTATTCTATTGTTTTCCTTGCAAAATTCTTTACACTGTTTCGATTTAGCGTAATCATAATCATTCATTGCGGCTCTTACGCCGTGAAAGGCTTTCAAGTTCAATGTCACGGCACTAATAAATAATAGATAAAAAAATAAACTTGACACATCCCCCATTTTACTCAATGATATTAAAGAATATAACATATATATGTATATAATAAAATTTAACTAAACTTTTACTGTTGACTGTTAAAACAAGACTTGTTGGTTTTTATATTACGCTAAGAAATATATATCGTTTATATTTCGCGAACAGGTTGTAATACCGTTGTAGTTAGAGTTGGTTGCTGCTATTGATGTAAACCCCTCGCTTGTACAAACCCCATAAACAGAATCTAGGCAAATGAGGATATCTACCGTATTAAACAACATTGATAGATACTAGTAGTGCATAGATGAATGAAATTTATTTTGGTTTAATATCATATTATGTAAACAGACCGCGTTGTAAAAAACTGAACCGCTTATTTCCGGTTTAATAAACATAACTAACTATTCGAGATTCATACCCGATTTCAACTAAAAAAATCCCCTAAGTAAGCAGCCCTTAGCATAAGACATTACATAAATCTAGACGTCATCTGTAGCGTTTAGGTATCCCTTAAACCAAAAACAACAAATCGTTGTCCTAATTGTGGTTAAATGTACCCTAAAATTTAGGCATTGTCGGTGAAAATAGGAATTAATCTTTTAAATCAGTCTCATATTAGAGACATAAATTTCCTTAAAATTATACTGACCACATAAACTGAACGCGACGTTCGGACTTGACCATTTTTTATGAAAAAATCATTAATTTTATTTAACCTCTGCGATTACCACAAGTTCAATGCCTTTCCTGATTTTGCAGTTGTTACTTATTTTTACCTACGACGAAACGGAGATGGTATATTATATTTTTGGCGCTAGAGGTTGTGTTTTTGGTGCGGTTTTTTGTTACCATTTTCTGAAAGACTACTGCGGTTTAAATGCGATTTAAATGCGGGTTTTTGAATTAAGTACCTACGTACCACTTCTCAGCAGGTTCTTAGGTCCATATTTTATGGCTTCAGGCCGTTGCAAGCGTGGTTTTTAACCCCCGACGCAAAAACGACGGGGTGTTATAAGTTTGACGTGTCTGTGTGTGTGTGTGTGTGTGCGTGCGTGCGTGCGTGCGTGCGTGCGTGCGTGCGTGCGTGCGTGCGTGCGTGCGTGTGTGTGTGTGTGTGTGTCTGTCTGTCTGTCTGTTCCCCTGTGGCGTTCAAAAGGGTGAACCGATTTGAATGCGGTTTTTTTTGTTTAAAAGGTGAATTAGTCGAGAGTGTTGTTAGCTATGTTTGATGAAAATCGATCCAAGATGGCCGCCGCTACAAAATGGCGGATTACATAGGTATTATTTCACAATTCGCTTAATATGGGTATCAAATGAAAGGGCTTGACTAGTAGAATAGCAAGCACTATGCAAATCCAAGATTGCCGCCGCCACAAATGGTGAATGTCGGGGGTTTTAAATTTTTAAATTATACCTACTTGTAATTTGAATACGTTACCATTTTCTGAAAAACTACTGGGCCGATTTTGAAGCCGTTCTTGGCATTACACAGGTAGCACATAAGAGCAGGGTCTTAAATGAAGGTTTTAGGTTATATGGCCACCAATGAGCGCTGCAGTAGTGGTTTTGTTTAATTTTAATTTTTAACCCCCGACGCAAAAACGACGGGGTGTTATAAGTTTGACGTGTCTGTGTGTGTGTGTGTGTGTGTGTGTGTGTGTGTGTGTGTGTGTGTGTGTGTGTGTGTGTGTGTGTCTGTCTGTTCCCCTGTGGCGCTCAAACGGGTGGACCGATTTGAATGCGGTTTTTTTTGTTCGAAAGGTGATTTAGTCGAGAGTGTTGTTAGCTATGTTTGATGAAAATCGGTCCAAGATGGCCGCCGCTACAAAATGGCGGATTACATATTTTTTCACAACTCCCTTAATATGGGTATCAAATGAAAGGGCTTGACTAGCAGAATAGCACTATTGCAAATCCAAGATGGCCGCCGCCATAAAATGGCGTATGTCGGGGGTTTTTTAAATTTTCAATTTACACTTGTTACATGTTCAATTACTACTAATGAACTATTATCGTGGAGTCGGAGCTTTGCACAAGAATTTCGTTACCATGGAAATACAATAAAATGAAAATTCCGGCTTCCATCTCACCCTGATGCTGCACTGCTGGCAACTGCTGGAAACCGTCAGGACAAAGGATTGATCCTGGCCGATTGTGAATTTTTTGTGACAATAGTTAGATACATACCTATGTACATAATATAAAATTAGCCACTATAGTCCCTGTTTCAATGTTATATTAATTCATAATTGACAGTTCTAAACCCCCATAGTTCAGGTGGACATTACTCCTGCAACATCAGGATTGAGGAGTTGCGCCAAATATTTTTTAGGGACCATCTCGCAAACTTACTCCTTCGATTAAAATAAATTACGCAAATCATTCCAAAAAGTGTGTCTGTGTGTGTGTGTTTGTGTGTGCGTGTGTGTATGTCTGTTCCCCTGTAGCGCTCAAACGGTTGAACCGATATGAACGCGGTTTATTTGTTTGAAAGGTGAATTAGTTGAGAGTGTTGTTAGCTATGTTTGATGAAAATCGATCCAAGATGGCCGCCGCTACAAAATGGCAGATTATATTTTTTTCACAACTCCCTTAATATGGGTATCAAATGAAAGGGCTTGACTAGTAGAATAGCACTATGCAAATCCAAGATAGCCGCGACCACAAAATGGCGAATGTCGGGGATTTTTTACATTTTAAATTTAAATACTTGTTATTTTATTTATTTATTTTACTATCCGACTTTTGTTTATGCATTTATCTACTCACTATACTATCTCATATCTTAAAATCCTGATTAAGAAATCAAAATGTATCATAATATATTGGCCTACTTCATTCACATACATTTATAATATTAAAATAGTAGTTTATGAAACGGTTGCATAATAGAGGTTATTAAAACACGAGTGTTAGTTTAAAAAACGAGCCGCAGGCGAGTTTTTTAATAGTATTACACGAGTGTTTTAATTACTAATTATGTAGAGTTTCATACACTACTTTATCTAAGCTCATCAATAGGTATCTTACGTATAAAAGAAAAGACTAAGAAATTAACAAAATTATTTATTATAATAAGTATTCATGTTTTGGATATTGCAATTTATAAATGTACTCAATTCTTCAGGGGAGAACGTTTTTGCATTTTTTCCCTTAAAGCCCTGCGATTTTCTTTTTAAAACAGCAATCAGTCTTGTGTATTTAATAATATCGATTTGGTTGTAGATACTCAATATACTTTTGAGCATTGAGTTTAGCCCATAAGGACAAAGACTTAAAGGAGGATGGGCAAAAATGTATGAACGTTGGTCTACCTAATCAACACAAACGCCCTCTATGGAAATAAGAAGCTAATAAGTAGTTAATCAAATTACGTATAGCGTTTATGCCAAAATATATGGGAGTTTTTCAAAATTCACTAAAAAATAAATGTTTTAAAAATACTCTATATTAGTAATTCTACTATGAATTTAATTAATAGTGCGTAGCGTTCTACGTTAAACTGCCTCTTAGGTCTAATGGTTAGCATAATCGACTGCAGATCACGAGGTCCCGGGTTCGATTCCCGGGTCAGGCAAATAATTGTTAGGTATTGGGTTTTCCTGTCAAGAAATTCTCAGTGCCAGCTCGGAGTTGGTAGTTGGCGCTGTTTCACCCCCGTGCCTCAGAGAGCACGTTAGGCAGTCGGCCCCGGTTATTATTACTATCATGTGACAATAATCGTTAAAGCCCACCAACTTACATTGGAGCAGCGTGGCGGGTTTAAGCTCTAAATCCCTCTCCTTTGAGAGAGGAGGCCTGTGCTCAGCAGTGGGACGTTAAAAGTCTGTAGGTGGTGGTGGCGTAGCGTCTATAAAATATAGAATTAAATACATTGGTCAAGTTGGCAGCAGGGGGCACAAAAGCGGCCTAATGTCGGGCCCAACATAACTAATAATAGTAATAAGTCGAGATTATTAGCACACAAGTAGATAGGTACAGAGGGAAAGCTTCATACAAACTACATATGTGTGCGTGTACCTACAGCGGGCCGCTTGTAGAAGCTTCCCCTCTGTACCTATCTACTCGTGTGATTATTAGCTTTATCGTTAGAAAGCTGCGAACTATTCCTATCGTTACTAGGTGGCATATTATGTCCTTCATAGCCTAATACTTCTATATCTTGCGGTCATAAAACAGAAAATAAGGTAAGGGGCTGCATTATGTTTTTCTCGAAAATCTCATGAACCCCAAGACTTACAGCTTTGCTTCCATATAATAAAATTAAGTACTAAAAATAAGCTTTTCATTGAAATAGGTTTCATTTGTGTTGAGTAGGTAGACCACTTTGCCCATCCTCCTTTATTTGATAATTCTTGGAAATATGCTAGCATTACATTTTCTGAAAATGAAGTGGTTTTTTTCAAAATTTTCCAACTCATAAAATCTTGGTAACATTTATCGTAAATTTTCTTTGATTTTGCTGGCAAAAGATTATTTGTCATTCCCGATGCTATTTCCAGAATGTCTGGTGGAGTTAAATTCTCTTCAGTATCACTGCTAGACATTTTTCCGCGCAACAAAAATCACTTGCAAAATTTTGAGTTACAAAAACTGAATAGTAAATAAATAATAAATTAAAAATTTAAATAATAGGCGCCAAAATTCAATTGTCAATTTCGAATGTGCGGTGCGTGCAGTGCGTCTATGGTCAATTATGGTAGCACTACACTCTGTCCTCTGGCCGCATCTTGCTACCGCCACACTTTCGCAGTAGTAGTAATAGGGTAACTTTGATAGCGGGATAATCATTGTAAGTAACAAAATTAAACTAACTAACTATTGTAAACTAACTATTGTACCTATTTCTTTTAAAATGTTTCTTTTGTTTAATTTATGTTTTTTTGGTGTACAATAAAGTATTAAATAATAATAATAATAATAAACACCCGGCATGGCTCAAAAATACCAGAACCCAGTGCCTGTACTATAATGTAGAAAAAATTATTTTTTAACATTGTTTTGCAATAATTTCCTAACAAAGTAGTGTTATAATGAACTTTTTTAATTTTTTTTTTAAATATTATAGATGTATGTGAATAAAGTAGTCCAATATATGACACATTTTGATTTCATATTCGGAATTTTATGATATGAGAGTAGATAAACTATATAATCAGTTAGAGATCTATATTGTTAATGCACTACCTTGATTGAATAACGTGTAGGAACTAGAATAAAAAGTCAACTTTGGTTAAGACCATAAGTTTTAGCAATTAAGTACCTACCTATTAACAAAATAAAGAAAAATGTTAGGAATCGTAACTTCAACTGCATCGCAAATCAAAGTACCTACTTAATTAAGTACTTGTGCAATTAAAAATATAATATTATGATGCCAGGTGCTGTGGTTTGAAAAAAAAATATCATTCTTTTACTACAATAGACCAATAGATAGTCTAGGGTCCAGAAAGACTAGGGTACTTTTAAGAAATGGCTTAGAAATATGTATATGTCAAATAAGCTCAGTGGCTATATCATTTTCTAATAGTCACTGAGTTTACGAATACGCTGATCAGCAAGTAAGTAATATTATATAATCGTAAAAGTAGATCAAAAGCTTGGTACGAAATATTCTGAATAGCCGCTCTAGTATACCTAGAAGTGCTCTACATACACTGTTAGATCCGAAGCTAAATACAATGGAAATACGCTCCAAATTGGCGGTAGTAAAAAACAATCGTATTTTTCGACAACTGTGAGTAGTATAGACCAATAAGTAAGTAGTGTCGATAATTTTTGAAAAAAAAAAAAAAAGAAAATCACAGTAGGATGAAACCCATTGGAAAAGGACGAGAATATTATAAAAATACAAGGAAAAATAATTTACGGGCGATCTGAGCTCGGGAAAAAAAGGGGGGGAGTTTTAAGAGTAAAAAACGGTTTATCTCGATTTCCGGCAAAACTACAAGTCCTATGGAAAAAAATTAAATGGTAAAGTTGTAGGTAATAAAAAGATCTACAACTTTTGTATTTACACTTTTTTCACATAACCTCAAAATGTATGTGAAAAGTTCAAAAAACCAAGTTTTTGGTTTTTTTATTTTTATCTTTTACAAGAATTTTTTTTTCACGGAATTTTGTGAAAACTTACCTTTTTATGTCCCAAATACACTGTAATTTATTTGATTTGAAATATTTAGTTTTTCTCCTTATCATGATCAACCCATTACCGGCTCACTACAGAGCACGGGTCTCCTCTCAGAGTGAGAAGGGTTTTGGCCATAGTCTACCACGCTGGCCAAGCGGATTGGCAGACTTCACACACCTTTGAGAACGTTATGGAGAACTCTCAGGCATGCAGGTTTCCTCACGATGTTTTCCTTCACCGTTAAAGCAAGTGATATTTAAATACTTAAAACGCACATAACTCCGAAAAGTTAGAGGTGCGTGCCCCGGGATCGAACCCACGACCTCCGATTAGAAGTCGGTTGTCCTAACCACTAGGCTATCAGTTGTAGATACTCAATATACTTTTGAGCATTGAGTTTAGCCCATAAGGACAAAGACTTAAATTTATTTGATAATTCTTGGAAATATGCTAGCATTACATTTTCTGAAAATGAAGTGGTTTTTTTCAAAATTTTCCAACTCATAAAATCTTGGTAACATTTATCGTAAATTTTCTTTGATTTTGCTGGCAAAAGATTATTTGTCATTCCCGATGCTATTTCCAGAATGTCTGGTGGAGTTAAATTCTCTTCAGTATCACTGCTAGACATTTTTCCGCGCAACAAAAATCACTTGCAAAATTTTGAGTTACAAAAACTGAATAGTAAATAAATAATAAATTAAAAATTTAAATAATAGGCGCCAAAATTCAATTGTCAATTTCGAATGTGCGGTGCGTGCAGTGCGTCTATGGTCAATTATGGTAGCACTACACTCTGTCCTCTGGCCGCATCTTGCTACCGCCACACTTTCGCAGTAGTAGTAATAGGGTAACTTTGATAGCGGGATAATCATTGTAAGTAACAAAATTAAACTAACTAACTATTGTAAACTAACTATTGTACCTATTTCTTTTAAAATGTTTCTTTTGTTTAATTTATGTTTTTTGGTGTACAATAAAGTATTAAATAATAATAATAATAAACACCCGGCATGGCTCAAAAATACCAGAACCCAGTGCCTGTACTATAATGTAGAAAAAAATATTTTTTAACATTGTTTTGCAATAATTTCCTAACAAAGTAGTGTTATAATGAACTTTTTTAATTTTTTTTAAATATTATAGATGTATGTGAATAAAGTAGTCCAATATATGACACATTTTGATTTCATATTCGGAATTTTATGATATGAGAGTAGATAAAAATTATTATAACACTTTTTTGTTAGGAAATTCTTGCAAAATAATGCTATAAAATAATTTTATCTCCATTATAGTACAGCGCTGGTCGAGTCACGACTCTGGGTTCTAGATTTTTGAGCCATAGCGGGAAATTAGCTCGACCTCCTTGGCCGTTTACCTGAGACATATAGTATTGTCTATGGCTCTTGTGTGCTATTGTATTACGTACTATAATTTTAGATATTGTACGAATTAATATAGAGCATATTTTCTTCCTGGATTTTTATTTAGACGTGACGGTGCGGCGGCCAGAGTGGTGGCGCTACTTTAATTGACCATAGACAATAGACATCACCTGACACTGCAGTCCGCAGGCATATTTTGTAACAACTGAATTTTGGCGCTACGCATAGTTATATTATTTAAATTTTTTATTTATTTATTTTGTTACTCAAAACTTTACAAGACGTGGTTTTTGTTGTGCGGAAAAATGTCTAGCAGTGATACTGAAGAGAATTTAACTCCACCTGACCACCGACCAACAATCTTTTACCAGCAAAATCAAGGAAAACTCACGACAAATATTACCAAGATTTTATGGTTTGGATTTTAAGATATGAGTTTAGATAAAGTAGTGTATGAAACTCTACATAATTAGGTATTAAAACACTCGTGTGATACTATTAAAAAACTCACCTGCAGATCGTTTTTTAAATTCACACTCATGTTTTAATAACCTCTATTATGCAACCGTTTTATAAACTACTATTATTTGACTTGTTTGCGATTTGAAGTTTTGACGTTCATAATGTCAATTATTGCATTAGGTGGCCACTAATCGCTAATAATTAAAAAATCTTTGCTATTTAAAATTTTCAGGCGCATTTTTTTATATCTTTTTATAGTGTTTCTCGCTTTTTCTCTGATCTTAAAACTTATACGATTGTAAATAAATACTTATAAGCTTTAATATGACGTACTGTTTGTCAATGAACATGAATATTTTTTGAGCGTTACATGAGGGAGTGTGATGCATCAATCGCATTCAATACTCACAAAATAAAGAGTTCAGCGCGCCTAAAGAAGTTTTCACTAAAAATACGGACTGATTTGAAAATCTCCTTCTTTGTGAAATTCCGTTAAACCCGATCAAGTGCAAGTCAGTCTCGCGCATAGAGGGCTTCGTGCCTTGGAAGGAAACATATGAATATTTCGGGTTTAATTATAATTATTCGACGTAAAATAATTTCGTCTGAAGATTATTACGGATTTGCAAGAAAACTGTGGTTTATTTTATTTTATTTATTTATTTATAGGTACTTAATATTTTACATTTTGTTTCTTGACGTTCTGAAACTCTGAGTTTATGTGGACTTTGCACATTCTTCCAATAATTATAATAAACTGTATGTATACCATTATATCATTAACTATACAAACTTAATAAATAAACTACAAATTTATCTACATACGGGTAATTCTAAGTTATGAGGTATTTTCAACGGCAACAATAAAAAATCATATATACATATTTAATTTATTTGAAATAACACTGTTATGTCATAATAGTTACCGCTTTCTATATGGTCACTTAAATTCACCAATTAAATGTATGTAATTTAGTCGCAAAAGCGCCTCAAATATGAAAAATGTATCTCCCCTGCCATGTCCCCTAACCATATTATGTTAGTCAATCGATAGTTTTAACTAAATTTAAATTATGTAGTAAATTAAACTTTAATAATTTAGAAATTAGACTAATTAAATTAATGCAATCCAAGAAAAAACAACACCTAACATTTTTTTTTTCATATTAACTATAATGTCTACATTTGTCCCTCATATTTAGCGTCTCTTCCCCTGGCATTATGTATTAATTTAAAACTCACGACTGTTTACTTTGCTGCGTAAATTGCGACCTTCAAAACAAAGCATTCAACGTGAAGTTTGCGGCAAGCATTCACGACGCAAGCATGCGGTCATTTTGTCCGCCATTTCAGTGAAACTACTTGCTAGGAGTAGTTGTGAATCAGTGAATGTGTTCTCTCCCCTGGTAAATTTTTTTTCGCAATTATAAGCCTAAATACTTTATTTTCTTTAAATAATTACTGTAATTTATGCATAGAATCGTATTCTTCTTTGTTAATTACGTATAACAAAAACTTTGACGTTTATACCTGTTTTTTAACAGAAAAGTATCTCCCCTGCCTTCTCTCCCCTGCCTCTTAAGGTGCCAGGGAAGATGCTTACTGTCCAGGGGAGATACAAATATGTCGTATTGGAGTATTTTTACAGCCGATACGTGTACTGTTTTCATAATTTAGTGAATACATCCATATTTTATAATCTTACTCTATTCCACTTTTTCTTAACATTATAATTTCACTTAGGTACTTAATGGAACATCGAACAATGTTTTTGTTTGAATACCGATTGCCTGATTGTTAACGGTGGATTTATTTTGTCCCAGGAAAATCAGTCAGTTAGTCAATTATCACGGATCGTCAGGAACAGTATCAGAATAGAAAATAAAGTCCTACCCTGTACGCCTTATATCTCCCCTGTATTTAGTATCTCCCCTGGTCCATTATAAAATAACAAATAATAAATTAATTGACTGGCTGCTTTTCAGGTATGAAGATAATAAGTGTTTCTATAAAGAAATACTACAATAGGGTATTTGACAACATTGAAAATATACTATTGATTGTGGTCATCTTATCAGATAATAGCCTAAAAAAGACATATTTCACTCAATCAAACTAAACTATGTAATTTTACGCGATATTTTGCACGAAATAAAACATAATAATTTTTGAAATTTTATCAGGAACGTGAACGCTCTGGGATTGTTTGTGATGTCACTTGATAGCACGTAACTTGGTTGATATAATTGAAGTTTATCAAGTCAACCGAAACTAAACTTTATACTTGAAAGAATAAGATTGATATTAAAATGAGTAGGTATAACAATTTAGAACATTACGATACAGCAGTCGCCTTGCGTAGCGTCTCTGTCGCACGCACCGAGTTCCGAAAAGGAGCGAGCGAGAGAAGTGACTTGCATAGCGATTTGTGACGTCACGCGTATCATGTGATCAGAAATGTCGTTTTTGGCGTGGTTTTCAAAACTTAAACTTTATCATTGATTTAATTCTTAATACTGTAGATATTGCGAAAAATATCAATGTAGTGTGTTTTAATAAGTAATCTATACTAATAAATAAAATTGAAGTGTCTGTCTGTAATTTCGAAATAACTACCACATTTTAAGCTCATATGGTTATTTGAACGATACCATAACCGAATCACACGTTTTTAAAATTTTTGTCTGTCTGTCTGTCTGTTTGAACGGGCTAATCTTCGGAACGGCTGAACCGATTTTGACGGGACTTTCACAGACAAGTAGAGGATTAACCAAGGAGTAACATAGGCTACTTTTTCAACCGACTTTCAAAAAAGGAGTTGTGTTGAAATCGGTAAATACAGATGTTAAAAACGCCCTGATAGGTATTTTCGCTGCGCGCGATCGCGACGGCCGACGCGGACGCTCGCGCTCCCCGCGCCGCGCCACGCGCCCCTGCGCCCTGCGCCCGCCGTACGCGGTACCGCGGTACGCCGCCGCGCGGCGGGGGGCGGGTGGACCAGAAATCTACTTATCCCTCAGGATTTGTGAAAAATCGAAATTCACGCGGGCGAAGCCGCGGGCAAATGCTAGTAAAGAATAATTTAAAACAATTTCCAAAAATTAGTCAAATACCCTATTGTATTAACATTCTATTATTTTTGTCATGCCGCCTATCCTAATAACTTAGTACCTGTTAACTTAGAATTACCCATACAAGGTAACTTACTAGCTTATAGTAAGGTAATTTAATAATAAATAATAATAAATAATTAATAATGAGTAGCGCTGTGAAGTGACGATGGCATCGCAGAGTGCACTCCAGCGTCAAACCTGTTTCGATCTGGCATTATAGTATATAATTATACTAATATAATAAAGCGGAAGAGTTTGTTTGTTTGAACGCGCTAATATCAGGAACTACTGGACCGATTTCAAAAATTCTTTTACCGTTGGATATGTACGTGATCCTCGAGTGCTATAGGCTATATATGTACCACGGCCGAAGCCGGGGCGGACCGCTAGTATATTATATTATACAGGTTGTTCAGAAAGCAGGTAAGACATAATTTTCAAATTTTCTGGATGTGACTCTTGGAAATATTTTTTCAGACCCGTTTTATGTTTCTATCCGTGATTGAATCTAGGTACTAATGGCAATGGTAGTGGTAACCATCGTTTTTTTTTGCAATCCGTATCCATACTAATATTATTAAATGCAAAAATGTGTCTGTCAGCTACCTTTACACGGTTTAACCGCTGAACCGATCGTGACATTAGACACAAAAAATAGTTGCATTCTGGAGATGTATATAAGATATTTTTTATCCCGGAAAATCAAAGATTTGAAAAATCTAAATTTTCGCTGACGAGTCTGTGTATCAGCTGGTAGGTACTATTTACAGAAATTTTCTAATAATAATTCAAAGTTGTTTTTCTCGGTTTAAAAAGTCTTTTATGTTCATTTCCAGGATACCACCTATCTCCGTGCTTAATTTCATCAAGATCGGTTAAACTGTTAGATTTTGAAAATGTAGGAACCTTTTTACGCCCCAACTTATTAAGAATACGAAACGAATAGTTATTTATTACTACTTAAATGTTCCATGAAAATTTTATAAGCTCCGCTGCTTTTAAGCCTATCACCATCGCAGGTGCATTAGTATGTGCTGATATTGTACGTGGTAGAACGCTTGAATCGACTACTCGCAATCTCTTGATCCCGTGTACTCTGAGTTCAGGGTCCACGACGGCTAAGGGGTCACCTTCAGGTCCCATACGGCAGGTTGCTATTTGGTGATGCAGGGTCGCAGTGAGAGTACGCAATGCACATTCCCAGTATTCGTCAGAATCGAATGTATACATTCGACACGTTTTATATTTAGCTGGGTGTATTCTGGCACCGTAACGTTGAAATGGAGCTGTTGCTGCTAGGGCTTGGATGTGTCGAATTGCCGCCACAAACGTTGCTACATCCCTGGGATCTGTTAAATAGTTGCCGAATAGACGGGGATGACTGAAAGGATTGTTATTTTTCAATTCTAAATATCCGAAGGATTTAGGATGCAGTAACATCGGAAACGCGCTCCACGTGTCTTTACCATCGATAGATCCATACGCTTCATTGAAAAGGCTTTCAGAAATTCTCATTCCTCTGCGAACAGCTCTACTCGCACCGGGCCCACCGTCGGAGACTATAGATCCGCCTATATTAATAAGTTCTATATCTGGAACCGAGGTATCAGGATCGTCGCTAACTGGTGTTTTTATATAGCCAATACCTTCCACTCCGCCGGGCGATGCCAAACCACCGTCGCCATGTTGAAGCCAGTTAACAACAGTTTGTAGATTCGAAACTCTGTTTTCAATCAAACTTATCCCCGTTACATTTAATGTAAATATTAATCCCGGGAAGCAAATGTGGTCATATAACCTCCGACCCACTGGAAGATTATGAATTACCGGTATTCCTATAGAGTTTAAATGTTCTTGTGGTCCGATACCAGACAGCATCAGAAGTTGCGGTGACGCTATAGGTCCGGCTGATACTATAACCTCCTTCCGTGCTAGGACAGTATGAAGAAGCTTGTTCCGTACGTATTCTACACCATAAGCTATTTTCGTTTCAGGATCAATTAATATTTTTGTAGCTGTAGTGTCTTGTAATATATGCAAGTTGGGTCTTTTTTTATGTCCGTGTAGAAATACTTTAGCTGCGCTGCTTCTTCGTCCGTTGCTGATAGTGACTTGTACTCTACCGAAACCCAACTGCTCTGGTGCGTTATAGTCCACCGTTGGATGCCCCAATATTGTACCAGCTTCCAGAAATGCATCTAATAAGCGGGTTCTGTAATGAAAAAGGTATATAAATATATATTACTAGCGGTCCGCCCCGGCTTCGCCCGTGGTACATAATTTATAGCCTATAGCACTCAGGGATCACGTACATATCCAACGGCGAAAGAATTTTTGAAATCGGTCCAGTAGTTCCTGAGATTAGCGCGTTCAAACAAACAAACAAACAAACAAACAAACAAACTCTTCCGCTTTATTATATTAGTATAGATATTAGGACAAGATTTCTAGATTCATATCTTTAATTTGGAATGAATAGAAGTACTTAAGTAGGTAAAAAGAAGCTTTTTGTCCGTCTCCGGGATTTAAGCTATTACTCTGTGCCAAATTTTGTATTGTTTCTAATATTTTTTTTTTGTGAGAAATGCAAAATATTCCCGCAGCAGAACTGCTATTGTTCAAATAAACAAAAGAGGCCGCAGTTCGGATATACTTAAATTTTATTTATATAAATAGATACAAATAATAGTATAATTACTTTATTGGTACAAACTCCACAGGCAGCTCTCCGTTCTGACCTCTATGGGGTTTCTTTTCATACCCTTTTAGGTTAGCTTTCTCCAAATCGATGTAGTGCTTAAGAATATCACTGTAGGACCTGGAATTCAGAAAATTTTGAATTTATAGACGTTAAATTCATGTTTTTACACGCTTTATATTAGCTTCACCTGTATGTATGTTTGTAACCGACTTCTTTGAACGCCATTTTGACCCACTTTAAACGGTCAGATTTCATTCAAACTTTGTAGATTTATCGAGGATCGATGACAATACACTAATTTGATAAGATTACTTCATTATTCAATTTGGAAAATAAGATTTTGTGTTCATTTATCAAAATTCGTCGGTAAGGAAAAACAATGAACATTCAAAATCGCACAGTAACTAACTGTATACTAGGGTAAACAGAATCGATGTCACGCACAACTAAAATCTAAGCACAAAACGCACGAATGCGAAGATAAAACAATATTAAAACAAAATAATAATATTATTAATTAGTACTTATTTACTTTAATCATATTGTACGATTTACAATAAAAAACAAATAAAATAATTTATTAATAATTAATATCTGTTGTATTTTAAGTGACATGATTTTTTTAGTGTTTTATAAATAAACCAAACTAAAAAGTAGAAAATAAATAATAGTTAAAAAAAACTAAAAAACACGTTTTTTATAGAAAACCAAACTAAAAAATAGAAAATAAATTTTAATAAATATAAATTAATAATAGTGTGCATATGAAAAAAAGTATTTTATCTAAAAAAAGCGTGGGGTGCTTTTAAGATATTATCGAAATGATAATCCTCTATACACCCATGCACCCCACGCTTTTTTTTAATAAAATACATTTTTTTCATATGCACACTATTATTAATTTATATTTATTAAAATTTATTTTCTATTTTTTAGTTTGGTTTTCTATAAAAAGCATGTTTTTTAGTTTTTTTAAACTAT
The DNA here is from genome assembly GCA_920104075.1 of Melanargia galathea. Classification (NCBI taxonomy): domain Eukaryota; kingdom Metazoa; phylum Arthropoda; class Insecta; order Lepidoptera; family Nymphalidae; genus Melanargia; species Melanargia galathea. Next base: position 21,498,362 of record OV049857.1, on the reverse strand, counting down.
TATTTATTTTTAAATGGGTTTTTCATTTTGTAGGATGCTCCATTGTAATTTAATATGTCGATAAGACAATTCAGCTTAGCGAACAGGACAAACAATATCTATGTCAATGTAACAAAAATTATATAAAATGCATCACAAGTTGGATTTCAAAAGATATAATTGTAAAAACTGTTTATATATTTTATATAATTGTAAAAAATATAAAAACACGGACAAAACGACGTTTTCTAAAAATGAAACCTAGCTAGATCCGTTTATCGCCCCCGAGACCCCCTGCTTACATATTATATACAAGAATTGCTCGTTTAAAGGTATTAGATAGATTAGCAGAGCGCTTCGAGCACACGAGTAGAAATAGGTACACAGAGGAAGCTTCATACAAGCGGTCCGCTGTAGGTACACTCACGCACACACGAGCTCTCACCAACGGTTCACGGACGCTCCGCTGGGAGTCAGTTGGGTGACAAACGACAAGGCTTTTACTGAGAATAAAGTGTTTGGCGAGAGTTTAGAGTTTATGTAAAATAGTGTAAATTATATAAAAAATTAGACTTAAGTGTTGTGTTTAGACAAAAATGTCTAACCATTGTAGAGTATGTTTAAGTTCCACTAGAATTAAGGATATTTCTTTTACATATCTGTACAATAAAATTAATGAAAAGAAATGAATTTATTTATTGTAGGATAGCATGTGCCACTTATGGTATTATGTCAAGACTACCACTGGTTCGGAAATCAGATTCTACTGAATAGAATTAGGTAATAACATTGACAGGTAAGTTAAAATGTGTTATAGCTCCTCTACACAATGGGCCATCGCGATGGGCCTATCTAAGGTACCTACCTATTTAAGTAACTAGGTACTTAATTTACTATAGTAAGTAGGTACTATCAAAGGTACTAACACCAGGGATATCTACGCATGTGCATTATATTTACTTTTAGTAAGTAGATACTACCTACCTAATAAACTGTATAACTTATATATAGTAACTAGCGGACCCGGCAGATGTCGTCCTGCCCGCTATTAGCGCCACCTACCGGGTCCAATTTTTCTACTTACAAACCTTCCTCTTGAATCACTCTATCTATTAAAAAAAACCGCATCAAAATCCGTTGCGTAGTTTTAAAAATTTAAGCATACATAGGGACAGAGAAAGCGACTTTGTTTTATACTATGTAGTGATATAATATAAAAACATTTTTCTTCCAATCAATTATAATACATATCTTGCTACTAGTATATATTATAGTATTTTTATTTTTACCTAAATTTTTTTACATGCAACAGGTGACAACCCTATCAGAATAGGTATAAATTTTGGACGTTATTAGGTAGCTTCCCCTCTGTACCTATTTCTACTCGTGTGCTTCGAGCACGAGTCGAACGCTCGAAGCGTGCTCTAAGCGTGCTCGTTCAGGGCTCCTCTACTCGAATTATATTTTCGTTACTTACCTACATGCTTTAGAAGAAAATATTTATTTTAGTATACGTAAACATGCAAATTATTATTATTTTATAGCTAACCTGGCAGCGGCAGCCAATCTGACCAGTGCGGGTAGGCTTAATATACCTACTATACGTGATGGGTCACTTTCAACGACTGAAAAATGTCCTTGAATGTTAAAATATTCGTGTTTATTTGGTAACATTTAATTAATGTGACTTTTATGAAGCAGTCCTAAGAATTGGTAGGTACCTACGAATTAATATAGGTACATATTTTGTTTCTTCATTCGCTCAGTCTTACATTTACCTATTTAATAGCTAGGAAAACCTCTTTTCTGGGATAAAAGTATCCTATACGGTTATACCTACGTGTCCAGTATGCTATCTATCTATGTGCCCAGTTTCAGCTCAATCGGATGATCGGTACGCAAAGGCATAAAAGTCGAACAGACAAGACAAACTTTAATTTTTATACATTAGACTAGTTTTGCCCGCGACTTTGCCCACGTGAGTTAGATTTTTCAAAAATTCCGCGAAAAAAAAAGTAGCCTATGTCACACTCTAGGCCTCCTCAACTATATTCTACTAACTAACTCTGTTGTTGCGTGATTTACGGACTAACCAACAAACACTTTCGCAATTATCTATACTAATAAATAAAATTGAAGTGTCTGTCTGTAATATCGAAATAACTACCTCATATTAAGCTCATATGGTTATTTGAACGCTACCATAACCGAATCACATGTTTTTAAAATTTTTGTCTGTCTGTCTGTCTGTCTGTCTGTCTGTCTGTCTGTCTGTCTGTCTGTTTGAACGGGCTAATCTTCGGAACGGCTGAACCGATTTTGACGGGACCTTCACATACAAGTAGAGAATTAACCAGGGAGTAACATAGGCTACTTTTTTAACCGACTTTCAAAAAAGGAGGAGTTGTGTTTTTCTACCTATGTACACCGATATCTCCGAGATTTCTGAACCGATTTGCGTAATTTTTTTTTTAATCGATAGAGAAACATTGCGACCCTGTTCTATAAAAAATTTGGATTCCAACTCCTCAATCCTGATGCTGTAGGGGACCTAATCCCCAAAACTAATGGGTTTTAGAAACTTTCGGTTATTTAAATTGATATTGGGGGTACCAATTAAAGACTTTATCGTTGAATGAACTCGAGTAGGTACATATCCAACTCCTCAACCCTGATGCTGTAAGGAATTGTATTCCGAAATCGTGGGGATCCCACGAGATTTTTCCGTTTTGGGGACGGGTTTCTACAGATTAGCTACTTTTTGTTCTGGAAAATCAAAAGTTCCCACGGGATTTTTAAAAACCTAAATCCACACGGGCGAAGCCGTGGGCATCATCTAGTAAGCAATATTTGTAGCGATACGAATTTCTTTTATGACTAATTTATAAGGAATGTTGACCTGAATTGGTAACCGGTTCAGATGTACGAGATACAGATTTTTTTGCCAAGAGTTGTCAAAATATTGTGATTTTATGGCTATAACGGAGCATGAATAGTTCACAAACTCAAAAACAAATTTCACCTACATTGGATCTTCAATCGAGTGTCCGTTCTAAAAATAAACAGTTTTGGTTTGGTGTAGCCTTAAGCTAGAGACACACTGGTCCCACGTACGCAACGTATGCAACGCGTTGCATACAGTTTTTCATATATTTGGAGTCCAAATGTATGAAAAATTGACCAAGTGCGAGTCGGGCCTCGCTCTTTTTGGGTTACGTACATAATTATGAACAACATAATATTTTTGGTGTAAGAAATATTTCATTTCCGAGCTAGACATCGCAACAAACCGTGAAATAAAAACTCAAAAAATGTCCGTTTGTTTTGGTCACAGCTTAGAAACTACTTTATGAATCGTTGTTTTCAGTATTTTTTGTTTAAATACAGTGTATGTTATACCTATAATACACTGAAATTTCATATTCCTAACTGGCTTAGTTTTAAAGATAGCCCCCGTCACAAAAATGGTCTTAAACTGACAACTTTGATGGCCCTCCATTTCCTTATAGTATAGGATCCCGCCGTACAACGACCTTCACCGAGATGCTTATTTGATGAAACGTGTTTTATATTTAATTTAATACGTCAATAAATATATTGCATATGGGTTGCCTAACAAATTCCAGTCCAGGATATGGACTGGAATTTGTTAGGTTGTACATTTTAGGTACATGGGATACGTTATATTTCCGGAAAATTAAAGAGTTTCTGGTTTCGAGTCCCGGGTTGGGCAAAAAAAGACTTATTGGGTTTTTCTGTCAAGAATATTCTTAATTGCCATTGATCTATATTGCCCGAAGTTGGAAGTCTGCCCCGTGCCTCGGAGAGCAAGAAAAACCGCCTGATCCCTCTCCTGTCGTAGGTATCTATTCCAATCGAATTATGAGAAAGAGGGAAAAAGAATGCACCTGTGCGCACACAGGTGCATTATAATATCTCCTGCGCAGCTGGTGCATAAACGTGGTGCTTAAATGGTGTTTTATCGTTTTGGCTAGGCTACTTTGAGATCGGCCGCCGAGGCAGGAATTTGGTCGGGAGGATTTTATAATTCTTAACGGTATCTTATAGGGTATGTATAAGTCCTTATCATTTCACACGATGATCTGAGGCTGCCCTTCTGTACCTAAGCGCCCGTTCAGATGAATCATCATTACGATAAAATACTCTGTTATAGCCGACGACGCAAAAATAAGGATAATCCATTAGATCGAAATTAAGATATGAAAAATCCTTATAATAGGTAAGGTATCACTACATAGTATAAAACAAAGTCGCTTTCTCTGTCCCTATATCCTTATGTATGCTTAAATCTTTAAAACTACGCAACGGATTTTGATGCGGTTTTTTTTAATAGATAGAGTGATTCAAGAGGAAGGTTTATAAGTAGAAAAATTGGACCCGGTAGGTGGCGCTAATAGCGGGCAGGACGACGTCTGCCGGATCCGCTAGTTAGGTATATTTTGTACGAGTTTCAGATCTATTCTAGTTCACATACTCATTATGAGGATTGAATAGTAAGATTTGGTGGGCAATCTTTGGTCCCAAATCACGTAGACCAGACAATATAACGAACTCTGATGAGTTAATTCTGTCAAGGTTGTACCCGGTACATTAGGCGGATGAACACAATTTTAAACTGCCCGTCTGTGTTTACAGGGATAATTGGTTGAGGAATTTTGGGGGCAGGATTCCATTTCCCTATGATTCTCCGTTTCCAGCCATACTAATATCTAAATATTATAGTGCTTAGAATTCCAGTATGATTAACGATCTGTCGATTTTGACAATGGTATGATATAACCTATATGGATGACTATAAAGCGTAGTGTTGCTTGAATAATAATAATAATTTAACTTTAGTCTGACCTTCGCTATTGTTGTAGGTACAAGGTCAGGCTAACGTTTTAATAGATTTCTGTTGTAAGTTTTCAGGAAGTATTTTTAGGACCCTCGTCACGGGGTACCTACTAATAAATATGCCTTTCACTTAGTCACAGTCATAGAGTAAAATAATCCCTATCCCTACTAATATTATTATATAAATACTCTATCTGTCTTTCTGTTACGCTTTCACGCCTAAACCGCTGAAAAGATTTTGATTAAATTTGCTACAGATTAGACCTTGGAAAACGACACAGGTTACCTTTTGTCGCGAAAAAAGGTTTGAAATAGGGGATGAAACTTTGTATGGGAGTTCGTCATTATTGAAGATAATATTAATAATATTATTTATCAACTAAAAATTATAAACTCTGCCCGTCTGCTACCTTTTTTTACAGCTCAACCACTGAACGGATCTTGACCTAATATTATCCTGGAGATGAACACAGGCTATCTACTTTTTATCTCAAAAAATCAAAATGCTCCTCGAGATTTTCAAAAACCTAAATCCACGCAGATGAAGTTGTGGGCATCACCTAGTCCTTTATACATATATATGTATATAATGCGGTAAATTTAATTTTTTTTATTTTACAGTCACCTTGTTCATTATCTTTATTACTAATTACTGTTGCTAAATGCATTTAAATGTGTTCAAAAACATATTTAAATGTGTTTTTGTTTGTTTATTCGTCTTTTATAATTTTCCTGAAATATACAGATCTGATTTAATGCGATTCTTTCCTTACAATGAGTATCACGTTTGAGCAGTTCCTTTATATTTCACGGTTGCAGATAACATGGGGGCATATTTTTTACCACTGTTACCAATTTCCTGATAAACCAGTTGAGGGATTTTCATGCAGTTTTTTTTCACTATGGTGGTATCATCTCAGATCAGATTTATTGATATGTTTAACAGTTAAAAGTCGTCTGGTTGTCTTTTGTATAAAATAAATATAAAATCTCAATTGTGGTGATTGGGTGAATTTATGGTTTTCTTACTCGTGGTCGATCATTTGAAATGACGCACAGCATAGTTATAGTTAGAGTTAGAGTGCGCCGATCGCATTCACCTCTCGATATTCTCTCGCTATTGGTTGAAAACATTGCTGCAGCAAGAATACCATAAATTCAGCCAATCACCAAAATTGAGATAGTAGCAATGATTTGATGCAGCTATTCCGCAATCAACGTGCACGTGGGGCTGCGTGATTTCGTTTTATTTTGTTTATAAATTACTGTTATTAATTATTTTGTGTCTTGATTGCACTGATAAAATGATTGTGTTTAATTTGCATACAACTGTTCATTTACTCAAATCGCATGAATGAATCTGTAAAAAAAAACTGGCATTGACTGACTGTGCTTTTTTGTTTGCATGTTTTTGTGTGCATGTTTTCTTGCATAATGCTTAAACCTGTTTTTTTTTTAATTCAGCTTACCAGCCATAGTTTCCAGCAGCCGCAATGCGGTTCCAATCCGTCGGCCTGCCTCGGGTATATATCATGTAATTTATAACGCTCGTTCCACCGATAGCCCTGCCCCGCGGCCAAAAACACCGTTGCTTGTTCATTCCTGTAATAATTTACAATATTGTGTTTACTGCGAATTTACAATAACATTATGAAAGATGTAAGTCCTGTTAACACACACGGTAGGTTCAATGGTAGGTTTCTCAACATTATAGTCAAATAATTCATTCAAAGTATGGGTAATTATATGATGTAGATTACATTGAGGTAGAATAAATTATTCTTTCTTTCCCACAAAAACCCTAAATTGCAAATACACAGTGTTGTGGTGTGAAACTGGCTAGCCATGAACGACAGTTTAATGACATGAAAAAAATGTGAACAATAATAATACCTATGCTATTTAGTCTAGGAGAGAGAATACAATATCTTTGTATTTAGTAGATATTGAGTTAAGCTTACCCATACACACTCCAGGTTGATGCTCCATATAATAATGCGACACATAATCTGTCGACTGGAAAACTGGTGCAATAGCTGGAATGTCCGTCAGTATCATTTCCGGTTTTCCTGTTTCCAGGACCAAAACGGTTACATTTCGATTTTTTGTTAAACGTGAGGCCAATGCGCACCCTGCTGATCCAGCACCAATTATCACAAAGTCATACTCGGAGTAGGGCTCTTTCAGTCCTGAAAATATTTCGGTAAATATTTAATTGACAACTATTTCTTTCGCAGGCTTAGTTAAAGAAGGCTCCTTCAAATATATATAAAAGAAATTTATTTAATGAGAAATAACCATGAAAAAGTACCGTGACTGACTGACTTGTACAATGCACAGGCACTTGTCGACCCAGAGATTGGAATTTTGGTGTAAATATTTCTTGAGTGTCCTAGAGGTGAACTAAAGAGGTGATTTTTTTTTTTTGGAATAGCATTCCTGAATGGGTGAAATGAAGAGGTAAAGCTTGTATCATTAATATTAGAAGGACCATTTGAATGTGCCCTATAATTTTAAGCTTCAATAGCTCATCTGCGGACTTTAATCCGATAGGTCGATGGTTCATTAAGGGTTCTCACTCCCTGTAGGTACTATTGTCGTCCTTTTTCCCACCAAAATCTTTAAGTTTAAAAAAATATATAATATGTACAATGTACATTGTACATATTATATGCGGTATTATTTGCTCATCATCATCATTATCAGCATTATGGAGAACTCTCAGGCATGCAAGTTTTTTCACGATGTTGTCCTTCACCGTTAAATCAATTAATATTTAATAGCTTAAAACGCACATATAACTCCGAAAACTTGACAACGAAGTGTGAACCGGGGATCGAACTAGGTACTCCCGAAAGGGATTTCAAAGTCTTAACCACTAGGCCATCCGATTTTCACACTTTATTATATTATTTACGAGCACAATATTGGAGACTAGCATTTTTTGTTTGTAATTAATTCTTGACGAGTCATGTCTTATAATTAATTTGTTAAAGTTATACGTGCCTTCATAAAGAGTTTGAAGAAACACTTTAATGTATGCATCATTACTGCAATTAAAGAATAACCCAAGATTTTGTTTTTATTTTTATTTTTAATCCAAACTTATAATTTTAATTATAAGTAAAAACTATATTTAATTTTAATTTTGGGTAAAAGCAAGGTCTTACAGAGTAAAGGGAAAATTCCGAAAAATAAAAATAGGTGAAAATTAAGGTAAATTTTGGTAGTTACAAGTTTTCGTGAAAATCTAAATTTGTCCATATCTTTTTATTTATTTTTGTTTATATATTTATTTAATGTCACATATAATATAACATATACAGTATAATATTATTTGCCCTTGTGATTTTTCATCCATTTGAATACAAATTCTAAGTGGTTTAAAATATAACCTGTAGAAAGGGATACATTTTGCTGTTGTACCATAAATTGAACTCCACCAGCTGCGATATGATCCATAAGGTTATATCCTACAGGTAAATCCTTTATAACCGGTATATTTAGAGACTGTAAATCATTTCTGGGTCCAATTCCAGAAAGCATTAATAGTTGAGGAGTGTTAATGGCACCCGCTGATAATATAACTTCCTTTTTGGCTAATATCTTATATCGTTTGCCACGTTTTTCTAATTCAACGCCTATAACTTTGGTTTGTGTATTATCAAAAATTAGTTTTGTAACCATACTGACTTTAGATAAATGGAGGTTATTTCTTTTATTAATCGGATGAAGGTATGCTCTACTCGAACTGTGTCGGGTTCCGTTCTTCATAGAAAGTTGTAAGAAAGATACACCAGCTGGCTTCGGACCATTGTGATCATTATATTTAAAACCTAATTCTTGCGCTCCCTTTACCCATGCTTTGCCTTTAGTTGTTCGAAAAGGTGCATGTTCGATATTTAAGAAACCATCACGACCATGATATTCGCGATTGTCGTGTGCTGGAATATTGAAGTTTTCTATTTTTCTAAAATAAGGAAGAACATCATTCCATCCCCATCCTTCATTACCCATTGCTTCCCAATTATTATAATCGAGAGCTGAACCTCTAGTGTAGATCATGTAGTTCAGAACGCTGGACCCTCCGACAACTTTACCACGTGGCCAGTTACATTGCTTGTTTTCGAAGCCAGCACAGTATTTGTCGGAGGGCTTTGTTTTATATTTCCAATTAGCATCAGTAAACTGAAGATAATTTGCCAGAATAGGAATATCCATAACATAATTTTCATTCACACCAGCTTCTATAAGCAACACTTTCCATTCGGGTATTTCTGTTAAACGGTTGGCTATCACGCAAGTAGTTTGGGATCAGAGTCGGATGTGATTTCGGATTTCTGCTTCGCAGTACCACTCTGCCTCTGGATTTTGGTCGCATGAGCATAGGGAACACCATAAAAACGTCTTTATTACCCAATTGAGAGTATGTATGTGAATAAATTTGTTCATCAAAGCCAAAGTTTCGTGGTAAAAAAGGGTCAGAATTTAGACCTCCACCTATAAAAAGCAATTCTATATCAGGCCAGCCCGTTGTGTTGAATTTGTCTTTTAAGTCCATAAATACGAGCGCTTCGCATCCTCCAGGTACTGATAAAGGGCCCTTGTGATTTTTCATCCATTTGAATACAAATTCTAAGTGGTTTAAAATATAACCTGTAGAAAGGGATACATTTTGCTGTTGTACCATAAATTGAACTCCACCAGCTGCGATATGATCCATAAGGTTATATCCTACAGGTAAATCCTTTATAACCGGTATATTTAGAGACTGTAAATCATTTCTGGGTCCAATTCCAGAAAGCATTAATAGTTGAGGAGTGTTAATGGCACCCGCTGATAATATAACTTCCTTTTTGGCTAATATCTTATATCGTTTGCCACGTTTTTCTAATTCAACGCCTATAACTTTGGTTTGTGTATTATCAAAAATTAGTTTTGTAACCATACTGACTTTAGATAAATGGAGGTTATTTCTTTTATTAATCGGATGAAGGTATGCTCTACTCGAACTGTGTCGGGTTCCGTTCTTCATAGAAAGTTGTAAGAAAGATACACCAGCTGGCTTCGGACCATTGTGATCATTATATTTAAAACCTAATTCTTGCGCTCCCTTTACCCATGCTTTGCCTTTAGTTGTTCGAAAAGGTGCATGTTCGATATTTAAGAAACCATCACGACCATGATATTCGCGATTGTCGTGTGCTGGAATATTGAAGTTTTCTATTTTTCTAAAATAAGGAAGAACATCATTCCATCCCCATCCTTCATTACCCATTGCTTCCCAATTATTATAATCGAGAGCTGAACCTCTAGTGTAGATCATGTAGTTCAGAACGCTGGACCCTCCGACAACTTTACCACGTGGCCAGTTACATTGCTTGTTTTCGAAGCCAGCACAGTATTTGTCGGAGGGCTTTGTTTTATATTTCCAATTAGCATCAGTAAACTGAAGATAATTTGCCAGAATAGGAATATCCATAACATAATTTTCATTCACACCAGCTTCTATAAGCAACACTTTCCATTCGGGTATTTCTGTTAAACGGTTGGCTATCACGCACCCCGCCGTGCCAGCACCGACAATAATGAAATCATATTCCGAAAGAAGATTGGTTTGGTCTGGTGGCTCGTTATCGAGTTGATTTGAGCCTTCTTGAAGAAATTGCATAAAGGACGAAATAGGATTGGTAACCTGCGTATCAGTTGGAATAAAAACTGTGAAGATTATCCATAGTGTCGCCACCAACATCAGCGCTCGACGCTGCTTCTTCATCTGAAATAAAATAAAAAACGATTAAACTATTACAGGAATTTTTATACATCATAATGGTCGTAATTGATAAGTAGTGACTTAAGTATGTCATGAATACCAGGTAAATTGATCGTAGAATATCAATGTAGATTTTGTCCTTAGTCAGTAACCCCTATAATTGTTTTACAAAGTAGGCGTATTTTCCTCGACTACCCAATGGATTTTTAATTTAATTTAAAAAAAACCTTTACGTATGTTCGAAAATTCTCATCAAAGCTATTTACAACAACAATAAGAGTGAGACAATCACTTAAGCATTCTAGTAAAACATATAAGAACTATAAAAAGTACTTAATAAAAGGGAATTTGGCTAATTTTTAAATTGTTTTTATTAAAAGTTTCGTTATTCTATATCTAAAATAGAAAGCAATTTTTAAATCTACTTTTAAGTATAAGTTAGAAGTATTTTAAATCAGCGATGCTCAAACAGAACAGTGTTATCTTATCACCGCCATAGGTTCGGGCGTGCGAGAGCGATAATGAAATGGCCCCCACTCTTTTGCATATCTTCCCTTTTGATCGTCACATTTATCTATATCTAAGATACATATATACTTTATAATTTGCGGCTTTTGAATCTTTCAATTAATTAACCAAAATTCGTTTCGCCTTTTATATGGTTTCATAATGTTTCTTTCTGTGTAATGATCTACTCTAATTACATTACGCGATAGCTATTCTTTTGAACTATATCCGTGTGGTTTTGTATAATGATCTGTAATTGTGACGCTTGGGTGTTCCCACAAACATAGACGTCGATATAAAATTACCGGATGTTCCCGATCTAGTACGCTGTTGAATCTCGCGCAAATTACTGCCACGGCGTGCCGCTTCGCGTCACATTGCAATATTGTGCTAAAGCTTATTAGGTTTTATCTAAACCATATAGAGCCTAATCGATCAGCCAATGCACTGTGCTGCAGTCCGTCCTAATTTGTGCAAGTATTTACAAGTATTCGGTCATTCAACTAATATTAATTTCATACAAATGTTCTTTTCGCTTTAATATAATTAGTTATGTAGTTAATTATAATTAATCATTAACTGCAATTGTTTTCTAAGAAGCGGATTATTTGGCTTATTTAACGCCATTAAGTAATTATATATAACGTGTCAAGAATCTAGATGACTTTAGAATTTTAAACGATGCAATTGTTTAATTCTCTTGACTTGATATTTTATTAGATCTTTAAGTAGGTATAACGGAAATTTCAAAGGTGCAGTTTGACTTGGAATTCTATATTCAAATTAATTTGAAGTACTTTTAAAGCATGTTATTTCATTTTCAAAAAGAGTTATATTCTACTAGTCCATTTGATTTTTTTTTGGGTTTTATTTTTCCTCTTATATCATAACATTTGCCATGTATTAAGAAAATTCACGTTATTTTTCAATATGAGTTTTGACGTGTAATCTATGCTTTCAAACGCAATATTAACAATTTGTGTGTGGTATGACGTTTATTTAATTATAAACATTTTCGCATTATGTACTTAACAAGTATAAATTAAAAATTTAAAAAACCCCCGACATTCGCCATTTTGTGGTGGCGGCCATGTATAAATTAAAAATTTAAAAAACCCCCGACATTTGCCATTTTGTGGTGGCGGCCATGTATAAATTAAAAATTTAAAAAACCCCCGACATTCGCCATTTTGTGGTGGCGGCCATCTTGAACCGATTTTCATCAAATATAGCTAAGAACACTCCCGACTAATTCACCTTTCAAACAAAAAAACCGCATTCAAATCGGTTCAGCCGTTTGAGCGCTACGGTGGAACCGACAGACACACACACACACACACACACAGACACGTCAAACTTATAATACCCCGTCGTTTTTGTGTCGGGGGTTACAAAAAAGTAAATCAAGAATATGAATGAGTAAGAATTGTGTAATTTTTATGTAAATATAAGTACGAATCTTGGTATTAAATAGATAAAAAATGATAAGGGACACTTACGTGCGTTAATAATAAAGAGCCGCATTTCTAACATTTTATAGTAACATTAATTTTATTATATATACTAGAGTTGTATTGCGTTACATACTTTAATCTATACGTATATTTCTGATAAAATACCCGAACAAAGTATATGTAGTAATAATATTTAATGTTGTAAGGTCATTTTATACTCACGTAATTTTGTCATTCATTTCGTATTAATCTATTCTAGTCAGTAAGTGTAATTAATCTAATCTACTGTCAAATTAAGTAGTTTTATTTGGTATAATTATTATAGGTAAACTAACATATTGTATTACTAATACGAAAAATATTTATTTAGAACAAATAAAGATTTATTATTATGTATACCTATATCTTACTCACGCCCGTGTACAGAATAAATACATATAAAAGCCAAAGAGAAATAATATAACATACATAAATACAAAAAGATAAATAAACTTACATAGGTACACATTACATAAATACATATTGTACCGGACGGAGGTTTACACCCCGGCAGGGGAAACCAGACGGCCGGGGGTCAGGGCGACAGGCTGAGAAATCGGCGGACTATCCTAGCCGAGTCTAGCAACACCGCTTTCTGCATCCTGGCTGCGAGCGAACTGCCACGGAATCCCAGCCGCTTCAGATGGCAAGCGAGGCTGACTGGGATCAAACAATTCGCAGATGATTTCGATAGGGATGATTTCAGTGGACGCTACATTCCACATGGTGGAAATCTCGTAAGCCAGGTCTCGGTTTTATTATTATTATTATTAATACTCATAAAAACAACACATAATAAGCGTATTAAATTAATTATGATCAATATCGCCATATTATTCATGTTCATCCTTTAACACTTCTAACCATAGCCTACCAGTTGAAATTGTGAGCCACACAACACTAATTAATTATTATGCCGCATAAAGTGTTTAGAAGAATCTATTATCATAATCCGTAAGTCATAAAAATAAAATTTAAATGAGCAAGAGATATTTAATCCTGTACTAAACAAATAGAAAAGAAAAAATGTTCAAGATGAATATTAAAGAAAAACCATAATTGGTGCAAGTTTTTTTTACAAAATATGTTAAGATCTGCTTTGTTATTAGGATATCACATCTAACGGAAATTAACGTAAACAAAAGTAAAAAATCTACAATAACATAAGTTCTCAATTTATTTAAGGATATAATTTATAAAAACCAGACAATTATAAAAACATCGCTTTGAAATAATAAATGGCCATTAGTAGATTTTATGAATTAATTACAGATTTGTAACTACCGACTAATTTTAGATAAAAATCTGTAACGTTCCACAACAAGTTTTTGGGTTCGTTAAACTCGCAATATACGAATTTTTATTTTTATCAAATGTTTTCATCGTTGCCTACTTAACGAGTGAAGGTATTTTGCCGTAGGTGTGTCACTGTCAGCTCTGCCTCGTTGGTCTAGTGGTTAGCGTATTCGACTGCAGATCACGAGGTCCCGGGTTCGATTCCCGGGTCGGGCAAATAATTGTTAGGTATTGGGTTTTTCTGTCAAAAAATTCTCAGTGCCAGCCCGGAGTTGGTAGTCGGCGGTGTTTCCCCCCGTGCCTCGGAGAGCACGTTAAGCAGTTAGTCGGTCCCGGTTATTATCACTATCATGTGACAATAGTCGTTAAAGCCCGCCAACCCGCATTGGAGCAGCGTGGCGGTCTGAGCTCTAAATTCCTCTCTCCTATGAGAGAGGAGGCCTGTGCCCAGCAGTGGGACGTTAAAAAGGCTGTAGTGGTGTCACTGTACCGTGACACAATTACAATATTATCCCGTTTTTTCATATAGCTCATACGCCCTTTCAGATAATAATTATTTGCTCCTTAAAATAAGAAAAGAGGTTCGAGGAAAAAAATTACTGAAATGAAGACGGTCATTTCTGTTTACTAAGGGCTTACTTAAGGGCTTCGGCAAAACAATTTAAAGTATAAATAAATTATTTGAAAGAAAATTAATTTGAAGGGAACTAAGAAGTGTACATACTGTATACCAAAAGGGTTAAGGAAGAATAATAATTTCATGACTCTCATAAATGTGCTTTAACTTTTATGTTGTTATTCTTGCTTTAGTAACTTAATAGACGTGGGCCGAATAATGACCGTGGTTTTGTGTATATTTCTTTAGAATTATACATAATTTAATCATAAAAGGAATACTGCAGCATGTGTTAAAGCCTAAACCAATGAATATAGGCATTCTGGTACCGATACTAATCAAAATGCAAATAGGAAGTCGTGGGAAGAACGACCCTGATTATTGAAGTAGGTAGGTATTATATTTTTTGCGTATATTTTATTTTTAACCCCCGACACAATATTACCATTACATAATTTATACCTATTTGTTTTCTCTATCTCTAACTAGCGTAGACCGGCAATAATGTTTTCTTTTTAAAATTTCTGAACAATTAATTGAAATTCGCGTGATTGTTTAGGAGCACATAAATATTCAGAATTCTCTATTTTGCATGTCCGTCTTTTTTACAAAAAAATTTACACAAGAAAGAGAAAAAAACTCACATGGGAAAAAAATAACAAAAATAAGGGAAAAAAGATAACAACAACAACAAGAACAACAATTAAAACGAAAATTGGCTAGCAAATTACTTAACTGAAGGCGTTAAAGAATTTGTCGGCAAGAGTTCTACGAATAGTGGTGGCAGGAATGCAAAATAGATCAAAAATTTTATTGTATATGCAAATTTTATTAAAAGAAGAGGCAGATCGTAGCATCAAAGAGAGATTAATCTACTCTAGGGGAAGGCGGCCCAAAGCGGGAACCCAGCCTAAGGCGAGCACCCATTTCAAAATCATCGCTTATAAACTCAATGCGGTCTCGCGTGAATGGTCACGTGACATGGTTTCAATTTTTGTTAATTAATTATAAAATTTTAAGTAAAATAAAACAAAAATCTGAAAGAATCATTAAATTATCTCAAAAACTGAAATAGTTATAGAACTTTACTAATTTCAGAATTTCAGAAAAAAAACTATGCGAAATGGTGCCCATTTCGCAAACATCCTCAGCTGTCGATAAAAAAATCACGTAAATCGGTTCAGTAATCTAGGAGAAATTGGTAAAACAAGTAAAACATTTAAAAAAATACCTTCTTTCAGCTCATACTTTGCTAAAAACTGTTAAAAGTTAGTTCACTGGCGGATCTCCTTTTTAACAAAAAAAGAATGAATGAAATCAGGACCACGCGTTAATGAATTACAGCTAACAATAAGTATACATTTTGACTTTCATCCCCTCTCCCAAGGGAACCGTGCTGAATTTCAGTGTAAAAAGTATCCTATATGTTACTCCGTAGTATGAACTTAAATCATGCCAAGTTTCATTTCAATCCATTCAGTAGTTTTTGCGTGATGCACGCAGAAACATACAGACAAACAGATACACAGACAAAAATTTCAAAAGTAGCTTTTTTCCGTTCCATTACTTATCCCTAACATCCCCCAGTTATTATTTTTCAAATATCTTTAATGTACAGATATGGCAAGTCTACGATTTTATTATATGTATAGATTTAAATATCAAACTACTATAAAATTGACATCCACAGTTTTTTGTCTTTGTATTTAATACACGTTTTTCTCTCACTTAACTTTAAGGTGCCTGCTTTGGGTCACCTTCCTCTACGCTTTTAAAGTCACAATGATTTCATATTATATGCAGTAATAGTGGTGAATTATTAAGTTATTATATTTTTGAAATAAAACAATAAAATATATGCATATACAAAATTAAAATATGACAGCAAAAAAAACCAGACATTGAACTGAGAACCTTGACTTAACTGCAACGCTCAGGCGGATCCACTCCGCCTGAGCGTGAAGCAGTGAAGTGAAGTGTGAAGCAGTGAAGCAGAAGCGCATGTCTTTTTTTTTTGATAAAGACTCAACTTTGTTTTATTTACTTTGGCGATGTGTTTTGTTTTTACTACCATTATTATATTATCAATATGAGCCGTCGACTGTAGAGGTTCTTCAGAATGTCCTGAAACAAACATAACAAAGTGCGCTTCATATAACGGACCTTTTTGAGTGGCTAATTGATATCTATGTTTTAAAACCAGGATATGTAGACATGCCTCTATTTGCAAATAAGGAAGTTAAAAATAATGCGCTATTTCGTATTTTACATCGGGTGCCTATGTGTCAACCTAATAGGGAAATAACGACGTTTCTCACTTGGCCTTGAATATTTTATTTAAAATGCCAACTTTTTGCTTATTTTTTGCCTACCACCAGAACATGTCAGTTAATGAGAAAATTTACATTAAACAATGAACCCCAGTTTAACTAAGTAAAATTTATATTAATAGTATATTTTGATACCCTCGACTTCGTCTTTCGACTTTTGATAGAAACTATTACGTCTGTGTCCAGGATGGAAGCAACTCGTACCGGTGCAGCAGATGAACCTTGAAAAGGTAACAGACGTACAGACAAACTTGCATTTAATAAGTATGCAAAATAATTGGTAAATTTATCTAAGTACACTCATATCTTAAACTCCCAATTATGACATCGAAAAGAGTGTTCTAACATTTTATTCACGTACATAAATTAACTATAAATAAACAATGCTTTAATATATATATTACGATAATTTGCGCTTATTCTGTTTATCCATCCTCATGCAGCCGCCTAGAATGTACTAGGAAATCTGTGTACGTGTTTAACCACCCCTGACGAAAAGTTAAAATAATAATTTACAAAAATTTGTAAGAGCCTTTATTGATTTAAATGTTTAATATTATAATAGAGGCTCTATGCCAATATTATCTTAACGACATTCCGTTAGAATATCGTTAGTACGAGTAGGTATGTAGATACATATATATTATTATATTATATTCGTGCCTCAGACATGCGTCTATATTTGGTTAATTAGCAAAATAATAAAACTGAAGTGATACAAGGTCGTGTCATACTGAGTGTTAGGTATAGTATAAGCAGAAACAAAGAAAATATAGATAAATAACTCGTAATGTGCTCGCAGTATAAAGAATCTCGACACGGAACGGAAACCTAGCTGACGGCTGCTAGCTTGCTACTAAGTAGGTAATACCGTAGCTGTTTACGATAAGTATTAGTTAATACATTTTATATTACGTATTATCTAGTTTTTATTACAAATATCATTTTACTGGTAAAAGTAAAACAATAGCAGAAACGAGCAAGCAAAAAAATTTTTTTTTCAGACCGACGTAGTCTCTTTCGTTTTTCTCCATGTCATGGCGTGACCTTTGGGCGTGACGTTATCGTGCTGTCATACAATGAATAATGTACATGAATTACAATAATTATAATAAAATAATGAACAATAATAATACAGTGTAATGTCTACAGATAAGCGGAGAGTGTATTCCGCAAAATTCCGAAGCCCGCAATCAAATCACAAATCATCAAACTTCTTCGTCGAATACGCCGTTAGTTAAAATAACCAACAAATATATAGGGTAAAAGCCGGATAGTTGCCCCACTTTTTGAAATAGCTCTATTACTTAAAAATTAACTATCCAGTTACAAAATATCACGTGTATATTAAAACATTGGACTTTAATCTTTTATTTTACACTATTTTTTTATAATTAATATTGTTTTTGAGTAAATCCGGTTTTATTTGACCTCTCGAAAGTGGGATAGTTGCCTACTGTGGCGGATAGTTGCCTCACATCAAAAATTATTCGGGGGATAGTTGCCCTATAGCGGGGACAGTAGACTCACTATGAAATTGCTTCAATTTTTTCAATTTATTTTTTTTGGTTAAATTTTATTACATATTTTTTTTTGATCTATTTACTGAATGTAAATTTAATCAATCTTTATTATTTATTTAGATCATTTTATTAAGTTTTAATGGAAATACTAAATAATCAGCATGCAATTATAACATGCAACTAAACACACGTGTAACACGTTATAGAGCCAAGAAACAATTCGTCGCGCACAGTTTATCCACCTGCAACTTGAAACTGTTGAAGAAATAGTTGCCTCATATACTTTTGAGGATCGTTGCCCTAAGGGCAACTATCCGAAAATTTATATGGGGCGACTATCCTTTTCAGTACGGATACTTGCCCTTAAAAAAAAAAAAGAAATTTAACAATTAAACGTCGAAGACAATGTAATTTAAACTTCAGTGTATGCGAAGAAACAAAAATCTAAGAGTGCTAAGGGCAGGGACATCTCTAACATAGTGTATTCAGAACCGGGGCAACTATCCGGCTTTTACCCTACGTTCAAGCATAAGTGTTCGTTCGTTCGTTCGTTTCAACCAATGGACGTCCACTGCTGGACATAGGTCTCTTGCAAGGATCGCCACAGCACACGATCTTGTGCCGCCTGATTCCAGCGGCTGCCAGCGACTCGCTTGAGATCGTCTGTCCAACGAGTGGGGGGTCTACAGATTCTTGACACCCCCTGCCCCGCCGTTACCGTAACCGCTGCCAGAGCTAGGAATAGCGGGGCCGCCGGGGACTAGGGGCTGTGGCTTTATTGTGCAATCCATATGCAAAGGGTTATGCCCTTAATCGCCACGCTGGGCAGGCGGGTTGGCGATCGCAGGGCTAGACTATTGTACCGATGTCGCTGCTGCCCGACATCGGCCCTTGCCATTTTGTAGTATAGCCGATGTGAAATGGTTATACCGCCATTTGTCGGTCGTCAGAGCCTCGTCTGTTGATTAGCAGGGGGCACCACGTGCAGGTGAGGTTGACAATTGGAGTGCTAAGATGGAGGTGCACTCCCTTACCCCCCTTAAGCATAAGTGTAGGTGTACATTACACATGCATATGCGTAAAAGTTGCATACTGTCAAGTTTACTTTACTTATTTGTCTTTGTTTGACAAGTACGTAAAGACAAAGACTCATCAGAATAGAAGACCTTAGACCAAATTGTAATAGATTCTTGCCTGTGTTGTTATCACCGCTACAAACAACTCGTCCGAAAAAACTATAATTTGAATTTGACTTGAGCATCACGCTGAATCTACTGAATGGATTCAAATGAAACTTAGCATGATTTGTGTTCATACTACGAGTTAGGACATAAGATACTTTTTATCCCGAAATTCGGCACGGTTCCCTTGGGAGAGGGGATGAAAGTCAAAATTTGTACTTAGCTGTAGCCTGTAATTCATCAACAATTAGAGAAAGGAGGGAGGTACTTTAAAGATTGTCCCCTAAATATTTCAAGGTCGGCTTTGTAGACTACTTTTGAACGTACAGATTATCATCTTAAGCTGGTATACGTTAATATTTGTCTGTCTGTCTGTTTGTTCCGGCTAGTCTCCGAAACGCTGGGTCGGACAGGACTTTTGACAGGACTTTCACTGGCAGATATTCACATTTTGATGCGCCACTTTTAACAGTTTTTAGCAAGCTATGAGCTCAAAGGAGCTAAGGAAAACCAAAGAGTTTCCGTGGTATTTTTAAAAAGCAATATCCACGCGAACGAAGTTGCGGGCATCTGCTTGTAAGAAAAATAAAATTTCTATAGAATATAAGAATTTGGTGTTTTATTTTTAAGCAGTAGGTATCTTAATTCTCATTAGGGGGGAGGTTCTCATTAAGTAGGGTGAAGGCGAGAAAATTTATCAATTCAAGATTTGATTTTACTATTTAGTTTGCGTAATATTCCTTACGACTACGCCGTTCTAGTTTACAATAACATTAATGTAATTCGTAGGAAAAATACTATAGAGTATGAATTTAGTTAACTAGATTACATGCCTATCTCAGTTTATTTACATATATTTAATTAAATAGAAGAATTTTTAAATCGCTACTTGAAAGTAAGCTACGCCCCGAAGTTACCAGAAGGCTGGACTGACAAATATCTTGTCGTCTTTGTACATACGCGATTTTTAAATCAGCGTCTCTCAATTAACCTATAATCAAACCTATTAATCTCAATCGTTAGTGACGTCATGTTTGTAACTAGGCAGAACCCTCATTCACATTCAGACACGAAACAAAAAGACTACGAGTAACTCTGCGACGCCATTCCATGTATTTAAAATTATAATACAAAACCAAGTTCTTTTGCATTCGTAAGCTTAACTAGCTGGCATTTAGTTAAACTCGTTAGTCTTGTTTTCTGCCAACTTTATTGGCGCAAATGCTTTTATCTCCGCAACAGTTTATCCTCACAAGTCAATGACTTTGTACAAAAGGTTGGTATGTGGAGGATTGATAAAATATGAGACGAAACGACGAAAACACGAAAAAAGTTGATCGTATCTGAATTACGAACAAATTCAATTACAATTCAATTACAAATTAAATAAAACCTTTTAGAATATTTACCATTACGTTAAAAGTATTCACCTGGTATTTATTACCCACGACCATAGACTTAGAAATTTTTCGCTACGCTCCCCACGACGAAACGGAAACAGTACCTACCT
Source organism: Melanargia galathea (assembly GCA_920104075.1). Taxonomy (NCBI): domain Eukaryota; kingdom Metazoa; phylum Arthropoda; class Insecta; order Lepidoptera; family Nymphalidae; genus Melanargia; species Melanargia galathea. The sequence goes on along the minus strand of OV049857.1, from coordinate 21,477,297 downwards.
GTATATCCATTTGGCGTTAGAGGTCGTATGTGTTTTTATGTTAACATTTTCCTGAAAACTTCTACCGATTTCAATGAAGTTTTTTTTACATTAAACACGTATCACTTGTGGGCAGCTTCTTATAATAATGTTTTATACTACACCTGCTCGGAAAGTACCTTCTGGTTTTTCTCCTATCGAAAGTCAAAAGTACGTCATTACTGTCAAACAAATATGGGGGCTGAAAAAATGTATGAGATTTCATTGTTAACGCGCTAGAGCGGAAATTCCATTTATGAAATTCCGTTACTAACGTGCTTTTTTCTTTTTAATTTTTGATAAAATCCGATCAGTACATGAAAAAAAACCTATTTCGACAAAGACGACATAAAAACACCATAAAAAGCACCTATAATAAATAAGTAACCGCCACGGTAGATGGCGCTGATGTCGGTATGTCACCGAGCACGACCGGGGTCCGCTATTTTAAATATATTCAATTTTAATTAATACAATTAAATATGAATATAAAATAAAAGTAAAAAATAGAATATATAAATTTTTCGCGCTATTTTCTTTGTATTTTGTGAGTCGCTTTCTTTTGTTTTACCTATCCAAATTTTCAATTTACAAAATTACAAGTAGCTTTAGGGAACTCAAAGTGTCTAGTAGTGAGCCGCCCAACGCCGCCGGAATTAAAAATATGTGACCAAGCAATTATTGTTATATTGAAAATCTCTTAACCAAGATATCTAGAAATAGATAAAAATAGATAGATAGATAGCTAATTTCGCATTTATAATATAAATTGGGATTTATAGCCATTAACTTGGTGTGAGGCGCAACTTTTGCGGAGACACGACAATTTTAATAAATCTACAAAAATAGACGAGACAACCTAAACGAGATAGCGTGAATTAAATAAATAGAGATTGAATTCTTTTTAGTCCGGCAGCCCTGGAACAAATTTTTTAGTAATTAATAACAAGCTGAATTTTCGTGAGTAGGTTCGTTTCGACGAGACGACCAAGTTTTTTATCTATGAAAATTCTCGATGGAGGTACGTACTCGAGTCCGCAGGTGTTAAACATTTCGATTCGCTCGGGTGGGAAATCGTTCCACTAAATTTGTAGGACTATATGGCCATTTCATTATACAAGTATTTATTAAGCTGCATACAAAAAATCATATTTATATGACATATTTTTGATATTTATCAAAATTACATTGTAGTTTTTTCAAAATAACTGAATCTAAAATATGATGGATAATAGGGTATTTGACAACATTGAAAATATACTATTGATTGTGGTCATCGTCGTCGTCGTCTCAACCAATAGACGTCCACTGCTGGACATAGGTCTCTTGCAAGGATCGCCACAGAACACGATCTTGTGCCGCCTGATTCCAGCGGCTACCAGCGACTCGCTTGAGATCGTCTGTCCATCGGGTCGGGGGTCTACCAACGCTTCGTTTACTGGTGCGAGGTCGCCATTCAAGCACCTTGGGATCCCAACGTTCATCGGTTCTTCTAGCAATGTGCCCCGCCCATTGCCACTTCAGTTTCGCGACTCGATGAGCTATGTCGGTAACTCTGGTTCTCCTGCGGATCTCCTCATTTCTGATTTGATCCCGCAGGGATACTCCGAGCATAGCTCTCTCCATCGCCCGCTGAGTGACCCTGAGCCTTCTTATGAGGCCCATTGGGCCTCATAAGATTGTGGTCATCTTATCAGATAATAGCCTAAAAAAGACATATTTCACTAAATCAAACTAAACTATGTAATTTTACGTGATATTTTGCACGAAATACAATACAATAATTTTTGAAATTTTATCAGGAACGTGAACGCTCTGGGATTGTTTGTGACTTCACTCGATTGCACGTAACTTGGTTGTTATAATTGAAGTTTATCAAGTCAACCGAAACTAAACTTTGTACTTGAAAGAATAAGATTGATATTAAAATGAGTAGGTATAACAATTTACAACATTACGATACAGCAGTCGCCTTGCGTAGCGTCTCTGTCGCACGCACCGAAAAGGAGCGAGCGAGAGAAGTGACTTGCATAGCGATTTGTGACGTCACGCGTATCATGTGATCAGAAATGTCGTTTTTGGCGTGGTTTTCAAAACTTAAACTTTATCATTGATTTAATTCTTAATACTGTAGATATTGCGAAAAATATCAATGTAGTGTGTTTAGCCCAGTCAATTTAGACTTTCAAGGCTACAATAATTCCCACCTGGCTGAAAATTAGTAGGATTGTTCAAAACACTATTATAAATGAAATGTGAAAAGTCCTCATCGATCCGACACCTGGAAAAATATTTACTCCTGGACACGCACAGTTTATTCACACTTGGCTGAAAATTTGTAGGATTGTTCGGGACACTATTATAAATGAAATGTACAAAGTCCTCATCAATCCGACACCTGTAAAAAAAATTACTCGGGGTCAAAGTTTTCACGGGAAGTTTTCAGCAAAACGGTAAGTCTTATCATAAAATCATTTTAGACAAAATTGTAGATCAGGTAATTATCTATAAAAAATGTCTAAATACTTTTTTTCCTAAGAGCCACCGTTTTTGAGATATAATGATTCAAAAAGATAAGTTTCGAAATAAAAATGAGGGACTGGGTTTCTTTTTTCCCGAAATTCTGATATTTATAATATTTTATATGTGTAAGTGTGTAACTTAATATAAGTGTACACATAATATAAGTTACATACTTACACACATAAAATATTGGAAATATCAGAATTTCAGGTAAAAAGAAATCCAGTCCCTCATTTTTATTTCGACACTTAACTTTTTGAATCGTTATATCTCAAAAAAGAAAAAAAGTATTTAGACATTTTTTATAGATAATTATCTGATCTACAATTTTGTCTAAGCTAATTTTATGATAAAACTTACCGTTTTGTTGAAAATCATGAAAAACCCGTTTTTGTGACCTTTGACCCCGAGTAATTTTTTTTCCAGGTGTCGGATCGATGAGGACTTTTCACATTTCATTTATAATAGTGTTTCGAACAATCCTACCAATTTTCAGGCAAGTGTGAGTCAGCTGTGCGTGTCCAGGAGTAAATTTTTTTCCAGGTGTCGGATCGTTGAGGACTTTTCACATTTTATTTATAATAGTGTTTTGAACAATCCTACCAATTTTCAGCCAGGTGGGAATTATTGTAACCTCACCCCTATTTTTTAGTCTAATTAGACCGGGCTAGTTTTAATAAGTAATAAATAATAATTTAAAACAATTTCCAAAAATTAGTCAAATACCCTATTATCTTTGATAATTTGAAGATAGGGAAGTAAAATTATTTCAGCTGGAGGTTTAATACTTTACTTTTTTTATTTTACTTTTCACATACTGAACTTACCAATCAACATTTTGTAATGCAACATCGATAACGCGTTTTAATATTGGTACAATGCCCATTATGTTTTCACATTTTGGGGTATGATTTTTTACATTTAAAATATAAATACCAATTTCGATACATATCAAGCATCAATATCAATTTATATATCTCCGATATAAGTACATATTATATAAATTGATACATATCATGCGAACCCTGATTATAAGATCGTACAAGTAGATTTTAACACTTATTTGTTATAGGGCCGTGTGTTTTATTTTAACCTGACAATTTAAATAGGTGCATACTTGACTGTCAATAGTTATTTGTTCGCCAAGATAGCAAAATTATTGTTTGTTGCGAGTGCCTAGTTTGAATCCCGAGCGAGCGAAGGATTCTTATATAGAATCCTGAGTGTAGAGAGGGATCCAAAGGCACAAGAAACAAAAAGTTTGCTATCGTGTGATACATACACCTTTTCACCTCAATAGCGAAAAAATACAAGATGTAAGTAACAAAAATATTTACTGATTAATTCAGATTACCTACCTACTTACTTATTATTATGCTTAACTTAAAAATTAGCGAAGTGCCAGTCGGGACTCAAATTTTTTATCAAATAAATTTTCTTTTTTGTAGCGAGAAAATTTTCATCTGGTGCTTTAAGAACTTTTCAATATCATGAGCGGTGAAAACTTTATTTTTTAGATTTGTGCCCCTTGTATGATATTCGTATTTTGTTGGATTAAAACTCGTCACAGCTCTAATAAATGTGTTTTATATTTATTATAATTTTACAATATAGATGGGCTGATGCCTGTGCGATTTGCGACAGAAAGATGTGCCTATAAGTAAAACATAAACTAACAAAGTTAGACATAGCTCTCAAAGTTAGCCACCTATTGATGACCGGACAGTGTGCCTCTAAGTAAAACATAAACTAACAAAATTAGTTATTGGGTGCAACTTTGGTTTTGTGGTTTTATAGTTTTATATTATACTTAAATATTAAACACCCCTCCGACTGTCTTTTCAAAAATGCGATAAGTTTAGATAGGTTTCAATGTGAATGTCGCATTTCGATTTGATTGTAGCTTTTAACATGGAGTAAATACTACATATTAATATAAAAGTTGCCTTGTTTTAGACAATTCCATGAAATATGTTAAAATCACAGTCTCTGAACAGGTCTTCGCACCTTTTGTCTCCAATTATTAAATAATTCATAGTCAGGTATTTTTCACGCGACTTTTCCGGCAGAAAGTTTAATTCAGCGTCACTAATTTTTTTAATTATGAAGGTGTTAAATTATCACTGGAGTCACTCATTTTGTTAATTTTAATTTTTTTACAACAAGTAACTACAAATAAATTAGTTAGGTACCTAATTAAGATATAGAGTATAGACAATTTTTTTTCCCGCCATTTTTTTTTATTCCTCTTTTGTCTGCGTTCGGGATTGCGTAATTCAAGAAAAAAATTAACTAATTATTTTAATTCTCCTTAAATCGTTTACGTTTCATGTTGTTTTATAGAATTATAAATTCTAAAACACATTTTAAGAAAAATTCAATAAATAGTTTAAATAATATATAATAGAAAATTTTGATGAAATAAAATGTTGGGGCTAGGGTATACAAACTATTTGATACAAATTTTCCGAACTTTTCTTGAGACAGTGAATTGAAGAAATGACAATCCAAAGCGTTTTAAATTCAAAACACTTTTTTTCACTGAGTGAGCAAAAACGACCTTTGCTCACTGGTTTTGGCCAGCAAACGCGCCCTTTTTGAGCTACTGAGGTGAAAAAATAATTTACGAATTTGACCCTTTGGTGTCGCTGTTTTATATAGGATTTATAATGCAAAGTTTTGGCAAAGAGAAACCCTTGAAAGAAAAAATAAAACCGGTCAAGTGCGAGACGGACTCGCGCACGTAGCGTTCCGTACCATTATTTATAAAAACCGGCCAAGTGCGAGTCGGGCCTCGCTGTTTTAGGGTTCCGTACAACATTATGAACAACATAATATTTTGGGTGTAAGAAATATTTAATTTCCGAGCTAGACATCGCAACAAACCGTGAAAGAAAAACCCAAAAAATGTTCGTTTGTTTTGGTCACAGCTTACAAACTACTTTATGAATCGTTGTTTTCAGTATTTGTTGTTTAAATACAGTATATTATGGTACATAATATACCTACCGAAATTTCACATTCCTAACTGGGTTAGTTTTTGAGATAGACTTTTACTGGCGGATGTTTACATTTTGATCTACCTAAACATCCGCCAATGAACAGTTTTTATCAAGGTATGAGCTCAAAGGAGCTTAGGAAAAACAAAATTATTCCCACGAGATTTTTAGAAACCAATATCCACGCGAACGAAGTCGCGGGGGTATCCGCTTGTAACTTAATAAGATTGTAACTTTCCAATTAATATTTATCAATCAAAGTACAAAAATAATGATAGGTATTTGTTTCCTGTTTATACTACCTACTTAAATTAAATTGCAGCCTTTTAACATTTAAAAATATTTGTAGGATATCTTTAAATTGAATATTTATGTACATAATAAAACATTTATTCATATTTTTACTATTTGGTAAATAGTAATTATATCATAAAAAAATATGATGCAATGTTGTAAAGTAGAGTTTGTTTATCGTAGGAACTAATTTATATACTTGTTTAATATCACATTACCATTCACACTTAGTTAAAAACATCAGTTTGATAATTATATTACGCACTATATAACCTACTTTCTTGTTACACAATTTTTATCAATGTTTTCATTATTTAAACTGTCAAAAAATGTTTATTTTTTATTTTTTTTTAAATTAAATTAATTAGGTATTTTGTAACTGCATTAATTTCATTTGCACTAATTGATATTTATGATGGAGATGAAATACTCACTATTTCAATTTAAATTAGAACACCGGCAATCCTTAAACATGCACGATCCGTGAATACGCAAACAGAACGAGCGCACCGCCGCACTGCATTCAAATAAACTATTTAAAAAAAATTCTTATCAAATGCGCGCAGGATCACGGCTCCTTACAACACTGGTACTGCAGGCGTGCTGCCTCAAGTTTTATGTGTTGAAGGAATCGATGATAGTTTTACCGTGACCTCACTTTCATGATCAAGTTCAGCGCGGGCTTGTCGATCCTGACGTCACAACTCACAACTCGGTGCGTAACGTAGCGAACACGTCGCGCGTCGCTTGCGAGTTGCGACACTACGAGTGTTTCGGTGTTAGGAGTGGCAATGTCTTCAGGAAAATTCAATCCAAACAAAAACATTTCATGTGAATAATAAGGCCAACTTCCTATCAAAAAGTTTCGGCCATTAAAAGTACTGATATCAAAAATTATGACCAAGTCCTTTGCTAGGCTCGATAAATGAAACCATACAGTTTTAGAAGGTATATCTTCTTCGATCACCCTCAAGCTGTCATACCATTCCTAATGATCCTGTTAAAATATTTTTAAATAATTTATGTCTTACTAATAACACTATAATATGAAGCTCATTTGGGACTGAGAATAGTTTTATTGTTTTCAACTTGACAACATTTTTGCACTCCTTTGAATTTGTTTAATTTAAAAAATGTTGCCAAGTTGAAAACAATAAAACTATTCTCAGTCCCAAATGAGCTTCATATTATAGTGTTATTAGTAAGACATAAATTATTTAAAAATATTTTAACAGGATCATTAGGAATGGTATGACAGCTTGAGGGTGATCGAAGAAGATATACCTTCTAAAACTGTATGGTTTCATTTATCGAGCCTAGCAAAGGACTTGGTCATAATTTTTGATATCAGTACTTTTAATGGCCGAAACTTTTTGATAGGAAGTTGGCCTTATTATTCACATGAAATGTTTTTGTTTGGATCTCACTCCTTTTTTCTAAGTATTTCAAAGTTAATGCAATAAGTATAATGAAGTCTTTTTTCTTTCTTACGCTTCAGTATAATTAGGAATAGAACCCTATCACATTTTACGGTCTGATTAGATGTGGTTTAATCTTCAATACATAGTATAAAACAAAGTCGCTTTCTCTGTTCTAATTGGGTGAATTTTTATTTTGTTCGTCTGTCTGTCAAAATCACAGATAACAGAAACTCCACTCCAGAGTATTTCCACTCAGTGGTCAGTTTCAGAACTTAGAACCATACGGCTTAACTAAGAGAAGATTTTGAGTATTTGACTCTCATTAAGTTTAATGAATAGTATTAGATATTAGTGATACCTAGTAGCCGGAATCAACAGGACACCAAAGTCTCCTCCAAACCTCCAAAGTCGGCCACCCATCCATTTCCTGACTTGGGTCAAGGTTGCTTATCAAAATTATTAAGAAAATCGCGCTTCTGGTTTTATTGGCAAAGACGAATCTCAAACTACTGGAAGGAACGGGCTTAGGCACACAGATAGCTATTAATGTGGCGTACGACATCCGCAAAGAAAGGATTTTTGAAAATTCAACCCCTTAGGGGGTAATATAGGGGTTTAAAATTTGTGTAGTCCACGCCGACGAAGTCGCGCCCGCGACTTCGATAAAAAAATATACCTCTTGGCGTTTTATTACTTACCTACACTTTACTTTTTATTAGAACTCAAGACCAGTAAGATTGACCCCTTGCTAGAAAACTTAAAAAGTCACATCTCCCTAAATAGTGCACCGATTTCGATGAAACAAGAATCATATATAGCTTCGAATAAAGTAAAATACATTTATTAAAACAAAATGAAAATTTGTTCAGTATTTTTTGTGTGATGTGGGAACAGACAGATTTTTATATATCTTTGAATTGGTCAGTGTCTGAAGCAACTTTTGGACATTTTTCGATTTTTTCCTTCATATACACACTAAGACTCATCTTCTTACCAAATTTCAATATTCCACATACACGGGAAGTGCGTCATAATTTTGATCAGTCAGTGAGTAGGTCTTGTTTTATGTGATTTTCAAACCTCTGTATCTCAGAAATGGTTCAACTTGAAAATCTGAAACTTTCAATTTATCATCACATCCACGAGTTTAACTTATATTTCAAATTTCGTAGGATTACTATCCCGCAAACCAGAGTTATGAGGGGGGTCAAAACAGCTCGAAATGGATCGTGTAAATAACACACTCATGCGACAAGGCCGGAGGAACTTGGCCTGGCGCACTTCGTGCGCCTAGATATAGCCGTTTATGCTACAAATAACAAAACATTTAAAACGAAAACTAACATTAATTATTAAATAATTTTAACAGATTAATTTATACAAGTGTAAATTAAAAATTTAAAAAACCTCCGACATTCGCCATATTGTGGCGGTGGCCATCTTGGATTTGCATAATGCTATTCTACTAGTCAAGCCCTTTCATTTGATACCCATATTAAGGGAGTTGTGAAAAAATATGTATTCCACCATTTTGTAGCGGCGGCCATCTTGGATCGATTTTCATCAAACATAGCTAACAACACTCTCGACTAATTCACCTTTCAAACAAAAAAACCGCATTCAAATCGGTTCACTCGTTTGAGCGCTACAGGGGAACAGACAGATACACACACACACACAGACACGTCAAACTTATAACAGCCCGTCGTTTTTGCGTCGGGGGTTAAAAATGAACTAAAATCATAATTAAAACAAATGAAAAAAGAGGTAGAATTAATTAAATGTTAAATCTCATCGAGCCACCGCAGCGAGGTTTAGGGCCTGTTTCACCACTTTCTGATAAATGTTGACTAGCCTAAACATATGTTTTGTCACTTTCTTACTGTATATCAAATGACAAAGACAAAATATGTCAATAAGCTATTCGACACTTATCAGGTGGTGAAACAGGCCCTTAGTATCCAAAATGCTGGCAGCATTGCCCCTCTGGATGGCCAAACGAATACGATTTTTTTTAAATGAAAATGGTACGTTACACAATATCTAAAATAGAAAGAAAAATCTTTTAAATCTGGTGGTGGGGGTACTTGTACAAAAAAAGAAAAGAGATGCACGAACAACCAGTGTTGTCGTCGCCATTTTGAGCGCACGAGTGCAATGGAGAATGCCCAGATGTTTCCACTACGCCTTCATTTATTACCGTTTCATTTTACAACCAACTTGACACTATTTTACACTAGTTTTTTTGGCACTAGTTTTCTTTTAAATTGTATTCGTTTTTGCCTTTAAAATAATAATCTTCTTTGGCCAAGTTACTCATCTGCCAGACCTTGGATCCTCAGAAGACTCGATAACATTTGCGATTGTTCTTAAAAAGCACCAGAGCCAAAATTACCACCCAAAATAAACGTTTAATATATTTTTTGATTTAATATTTTTAATATGTGTGCAAAAACTTTAGTAATGGTAGGAAAAAATAGATTAATTCTCGCATAGAAAATATAATTAATGAATACTAGCTAGCTATACACGTGAAATTGTTTTGGGTACGAAATTATATGGTTACTCATAATTTTTGCATCTAATTAGTGAACGTGTTTAAGTTTGCTGATTACTAAATAATTAGCTACTAGCTACCGTAAAGGCATGACAATACTACACGTGAAATAATGATACTTTGGTTACGATGGTATGAGTATAATATGAGGTCCCGTGGGAAATAATTATGCCACCGATCTGCAAATTACGCAAATTGCCAAAATTTTTAGTGGGAAAATCATATTGAAAAAAATAATTATTGGTTCGATAGACGTAGGTATTCGGTATCGCACATTCAAACATACCTACACCTTGGGTCTCCTGTTATGCGGCATAAGTGGTGCTAAGGTATAATCTTACAAGATCATCAGAAAGCATTAATTTAACCACACTTAAGGTTTTTCCTGTCAATGCCTGCGTTTCAGTGACGGAATTTACAGTAGATATTGTAACCTTGCGGATAAGATCTATACATTTCAGGTAATGAATAGGTATCATGCATGTAAAAAACCGGCAAAGTGCGAGTCGGATTCGCGCACGCAGGATTCTGTGCCATTATTGTTACCATTAGTTATTACTTATTAGTTAGGTAGTTATATTATTTATCGATTACCATTACCGTTATTATAAAAACGGCAAAAAAAATCATGCCTGTTGTATGGGAGCCCCCCTTAAATATACGTTTTATTTTAATTTAATATTTATTTTTAGGGTTCCGTACCTCAAAAGTACCAAAAAAGGAACCCATATAAGATCACTTTCTTGTCCGTCTGTCCTTGTGTCACCACCGATTTTCTCAGGAACGTGTGGACCTAGCAAGTTGAAATTTATACCAGATACTGAGGTCTATAGTCCCTATTAGGTGTATAACAATTAAGATCCTGAGTTCACACAATAAAAAGATATGGGCAAATTTAGATTTTCACGAAAACTTGTAAGTACCAAAATTTACCTTAATTTTAAACTTTTTTTATTTTTCGGAATTTTTCCTTTACTTGATCTGTAAGACCTTGCTTTTAATCAAAATTGACAAATCTAGGTCAACCGGAAGTACCCTATAGGTTTTGGGTCGAAAACCTAAATGGTAGTTCCAGTTGACCTAGAATTACGAAATTTGGCAAAAAGCCAGGTCTTATAGCACAAATAAAGGGAAAATTCCAAAAACTAAAAAAAGTTGGAAATTAAAGGGTGTCCCCATACATACATAGTATAACCAATTAAGATAGACCTCTGAGTTGTATGAGCGCTGATACAATATAGAGGCCTAGCTTAATTATTAGCACCTTACTTTTTAAGACAAACTAATGAAAAACAGATTGTACTTATACTTCTGGAGTACGGAACCCTCGGTGCGCGAGTCTGACTCGCACTTGACCGGTTTATTAAAGTGAATATATAACTAAATATTCTGTGAATATTTCAAGCGTTTACCTATTGCCGTTATCAATATCGAGCTATTTATTTTTAACCCCCGACGCAAAAACGACGGGGTGTTATAAGTTTGACGTGTCTGTGTGTGTGTGTGTGTGTGTGTGTGTGTGTGTGTGTGTGTGTCTGTCTGTTCCCCTGTGGCGCTCAAACGGGTGAACCGATTTGAATGCGGTTTTTTTTGTTCGAAAGGTGATTTAGTCGAGAGTGTTCTTAGCTATGTTTGATGAAAATTGGTCCAAGATGGCCGCCGCTACAAAATGGCGGATTACATATTTTTTCACAAATCCCTTAATATGGGTATCAAATGAAAGGGCTTGACTAGTAGAACAGCACTATTGCAAATCCAAGATGGTTGCCGCCACAAAATGGCGAATGTCGGGGGTTTTTTAAATTTTCAATTTACACTTGTATTCTGTTTTTTAGTATATCAAATACTATATCGTATACTATATACGATATACTATATAGTATATCAAAGCGGCAACAGAAATAGGTACATCATCTATGAAAATTTCAACTGTTTAGTTATCACGGTTCATGAGATACAGTCTGGTGACAGACGGACAGACAGACAGACTGACATATAGGCAGACATACAGACAGACAGCGAAGTCATAGTAATAGGGTCCCGTTTTTACCCTTTGGGTACGGAACCCTAAAAATGGACTTGCTACTACAGTTCCATTTTTGCATTGCATTATACATCTATACTAATAAATAAAATTGAAGAGTCTGTCTGTAATATCGAAATATCTACCTCATATTAAGCTCATATGGTTATTTGAACGATACTATAACCGTATCACACGTTTTTAAAATTTTTGTCTGTCTGTCTGTCTGTCTGTCTGTCTGTCTGTCTGTCTGTTTGAACGGGCTAATCTTTGGAACGGCTGAACCGATTTTGACGGGACTTTCACATACAAGTAGAGAATTAACCAGGGAGTAACATAGGCTACTTTTTTAACCGACTTTCAAAAAAGGAGGAGTTGTGTTTTTCTACCTATGTACACCGATATCTCCGAGATTTCTGAACCGATTTGCGTAATTTTTTTTTAATCGATAGAGAAACATTGCGACACTGTCCTACAAAAAATTTTGATTCCAACTCCTCAATCCTGATGCTGTAGGGGATCTGATCCCCAACACTAATGGGATTTAGGCACTGTCGGTTATTTAAATTGATATTGGGGATACAAATTAAAGACTTTATTGTTGAATGACCTCGAGTAGTTACATGTCCAACTCCTCAACCCTGATGCTGTAAGGAATTGCATTCCGAAATCGTAAGGATCCCACGGAATTTTTGCGTTTTGTGGACGGGTTACTACTTACTACAGATAGGCTACTTTTTGTTCTGGAAAATCGAAGTTCCCACGAGATTTTTACAAACAACACGGGCGAAGCCGTGGGCATCATCTAGTTGTTCTAATAAATGTGTAATTGTGAACAATGCACGTAGGTCTGTAACTCTGTAGCCACAGAATACATAATAGTACCTAAAGGTGTTATAGTTCTGCAACGAAGAATATGCGCTTGATTTACCTTGGTGTGGCTACAGAAATTGTTTCCACTATTCGGATTATTTTTTGACATAAGGTGACGTCGTCGTCGCCCATACACCGGAGTTGTGAGGGTCTGCATCCTTACTGATCGACAATCTACCAATATGTATGAACTGTTTCGGTTCCTCGTTTTTAGGGTTCCGTACCCGAAGGGTAAAAACGGAGCCCTATTAATGTCACTCTGCTGTCTGTCTATCCGTCCGCCGGTCACAGGTCTCTAGCTCGTAGACGAAAAACCAAGAAAGTAGGTTAATAGCCCCGATCAAATTTTCTTACGTCCATGTAAATTCCGTCCATTATCGAATCTTCCTACGTCCGTGTATGTTCCGTCCATGATAAAATTTTCCTACGTTCATGTAAATTCCGCTCATGATCAAATTTTCCTACGTTCGTGTAACTTCCGTCGATTAAATTTCCCTACGTCCATGATCAAAGGAGAACGCGAAATTTTGTATGAGAGTTAGGTGATCTTGCGTCTTTACAGAATTATCGGTAAAACATTGGAAATTTACTCTAGATTTTATAATAAATAAAATAATTACGATATCGATGAGGGTGTGTTATAGTAATCCGACTTTTAATATTTCAGGTATTTTGAGGTTAAGTTTTTAAATAAAGTTAAAATATTATTATCCTTGAAAAAAAAGTAACCTGACACCTGAGGTTCATATTATTTAGAAACAATGAAGTACTTTTTTAATAACTTTGAAACCCCCATTCGCTTTTGTCTAAAACTAGTGTTGCACTCGGTGCGCGAGCTGCAAGCAGCTCGCGGGCCTTGTAGTCTCTTCAATATTCGTAAAATAAAGAAATGGAAGGCCATACCAAATACAGAATATTCTGGAAAATCTCTTGAAAGATAGAAAGAAAATATTGGTATCACGTTTCTGAAAGGACACTAATCAGTTCTATGTATGCATTTAGTGAAAAAAAAAGGATCTATACAAAAATGTTCTGGAGAGCCACTTGAAAATTAAAAAGAAATATTGTATGGACATGAATTTTTTTGTTCCGTAGCTGTCTTTTTTTTACTGGCTCACCAAAGGGCCTAAGGTCTTGAACATTTTTAGTTTCAGGACCATGCCTCTACGATTGATAGTTTTTGAGGGTTAGGGTACTCTGGTAATTTTTCCACATTCACTACGTTTTGTATTTTTTGTGAAAAAAATCTTTAAGTTCTATTTATACGTGTAGTGGGGGAAGAAAGTTCCATACAAAATTGTTATGGAGAACCTCTTGAAAAGAACCCAAAAAATTTGTATGGAGAGAATATTTTTTTGTTCGGCGGCCATCTTTTTTTTGCCGGTTCACCCAATGGCCCAAGGTCTTTAACAACATTTGTTTGGAACCATGCCTGTATGACTGGTAGTTATGGAGGACCCATAAGATACTCTCGTAAATTTTCCACAATCATGACGTTTCAGAATTTTCCTGAAGGAAGACCCATAAGTTCGATATATATAAATAGTTAAGGGAAAAGGTTCCATACAAAATTGTTCTGGAGAGCCTCTTGAAAAGAACCCAAAAAATTTGTATGGAGAGAATTTTTTTTGTTCGGCGGCCATCTTTTTTTTACCGGTTCACCTAATGGCCCAAGGTCTTTAATAACATTTGTTTGGGACCATGTCTGTATGACTGGTAGTTTTGGAGGACCCATTAGGTACTCTGGTAAATTTTCCACATTCATGACGTTTCATAATTTTCTGAAGGAAGACCCATAAGTTCTACGCACATAAATAGTGAAAGGAAAAAAGTTCCATACAAAATTGTTCTGGAGAGCCTCTTGAAAAGAACCCAAAAAATTTGTATGGAGAGAATTTTTTTTTGTTCGGCGGCCATCTTTTTTTTACCGGTTCACCTAATGGCCCAAGGTCTTTAATAACATTTGTTTGGGACCATGTCTGTATGACTGGTAGTTTCGGAGGACCCATGAGGTACTCTGGTAAATTTTCTACATTCATGACGTTTCATAATTTTCTGAAAGAAGACCCATAACTTCTACGCACATAAGTAGTGAAGGAAAAAATGTTCCATACAAAATTGTTCTGGAGAGCCTCTTGAAAATTAGGAAATTTTTTGTATGGAGACGAAATTTTTTTTGTATGGTGGCCATATTTTTTTTACCGGTTCACCCAATTGCCCAAGGTTTTGAACATTTTTTGTTTCGAGACGATACCTCTCCGACTGATAGTTTTCGAGATCCCCTAGGGCACTCTAGCCAGTTTTCCACGTCCAGCTCTCTCTATAATTTTGGTGACCTAGAATTTTTGAATTTTACACACATGGAAAGTATGGTGAAAAAGTTCCATACAAAATTGTTCAGGAGAGGTGATCAGTCCGTAACTTCAAGTAGCTTTATATATATAACTAGTAGCTCGGTGCGCGAGCTGCTAAAGCAGCTCGCGGGGGGGCTTTCGACATTTGATAATCATCTTCCAAACCCTCAATCATCATGTCTGCCCATATTATACTTGAGAGTTCTCCAAAGAACCGCATCAAAGCCTTGCATAGTCAATATTCGCCATACATTTTCTATGGAAAAATAAACTCTGCCATTTTGAATTTTTTTTCCATTCATCAAGTAGACTTTCGAATTTTGATCACCTATTGCTAAGAAACCACTCTTCCATCTTTTATACCCTCCGAGATGGATACCGATGAAATTTGTATGGCGGCCATCTTTTTTTCGCCATTTTGAATTTTTTTTCAGTTCACTCCCAATTGGACGACGTTTCGAATGACATTTTCTCGAGCACCCCCCACCTATCTTCAATACCTTAAGCGTGCCCTTCACCCGTCTCCGAAACCCTCAATCATCAGCTCTCTCCATATTTCTTTCTGAATAAATTTTTGTCTTTGTGAAACCATTAGTGAAAAAAAAACTCATACAAAATTTTACGGGAGGAAATTTTTGGGGAAATCTCAAAAAGTCCCCTAATATCCGCTATTCGGTCCCTAGTCGATCCCTAGTCGGTCCCCAGTCGGTCCCTAGTCGATCCGAAATAAATTCCTCCATTTTGAATTTTCTTTTCTAGTGATCAGGATCCGAAGGTCGGTAGTCAGTCCCTAGTCGGTCTCTAGTCGGTCCGTAGTCGTTCCGTAGGCGGTCTCTAGTCGGTCCGTAGTCGGTCCGTAGTCGGTCCGTAGTCGGTCCCTAGTCGGTCTCTAGTCGGTCCGTAGTCGGTCCGTAGTCGGTCCCTAGTCGGCCTCTAGTCGGTCCGTTGTCGGTCCGTAGTCGGTCCCTAGTCGGTCTCTAGTCGGTCCGCAGTCGGTCCGTAGTCGGTCCGCAGTCGGTCCCTAGTCGGTCTCTCTAGTCGGTCCGTAGTCGGTCCCTAGTCGGTCTCTAGTCGGTCCGTAGTCGGTCCGTAGTCGGTCTGTAGTCGGTCCCTAGTCGGTCCGTAGTCGGTCCCTAGTCGGTCCGTAGTCGGTCCATTGTCAGTCCCTAGTCGGTCTCTAGTCGGTCCGTAGTCGGTCCGTAGTCGGTCCGTAGTCGGTCCGTAGTCGGTCCGTAGTCGGTCCTTTGTCGGTCCCTAGTCGGTCCATTGTCAGTCCCTAGTCGGTGTCTAGTCGGTCCGTAGTCGGTCCGTAGTCGGTCCGTAGTCAGTCCGTAGTTGGTCCCTAGTCGGACCGCAGTCGGTCCCTAGTCGGTCCGTAGTCGGTCCCTAGTCGGTCTACCTAAGTCGGTCCATAGTCGATCCGTAGTCGGTCCCTAGTCGGTCTCTAGTCGGTCCGTAGTGGGTCCGTAGTCGGTCCGTAGTCGGTCCCTAGTCGGTCCCTACTCCCTAGTCGGTCCCTAGTCGGTCCGTAGTCGGTTCCTAGTCGGTCCGTAGTCGGTCCGTTGTCGGTCCGTAGTCGGTCTCAAGTCGGTCCGTAGTCGCCAGTCGGTCCCTAGTCGATCCGTAGTCGGTCCGTAGACGGTCCTTAGTCAGTCCCTAGTCGGTCCGTAGTCGGTCCGTAGTCAGTCTCTAGTCGGTCCTTAGTCGGTCCGTAGTCGGTCCCTAGTTGGTCCTTAGTCGGTCCCTAGTCAGTCCATAGTCGGTCACTAGTCGGTCTCTAGTCGATCCGTAGTCGGTCCCTAGTCGGTAAGTAGTCGGTCCGTAATCGGTCCCTAGTCGGTAAGTAGTCGGTCCCTAGTCGGTCCGTAATCGGTCCCTAGTCAGTCCCTAGTCGGTCCCTAGTCGGTCACTACTTAGTCGGTCCCTAGTCGGTCCATAGTCGGTCCCTAGTCAGTCTCTAGTCGGTCCGTAGTCGGTCCCTAGTCGGTCCGTAGTCGGTCCCTAGTCGGTCTACCCTAGTCGGTCCGTAGTCGGTCCTTAGTCGGTCTCTAGTCGGTCCGTAGTCTGTCCCTAGTCGGTCCCTAGTCGGTCCCTAGTCTGTCCTAGTCGGTCCCTAGTCGGTCCCTAGTCGGTTCCTAGTCGGTTCCTAGTCGGTCCCTAGTCGGTCCCTAGTTGGTCCGTAGTCGTTCCGTAGATGGTCTCTAGTCGGTCCGCAGTCGGTCCCTAGTCTGTCCGAAATAAATTCCTCCATTTTGAATTTTTTTTCTAGTGATCAGGATCCGAAGGTCCTGATCATCTTTTGATAAGAAACCACTCTTCCATCTTTTATACCCTTTGAGATGGACACTGATGAAATTTGTACGGCGGCCATCTTTTTCCCGCCATTTTGAATATTTTTCCAGCTCACTGCCAATTGGAAGCCGTTTCGAGTGACATTTGCTCGAGCATCTCCCACCTATCTTCAATACCTTAAGCGTGCCCTTCACCCGTCTCCGAGTTCCTCAGTCATCAGCTCTATCCGTATTTTTTTTCTGAATACATTTTTGTCTTTTTTGTGAAACCATTTGTGAAAAAATAATTTTTCATACAAAATTTTACAGGAGAAAATTTTTGGGGAAAATCTCGTAAACTACCCCGAAGGTGGCAACACTGTTTACATTTATCGATACTGCTGGTTAAGTTACACAGTCGATTCATACATTTCAACTTTCCAAAATGTTGCCAACTGCCTCAAAAACATGGTTAAAATCAATTCCAAAACAAATAAAATACAAAATGGCCGTCAACTCATTTTACAAATTTATTTTAGAAAGTTGAATAATTTTTCC
The DNA here is from genome assembly GCA_920104075.1 of Melanargia galathea. NCBI lineage: Eukaryota > Metazoa > Arthropoda > Insecta > Lepidoptera > Nymphalidae > Melanargia > Melanargia galathea. The sequence goes on along the minus strand of OV049857.1, from coordinate 21,459,407 downwards.
ATTAAGTACAGGAGATACCGCTCCCGATGACGTTTCAAGTTTTCATCTCGCTCGCACACAGGCGAAATGATCACCCCTGAAAATAAGACAGTATCGCGAAAACAACTTTTTCTTTGATTAAGTTCAGTGTTGCCTGTCCCTGGCGATAAAAATATCCAAATTTCGTTTGTACAGGTAAAAAATGTCGTTGCTCATACTCGGATTTTGCAAAAAGTTCGTATTTCAATTTTTGAATTTTTGGGGTAGATCTTGAAATTTCCCCAAAAATGGGGTATTTTTTTCACCAATCTATACTTCAAGTCTGTACATACAATAGCTTCATAGAAGTAGAAACGCTCCGATGTTGTGAACTGTGAGTAATTTTAATTTAAAAATTGCGTTTTTTCGTACCTCAAACTGAATGGCCGCCACGACAGCCGCCATCTTGAATATTTAAAAACCACTCCCGATTTGTCAAAATACAGGATAATTGTAGACGGAAACAGGAAAAAAATATTATCCTCAACTAACCCGTTTCGGTGCTGTGGCGCCGCGGTTCGGGGTCGAAAAATCGAAAATTTGAAAGACTACAGCTAAGCCGCCATCTTGTTTTTAAATTTTTTCTACTTTTTCTATTAATCGTTTCCTAATTTCTTCTAGAATTGCGAGTTTTAACGAAATCGATAAGAAAACAAAAAAGTAACAAAAATCACGTCGGCCGCCATCTTGCTTTTGTTTGAGCAGCCCTTTTGTATCTACAATACCCTTCCCGGAATCCCCAACCATCTTACTAACCCTCAATCATCATGTCTTCCCATATTTTTCTGTGAGAATTCTCTGAAGAACCGCATCAAAGGCAATTCAATATTCGCCATACATTTTCTATGAAAAAATAAATTCCGCCATTTTGAATTTTTTTTCCGTTCATCAAGTAGACCTTCGGATTTTGATCATCTTTTGCTAAGAAACCACTCTTCCATCTTTTATACCCTCCGAGATGGATACCGATGAAATTTGTATGGCGGCCATCTGTTTTTCGCCATTTTGAATTTTTTTTCAGTTCACTCCCAATTGGACGACGTTTCGAATGACATTTGCTCGAGCACCCCCCACCTATCTTCAATACTTTCCGCGTGCCCTTCACCCGTCTCCGAAACCCTCAATCATCAGCTCTCTCCATATTTTTTTCGAAATAAATTTTTGTCTTCTTTGTGAAACCATTAGTGAAAAAAAAATTTTTCATACAAAATTTTACAGCAGGAAATTTTTGGGGAAATCTCAAAAACTACCCTAAATGTGGCAACACTGTGTACATACCTCGATACTGCCGGTTGAGTAGCACAATCGATTCATACATGTTAACTTTCTAAAATGTTGCCAACTGCCTCAAAAACATGATCAAAATTTTCAAAAACACCCAACATCAATACAAAATGGCCGCCAACTCGTTTTATAAAAACAATTCACATAGTTTTATAATTTTTACAATAAGTGCAGGATATACCGCTCCCGATGACGTTTACATGTTCCATCTCACTCGCACCCAGGCGAAATGATTGCCCCTGAAAAAATACCATGTCGCGGAAATCACTTTTTCTTTGATAAATTCCAGTGTTGCCAGTCTTTGGTGACAAAAATACCCAAATGTCGTTTGTACAAGTAAAATACGTAGTCGCTCATACTCGGATTTTGCAAAAAGTCCGTATTTCAATTTTTTTATTTTTGGGGTAAATCTTGAAATTTCCCCAAAAGTGGGGTATATTTTTTACCACCAATTTATACCTCGAGTCTATACATACAATCGCTTTATAGAAGTCGAAACGCTCCGATGTTGCCAACTGTGAGAAAATTGAATTTTAAAATTGCGTTTTTTCGTACCTCAAACCAAATGGCCGCCACAACAGCCGCCATCTTGAATTTTTAAAAACCGCTTCCTTTCTGTCAAAATACAGGATAATTGTAAGCGGAAACAAGAAAAAAAAATTATCCTCAATTACCCCGTTTCGGAGCTGTGGTGCCGCGGTTTGGGGTCGAAAAATCAAAAATTTTAAAAATCTAAATCTCGGCCGCCATCTTGTTTTTCCAATTTTTTTTACTTTTTCTGTTAATTGTTAACTAATTTCTTCGATAGTTGCGAGTTTTAACAAAATCGGTTGGAAAACAAAAAAGTTACAAAAATCACGTCGGCCGCCATCTTGTTTTTCTGAAATGTCATAATTTTTCCCTACTCGACTCCCCCATCCAAACACATCTCCCATACATGATTATATCGTTTTCTGTCTCTTTCTAGGAGAACAATTATGTCAATGAGTCAGTCAGTGAGTGAGTGGTAATTGAGCTATATATAGTATAACTAGTATGGCGCGTGGGTGCGCGGCCCGCTAAAGCGGACCGCGAGGTTTTGCTTTCGGGTATTTTGGTTTGAGCAGCCTATCTCTGCCATATTTCTAACCCTCGATCATTATCACTCTCCATATTTTTCTCCGAATAATTTGTCAGAATGAGAGTTCTTCCATAAAAAAAAATTTTTGAAAAGCAACTGTATCAAATTTTGCATAGTTCCCAACGTGTAGTCTCTTCAATATTCGCCATATATTTTGTATGGAAAAATAAATTCCAACATCTTGTTTCTTTTCTGTTAATCAAGTAAACCACGTCTTGATCATCTTTTGCCAAAAAAACCACTTTTCCATCTTTTATACTTAGTGAGATAGACACCAACGAAATTTGTATAGCTGCCATCTTGAATCCGCCATTTTGTTTTTTTCAGCTCAGTGCTAATTGGATAAGGTTTTGAGCAATTTTTGTTTGAGCACCTCCCAGTCCCATCTATCTACAATACCCTGCCCGGGCTCATCAACCATCTTCCAAACCCTCAATCATCATGTCTTCCCATATTTTTCTTTGAGATTTCTCCAAAAAACCGCATCCTTGCCTTGCCTAATTGAAAGCCTTGCATAATTCACAACTTCTCTCTCTCAATATTCGCCATACATTTTCTTTGGAAAAATAAATTCCGCCATTTTGATTTTTTTTTCTACTCATCGAGTAGACCTTTGGCTCCTGATCATCTTTTCCGAAGAAACCACTCTTCCATCTTTTATACCCTCCGAGATGGACACGGACAAAATTTGTATGGCGGCCATCTTTTTTTCGCCATTTTGAATTTTGTTTCGGCTCACTGCCAATTGGATGACGTTTTGAGTGACATTTGCTCGAGCACCCCCCACCTATCTTCAATACCTTAAGCGTGCTCTTCACCCGTCTCCCAAATCCTCAATCATCAGCTCTCTCCATATTTTTGTTCCGAATGAATTTTTGTCCTCTATACGAAACCATTATTGAAAAAAAAATTTTTCATACAAAATTTTACAGGAGGGGTGATCAATCAGTCAGTGAATCAGCACGAGCAGCTATATATATATTAATAAGTATACATATGTGAAATTATAGTTAAAAAGAAGAATTTTTAGATATAAATAGTAAAGACGCAAGCCTGACGCAACAGCAGCCAGGTTTTCGGCATTCTGCTTTCCTACAGTTGATAGGTACGTAAAACATATTTAACCGAAGTATTTGATATACACTCGCAGTTATTGATTCTTTATTTTTATTAGATTACAATGTACCGCTTGACTGCAATCATAACTGATGGCATTGAATAGAGCAAGGAACTGTAGTTCCTAGGAATAAATAGCCTCTAGAGATACCTACGTGTTGACTGACTCGATACGACGAACAGTCGATAAGTATGTACGTAAAGGATGTGCAAATCCAGTTTCTTTTTCTTTTATAATTGTCATAAACTATACGGAGACGATTACTATCATGCCTTTGTTACGCTATAACAAAGGCATGATAATAATCGTATTAACTACTAATATTATGCATGAAAATTGGACTTGCTACTACAATCCACTTTTGCATAGTAGTATTATTATTGTCAGTTGAAGACCAAGAAAGTAGGTTAATAGTACCGATCAAAATCTTCATAGAAAATTATAAGTAACTAGCTGACCCCCGCGACTTCGTTCGCGTGTTTTTCTTTGCTATAAACCTCACGGAGCCCGATACCTTTCCAACGAATGCAAAACCGTGGAAATCGGTTCGTGCGTTCTGGAGTTATAGCGTCTGGAAGGAAAACCCGACTTATTTTTATATTATAGATAGATTAAATAATTGATTGTTTTCTAAATCTTTCTAAAGTATCTAAGGAAATTCTTTTTTTAATTTCTAATTTAGATACTCTTGTATAGAATATCTAAATACATATAAAATTAAATACTTACTGATATTTGGACAACCTTCCTGGAGCAGTTGTATGCGCTGTGTGCGTTATAAGTGCGAGGTTCTGCGTTCAGTTCCCAGCAGCGTTAATTTTGGAATTTATAATTTACTAGCGGTCCGCCCCGGCTTCGCCCGTAGTACATAATAGGTATATAGCCTATAGCATTCAGCGATCACGTACATATCCAACGGCGAAAGAATTTTTGAAATCGGTCCAGTAGTTCCTGAGTTTAGCGCGTTCAAACAAACAAACTCTTCCGCTTTATTATATTAGTATAGATAAATTAGAGCAGGTCAGGTCTATTAGTAGGCTTAAAGTGCGGCTAGTTGCCATCTTAATGGTAATTACTTACCGCTCAGCGATTTAGCGTTTCGTTTCCTTGCCGCGTGGCCGATGAAGGGTATGGGTTAAATAAATTGCCACAGCGCGCCAGTTAGCGCGCTTCCAGGTTTAGACTGATCATATTACCCTATGCATGGTAAGATCGATAGTTAATTGACTGAAACCTCTGATATAAAATTCTTTTTTCATTTTCATTGCTGATTTCTTCCCTAAAAAGCACTTCAAAGTTTGACAGGTTCTGCAGGCAGGCTGGCACTCTATATTTACTATTGGCGAAATGAATCGTTGCAGCAAGAATATCACCAATCAATCACCACTTTCGTAATAGTTTTCCTAATTCGTAAATATTAACCGTTAAAATAACGAACATTTAGAAGGTGTTGTTATCTTTCAAATTAAGAATGTAGTTTTCAGTAACCAACTCAAATCAATGGAAAAAATGGAAATGCCATAAAACAATTTTCAAGGTCAAGTAAATAGTTGGTGGTGTTAATCAGGAATCAAAAATAATAAATATCATTCGGCAGCCATATGTAAAAACTAATGTTTTCTAGCGTACCAAAGTATATCTATATAGCTTGCTTGACTAGTGTCTTATTTAGCATAAGTTCATTAAAATTAACATATCTTTGCAAATTGGTTGTTGAAAAAATATTAATACAAACAAAAATTGTTAAAAAGTGTAGTTTCATGATGTATTTGAATAACACAATGCAGATTAACCTTGGGTTTCTAAATGTTGATAAATTTTATACCTATTAATAATTGTTATTTCACTATTGCTTGAATGAACTCGTCAAAAGAAAGTTATGATGTCATAATATTAGTTTAAGTAACTTTTTTTGCTTTTTGGTGTTACATCGTAAACGTAATTGGTACTCGACCAATGTTATAACTTTTACTTTACACCAACTAAAAGATTAATAATTTTAGGATTAATCCTAATCATTCTTCTTTTGCAGAGTTATTTCGATCTGCAAAAAAAAAAAATTGGTTGTCTGTAAAGTCGGTTTACGTACAATAATAATTGTACGTGATAACGTCATAAGAAAACATTATAGAACACATATGTATACAGGCCGATCGTGGCGTTCATCTATAATAATATAAAGAAGGTTGTCCTGACTGACTGATCATCAACGCACTGCAGCCTAAACCACTGAAGCTAGAAACTTGAAATTTTCATAGTAGCTTCTATGACGTAGGCGCACCCTAAGAAAGGATTATTGCGAACTAGAAAATGCCCGCGGCTTCGCCCGCGTGAATTTCGGTTTTGCACAAATCCCGAGGGAAGCGTGGATTTCCGGTTCCCGTTCCTGTTCCCTTTTCCAACCTTTATACCTACTTTCAAGGAAGTTTGCTATAGTAATCTACCTATAGCTGTAGCTATAGATTTCGGTTTCAAAATCCCGTGGGAACTCTTTGATTTTTCGGGATAAAAATTATTAAATTATTAAAAAGTAGCCTATGTTTTAAGTCAGGGCATAATCTATCTCCATTCAAAATTTCAGCCAAATCGGTTCAGTAGTTGCAGCGTGATTAAGTAACAAACATCCATCCACACTTTCACATTTATAATATTAGTAGGATTCCACCCCTAAGAGGGTTAAATAGGGGATGAAAGTTTGTATGAAAGTCCGTCATTTTTCAAGTTATATTTATAAAAATTGGTATTTATGTTTTTGGTTAAAAATAAAGAGTTATGAATTTAAGGAATTTTTGAAAAACAACCCCCAAGTAGGTGTAATGTGGGATGAAAGTTTGTATGAAAGTCTGTCATTTTTCAAGTTATATCCATGAAAATTTGTATTGGTATTGTCGGTTAAAAATAAAGAATTACATGTTTCAGGAATTTTGGAAATTCCACCACCAAGTCACATTTCAAGTCACATTCCACCACCAAGCGGACGAAGTCGCTGGCATCAGCTAGTCGATTTATAAGACGTTATCACGTCAAAAATAAACTGAAAGTCGCGCGGGGAACAGTAAGGCTAGGCGTATGCTGAGACGCAGGCGACGCAGGTCCACGCAGAGCAGAGTAGAGCAGATTTTGTAAAGCATGGAGCGTCATTGAACTACGTACGCTGCGACGCAGGCACATGCGATGCAGACATGTGTCTGTCCTGCTCTGCGTCTCGTTGTAGTGTCGGCACAGAATTCTGCGCGACGCGTGCACTTCGAGACGTGTTTATTAACAATATTTTATAATTTTGTTACAATGACAGAACATTTAATTGAATTAGTTCGTTGTGAACCTTGTTTGTATAATACAAATCATCCAGACTATTCAAAAAAGACATTGAAAGTGTTATTATGGGTGAGAATGCGAATGTCAGTTGCATCCATGCGCAGCATGCGGAGGGAGCACATGTCTGCCTCAACTGCCCTGCCCTGCACTGTGCTGTACTGTACTGTGCTGCGTCGCCTGCTTCTCAGCATACGCCTAGCGTTATAGTCCTTAATATACTTGAACAGGCTCCGAATACTTAAAATTTGAGAAATCTGGTTAAATCTAAACGGAGATTCCCCAGTCTTCCTTAATCATGTCAGCCGCTTTTTCAGCAATCATCATCGTTGGTGCATTAGTATGAGCAGCAGGTATATGTGGCATTATACTGGCATCTACTACTCTAAGTCCTGTTATTCCATGAACTTTTAAACGTGGGTCTACAACGGCCTCTGGATCGCTGCTTGGTCCCATTTTAGCAGTGCAGCAATGGTGATATATGGTATTCGTAATTGTCTTCATCGCGCATTTCCAATACAAATCCGAACCAAATTTATAAGCAGCACATTTCGGTATGGGTATATCATGTAGTTTGCTTCCATACTTTTGAAATGCTTTCGTTTTTGATAATTGTATAACTTTTTTGATGCCATATAATATGATCTTCTCATCGTGCCCGCCGTCTATAAAATAATTTGCATGTATCAATGGTTTCTCAAAAGGATCGTTGTTTTTCAAAGTTATTCGACCTCTTGACTTTGGACGTAATATCATTGGAAATACCATCCAAGTATGTCTGCTACTTATGGGCTTGTAAACCACGTCATACAAATGTTCGTCAATAGCAAAAGCATGTTTGTATGCTGGCTGCGATACTATGGAACCGGCTACAAATAGTAACTCTAAATCTGGATAGCCATCTGAGTTATGTAGGTCCTTTGTGTCAATGAAGGCGATGGCTTCTGTGCCAGTTGGAGCTGATAATGGGCCACTATGATGACAGAAATATTCAATAACATTATCTGATGTGGCAATGCTTTCAAATCTTAGTGAATCTGTTGTGTTTATAAGAAATGTGAGTCCTCCGAGTGCCCAATGATCTTGAAGGTTATAACCAACTGGTAAATTAATGTAGGTCGATATATTTTTGTTTGTTAAATGCTCCGTTGGCCCTATTCCACTTAACATTAACAATTGTGGTGAATTAATGGCGCCTGCTGATAAAATTACTTCTCGTTTTGCCTTTATTGTATGTATTTTTCCATCTTTTATTAATTGAGCACCAAAAGCTCGCTTCTTCCAAGGATCTATGAGAATTTTTGTCACCATTGCTTTTTTTAGAAGATGGAAATTTTCGCGGCGTTTGATCGGATGAAGGAATGCACGACTCGAGCTCACTCTAGTTCCATTGTTCATAGTAAACTGAATATAAGAATATCCGATTTGTTTCTCCCCATTATAATCAACCACTTTGCCACCGGTTTCTATTCCAGCATCCAAAAACGCACGGGATAATGGGGTTCTCCAATTCGGTTCTTGAATATTCATAGGTCCATGTATAGAGTGGTATTTTGTATCGTTCGCTAATTCCAAAATTTGCATATTCTCAGATTTTTTAAAATACTTTAAAATATTATTATAATTCCAACCTGCAAGCAACAATTGTTATGTTTTATATGACTTTAATATTATACATACATTGAACTTATTTAAAGACTTATAGCTTGAAGTAGTAATTTAAACTAAACTACCTGGATTCCTATTAGCAGCCCATCGATCATAGTCTTTCCTATTGCCACGGGTATGCATCATCGAATGCAAAACGGAAGATCCACCGACGGCTTTTCCCCTTGGCCATGCGCAGCGACCAGCACGCATGCCCATACAGCCGGCCTCCTGGAAATGGTAATCACTCATTCACCTTGCTTTGTAAGTAATTGTCATTATTCTCATACATATTGGAACACTATTGAAAGTTCGAGGTTTTATTAAAATAATAGGGATGAAAATCTTGACATTGACATTGTCCAGTTATCCATTGTTGCACTTTTATTGAAATTGTATTATATCGTGTTTTATTAATTCAATAAATTACATGGAATGTAAAAAACCATATGAAAGTACGGTGTGGCGCATCTTGGGAGGCCTATGTCCAGCGGTGAACGGAAATGGGATGATGATGATGATGATGATGGTGGTGGTGGTGCAGAATATGCAGATATTCCAAATTCCTAATTACATAGTTTATTTGATAACGTCTTATAAATCGATGAACGCCGGCTACACGCACCAAAATGCATGACTCATTGCCACGTACCGCGTGCAAGCGAGAGTGCGGAACAAGCGATAGAGAAGGCACGATCGGCCTAAGCGTTCGGCTTGTGCATCTATCTCTCTTTCTTTTCTTATGACGTTATCTCGTAAAATTATTATCGTCTATAAACCGACTTTGCAGACAACCAATATTTTTTTTAGATCTAAGATATCTAAGTACAGTCTCTTTATTTTCTTTAAATAAGTCTTGGACGTTTGCTATTTACAAATAAATCTAAATTAATCAAGAAATACTGTCAATGTTTTGATGCAAATCAACGTTACAGAGGGCTTGAAATCGGAATCTAGCGGCACGCTATGATGGCCGGTTTGACGTTTGTCCGCTCATGAAGTTCCGTATTAATTGATAACGACTTTGAAGGAAATAATTGTATTACTTTATTGACGATAGTGATGTGCAGAGATTCATAAATTTTATCGAATGTAGTTTTAGGTTTAGGACTCAAAATTTATTTATTAAATTGATTTCTTAAATGTATACAAGTGTAGAAAAATCAGTTTGCACCATTTAAGGGGTGAATGTACTTGTGAATATGAACAATTTTCACTATGTGGACAAACCTCTGAAATCGCAAAAAAATATCAATAAATTTTTAAAAATGGAATCTAATACGATCGTCACATAGGATCGCTGGCTAGCACAACTACTACCTCCGGCAAACTCGCGTCAATGCTCAATGCAAAACAAAGCAGTTTCGAATTGACGTTGCTTCGAAAAGTATAAACTGTCAGTGCAATGCGATTGTGATATAGTTTTGACCTGGCTTTGGATTTCAAATATTGATACTGCATTACTGTTGACCCTTGCTCGTTAATTTGGACTCTGTTCAAGCCCTTTGTTGTGGATTTCGTCGATATGACCGAACGTACGCAGAGAACTGTTCTAAATAGTCAGACACGTGAGTTCGTAATACGCCTTCGTAACTATTTCGATCGTGAAGCTCAAAATGGAGGGCCAATTTTACCTATAACGTCAGTGGTTGAACGCGTAGCTGATGCGCTTAATATTGGACAACGAACTGTTAGACGGATAACTAAAAAAAATATGGCGAGACTGGCACAGAAGAAAATAAACTTCACACACCAAAAAAGAGAAAACGAGCAAAACCAGTCGTAGGCATCGATAGCTTTGATGCCGATGCTATCCGAAGACATGTTTACGGCTACTATTTACAGAAGGAGTATCCAACAAGAAAAAAGTTGGTGCATTCACTGAAGGAAGCTGGATTATTCTTCGGTGGGGAAAGTTCTTTAACGAAGATTTTGAAGACCATTGGATTTCGATACAAAAAATGTAACAAACGCAAAATATTGATGGAAAGATTTGATATAGCGATGGCAAGGTATACTTTTTTACGGCAAGTGAAAGAAATCAAAAATTGGCAAAATGTTGTGTTCTTGGATGAAACATGGCTTAATGCTAACCATACTGTAGGCCGTTCTTGGAACGATGACACAGCAGCATCTACTTCCAAAGTTCCTGTAGGAAAAGGATCGCGACTTATAATTTGTCACGCCGGAACCATCAACGGGTTTGTCGAAGGTTCTCTCATGGCTTTTGCGTCAAAAACCACTGGAGACTATCATGAAGACATGAATGGAGAAAAGTTTACTGAATGGTTTACCTCAATGTTGTGTAGCCTCCCTGAACCATCTATTATAATTATGGACAACGCCCCATACCACTCGATGCAAATTGACAAGCCACCTGCCCAATCCCAAAAGAAAGCTGATATCGTCGCATGGCTTCGTAAAAATGGCGTAGATGCAAACATGAATATGTTAAAAGCGGAACTAGTACGTCTTTTAAAAGAAAACAAACCAACCAAGATCCGATACGTCATTGACGAAATAGCATTAGAACATGGGCACAGAGTTATACGGTTACCGCCTTACCATTGTGAGTATAATGCGATTGAGTTGGTGTGGGCTCAAATTAAGGGATATGCTGCAAGACACAACACAGAACCCCCATTTACCACAAAAAAAATGCTAAAATTATTAGAAGAAGCTTGTGAACATGTGACTAAAGGAGACTGGGAAAAGGTTGTGAATAGAACTGTTAAATTAATAAGGGAAGATTATGAAAGAGATGTGAAAATAGATAATATTATAGAAAACGAACATATAATTATTAATGTATGTGATGATAGCAGTGACGACAGTGAAAATAGTAGTATGGACGAATCTGATTAATTATGGCCTTTTGTGGCACCTTTTTTGGTATCTTTTGTATTCATATGTTTCTTGTGTGCATATAAAGTATGTATATTCATTTTCGTTCAAATATTCAGTTCGTTCAAATAAATTAAATAAACATATACATTTTTGTTTTATTAAACCTATTTAATCAGGTACAAAAACAAAACTTAATTGTTTTTTGTTCGAGAATAAATTGACATTCCACATCACTATTGTAATGTGTCAAACCGGCCATCATAGCGTGCCGCTAGTTGTAACTATTGAATGTCACAAGACAAAGAATCATGTCATATAACCAGTTATAAACTTCAGATTTGTAAGGAAAAGGAAGTTTTGCTTTTAATCATATAGGCAACTTTCTCGGTATTTGAAATAAATGCCATGTATACAATAAGTATAATTGCAGGTTCGGTTGTCTTTACCAATAATTATGCTGGACCATAAGAGTGTTTTCTTTTTAATTCTTCTACAAGTTAACCCTTGACTGCGGTCTCACCTTGTGACGAGTAACGATGCAGTATAGTATGGAAGTAGGCTAACCTGGAAGAGGTATGGTAGTTTCATTAACCCCATAGCCCTAAACGGTATTTCTGCGCGACATCGCTTGGCGGCGCGTCTTTGCCGGTAGGGTGGTAACTTGCTACGGCTGAAAGCCTCCTCAAACTATGCTTTTGGAAACAAAAAAATAAGATTGTTTTGCATTAATAAAGCTTTTAGTTCTCTGTTTAAACTAAACCAACTAAGGCTCAATTTACACCGCGGCGGAATGGAATGGAAGCGAGTTTTTGCAACGAAATTGTACAATTGTACATAGCTAAATGAACTTTATGTCAATTGCATAACATACAAATTAAATAGGAGCCAAAAAATGTCGCGCGTCTTCCGGGGAATTCTGGCGCATTCTCGAGAATTCCTCTATAGCTACTATTTTGTATGTTATACAATTGACATAAAGTTCACAATGCTTTGTACAAAAAATTCGCTTCCATTCCATTCCGCGGCGGTATAAATTGGGCCTAAGTTTAGTTTAAACAGAGGAAAGGATAAAATAGACTGATTTGTAGTACCTGCCTACTTAAATTGCAGTTACCACCGCGTCACGAGAACGAGTTTCATACCAAAGTCAATGATGCTTTGAATTCCTATTACTGCATTTCTTGTGGTCAACAGCTGGTTTTAATATATAAGTATTATGTAGATATACAAATGAATAAAATTAAATTGTATGTCTGTGATATCGAAATGACTGCTTCTTATTAGATAAGCTCCTATTAATTTCAACGACAGCATAAGCCAAAAACTCGGTTTTGATTTATGTCTGTTTGTTCGAACTAATCTTCGAAACAGCTGAACCAATTTCGACGAAATTCGCACAGGCGGGTAGGCAAGGGATTTTTCAAAACCTAAATGTACGAGGATGAAGTCGTAGACTAGCATCATCTAGTCTGTATAACAATATGAAAGAGAATAACGAGCTCTTCATAATAAGTTAAAAATAACAAAGTAATAAAAATATGCCTTTAAAATGTTATATTTTGCGTTTAAATTCTGGTATTATCATATAAATAAAAAAAATCGTACAATATGCGTAAATTATATAAACGTACATAAATTACGAGTATCTATCTACTATCTGTAACACATGGTGCAACTGCTGTATGAGATCGAGAACATAATATATATTATGTTCTCGATCTGATACAGCAGTATCAGATCAGTATCAGATCAGTATACATATCTCTGGAATATATCAAATACTAGATGATGCCCACGGCTTCGCCCGTGTGGACTTAGGTTTTTAAAAATCCCGTGGGAACTTTTGATTTTCCAGAACAAAAAATAGCCCTGTAGTAAGTAGTAACCCGTCACCAAAACGGAAAAAATCTGTGGGATACTTACGATTTCGAAATACAATTCCTTACAGCATCAGGGTTGAGGAGTTGGGTATGTACTCGAGTTCAATCAACGATAAAGTCTTTAATTGGTACCCCGAATATCAATTTAAACAACCGACAGTTTCTAAATCCCATTAGTTTTGGGGATCAGGTCCCCTACAGCATCAGGATTGAGGAGTTGGAATCCAAATTTTTTGTAGGATAGTGTCGCAATGTTTCTCTATCGATTAAAAAAGAAATTACGCAAATCGGTTCAGAAATCTCGGAGATATCGGTGTACATAGGAAGAAAAACACAACTCCTCTTTTTTTGAAAGTCGGTTACAAAAGTAGCCTATGTTACTCCCTGGTTAATTCTCTACTTGTATGTGAAAGTCCCGTCAAAATCGGTTCAGCCGTTCCGAAGATTACCCCGTTCAAACAGACAGACAGACAGACAGACAAAAAATTTAAAAAGGTGTGATTCGGTTATGGTACCGTTCAAATAACCATATGAGCTTAAAATGAGGTAGTTATTTCGAAATTACAGACAGACACTTCAATTTTATTTATTAGTATAGATATATGTATCTCTGAACGGACCATTTAGACAACGGAAGTGACTATTACCTACTCAAATAAAGTCCAGTCAATTGAGTAGATAGTTTTCTGAAATCCGGGATATCTTCTTACTAAACCAATCACCTAACTTACATCGTGTAAGTCATGTGTATATTCGGTTGTAAGGCTCATCAATAATAATGAATCACGTTGAACATAATATTAGCCTTGAAATTTTACGAGAAGTCGAATGTGGTTCTACTCGTAAATGACAAGTTTAGAAAGTCAAACATGTGGTTAAACTCATTATCAATTTATTAGTCATGAGATGTTACCCAAAATGTAGATAAATGACGATATCGGTGTACTCAGCTCGTAATTTTCCAGAAGTTGTAGATATTGTGACATTACTCGTACCTACATATCTCAAATCACGGAACTGAATTAAATCTATATACATATTTTATAAACAAATACATCAAATTGAAGTCTGTCCGTAACTTGGGAATAATTGTCTCTTACTAAGCTCATGTGATTATTTGAACGATAGAATAACCTAAACAAATGTTTTTAAAATTTTGTCTGTCTGAAAGTGAAAGAAGACTTTCACTTTATTCTTTCTCAGACTTTTTCAGGCAGGTTATGTAAAGACCTAAGCAAATTTTTATCTCACGGAAAATCCAAAAGTTTCCACGAGATTTTTAAAAACATAAATCCACCCGGACGAACTCGCAGCCATCAGCTAGTGGGAAATAAACCATTTACTTTTACGTTGTTAATTATTACCAGTTTCTGAGATTAAGGCCTAGGTCGCACTGCGAAATTTATTCGTGCGAATTTTTTCGCAAAATTCTGTGACATATGGTAATGTATGAAGTTGCACGCACATGCGATTTAAAATTCGCGAGAAAAATATATCAAAATGCGGAATATAACCGCGCGAATAAAATTCGCGCGAATAATTTTCGCAGTGCTGCCCCGCTCTAATACACATTTGTCATTGTGCTAATAAGTGCCTTTTTTTCAAGATTTATTTTGATCAATTTTATTGTTCTTGTATCTTAAATTATTTGAATTATACATGTCGATTTTACGTTAATTATTAGGTAAGTTGATTTTAATTCAGGGTGCTAGACTACAAAATAATTAATTTCAGAACAAAAAACACTAATTTGAATAAAGTTTTGTTAATTTAGACGTTTAAGCTATTATTATATTATAATTACCTATAAGTTTTACAATCCTATTTAGCCTAAACTTCTGAAATAAAATGACTGTCAAAAATATCTTTGACGTCATAACACAGAGTTAGGAATAAAGGAATCAAACGATAAGTATTGAGAGGTAATTTTATTTTCCATTCTACGTATGAACTCGTACCAAACAAGGTTAAAGGTGAACACAGTGAAGTGGTAAGTTTTTTTAAACGTATTTTCATATGCGTAAAGCCCGGCCACATTAGCGCTATGACGCGAGTATTCGCCTCATGGCGAATGGCCACATTATTATTGTTACGTGCTGGGGTTCGAAGATTTGGAATAAAACACCTGGTGACCCTTGATCAGACTTTATTCTGCACTTCCGTATTCCACTTGGTACTCCTGATCTTCTTGTAGACTTCCTCTTCACGTTTGTTCGCTTCCAATCCTCTTCGCTTCCGATCGCTTCCTTCACTTGTATATCGCTCGGCTCTCAGAACTGAACTGCCCTCCGTCAGCTCGCCGGTCCCTTTATATACCCGTTACCGCGTGACTAAGCGTTTTCTAGAAAGTTCCACCCCTATCGATGTTTATTCTAGAAAAGCCGCGTTGTTGTTGTTTACATTATGGGTTGTTTACATCGATGGGTGATTAGGTATTTATTAGGTGACGAGCAATTATGAACCTTAATGCTCTAGAAATAAGGTTCATTCGTAACACTGCCCCCCTCTTAGCGATGCTCGTCCCGAGCATCACTGTTGCTTCCGTAATGTTTTGCCAAGCGGTCGATGTGCACAACCTTAAATTTTCCTCTTGGTTGACGTTGAATCCTATACGTGACGTCGTTAATACGGGTAACCACTTTGCATGGACCCTCCCATCTGGTTTGCAATTTTGGAGATTTCCCTTTTCGACGAGTCGGATTATGCAGCCAGACTAAGGCACCTTCCTCGAATCCGCTCGTGTTCGATTTCCGGTCGTATCTGGTTTTCATGTTCTCACTCGATTGCAATCCGTTTTCCCGAACTGTAGCATGTATTTCTTGCATTTTCTCTCTCAGATTGGCGACGTAGTCTTGTACGGTGCAAGGTTCATCCGGTGACCCTCCCATCAATAAGTCTACTGGTAACCGTAGTTCCCTGCCATAATTGACTAACGCCGGAGTTGCCTTTGTGCTCTCATGCTCTGCAGTCCTGTAGGCGAGGAGAAACAGTGGAATGTACCTGTCCCAGTCTCTTTGGTGGGCGTCAACCAACTTTGCCAAATGCCTTTCAAGCGTCTGATTGAATCTTTCAACCATTCCGTCAGACTGCGGGTGGTATGCAGTTGTGCGTGTCTTATGAAGACCTAAAATTTTGCATACTTCCTGAAACACTTGCGATTCAAAGTTCCTTCCTTGGTCTGAGTGGATTTCCAGTGGTACACCAAAGCGACATATAACCTCCTCAACGAGCTTAGTTGCAACAGTTGTAGCTTCCTGGTTAGGTATCGCGAATACTTCCGGCCACTTAGTGAAGTAGTCCATAACAACCATGAAGTATTTGTTCCCTGATTCAGTCACAGGGAATGGTCCGGCTACATCAACAGCTATACGTTCCCAGGGTGCACCAACATTGTACAGCTGCAGGTTACCTCTACTCCTTGTCTGTGGTCCCTTCACGGCAGCGCAAATGGTACATTTACGGCACCAATCCTGCACATCCTCCCGACAATGGAGCCAGTAGAACCTCTCCCGCACTTTCGTTAGTGTCTTCTTGACGCCAAGATGACCTCCCGAAACTCCGTCATGCACTTCACGTAGGACATCGGGTACCTTGGCTCTCGGAACGACTATCTGAAGATGGAACTCCCTGCCGTTAGTCTTTTCCCATTTTCGGTAGAGTATTCCATTTTGTAGCGTAAGACTGCTCCACTGCGCCCAGTATGCCTTAGTGATAACGCCCATAGGTGCAACCTCACTCCATGTTGGTCTGGCGTCTCCTCTTTTCTTCCACACGATGATGTGCCGTATATCCTCATCACCCTCTTGAGCCATCTTCATTGCATCATCCTCCCAGGGTCCTAAGGAACTCGTCCTGGTAAGTTTCAATGATAGCTCCGTCGACTCCTGTTTGATGCAATGTTTGCATT
The DNA here is from genome assembly GCA_920104075.1 of Melanargia galathea. NCBI lineage: Eukaryota > Metazoa > Arthropoda > Insecta > Lepidoptera > Nymphalidae > Melanargia > Melanargia galathea. Next base: position 21,442,272 of record OV049857.1, on the reverse strand, counting down.
CTTCCGGGCATGGCCTCCGAGAAAGTGCATCTGCATTTCCATGTGACTTCCCGCTGCGATGTTGAGTCTCGAAGTCATATTCCTGGAGCTGTTCAATCCACCGAGCAACTTGACCTTCGGGATTCTTAAATTGCAGTAGCCATTTCAATGCTGCATGATCCGTACGAAGTAAAAACTTTCGGCCGATTAGGTACTTGCTGAAGTGTTGCAATGTTTTTACCACGGCAAAAAGTTCCCTCCGTGTCACGCAGTAGTTCCGTTCCGGTCTTGACAGTGATTTGCTGAAATACCCCATAACGACTTCTCTATCTCCCTGCTTTTGGGATAGTACTCCTCCAATCGCTGTGTTGCTCGCGTCGGTATCGACGATAAACTGGCCTTCCGGTTGTGGGTATCCCAGAATTGGTGTTTCACATAGGTATTTCTTCAGTTTTGAAAAGGAATCTTCACAGGCTTCATCCCAACAAAATGGTCTTTTCTCTTCCGTCAGTCTATGTAACGGTTTTGCGATCTCAGAAAACCCCTTGACGAAACGCCTGTAGTAAGAGCACAAACCCAAAAATGCCCTTACCTCTGTCTTGTCTTTAGGGGTAGGCCATTTTTTTAACCACTTCAATTTTCGCCGGGTCAGTCTGGATGCCCTCACTTGTGATAACATGGCCGAGATAATTCACTTCTTTCCTAAATAGCTGACACTTCTTCGGGTTAAGTTTTAAGTTTGCCCCATGTATTTTGGCGAAGACTCGCTCCATATTTTGCAAATGGTCCTCGAAGTCTCGACCCATGATAACGACGTCATCTAGATACACCAAGCAGGCATCTCCTACTAATCCTGCTAGCACACATTCCATGAGTCGTTCGAAGGTGGCAGGTGCGTTGCACAATCCAAAAGGCATAACATTAAACTGCCATAATCCTTTTCCCGTTGAAAACGCTGTCTTCTCCTTGTCTTTTGGATGGATTTCTACCTGCCAGTAACCTGATTTTAGGTCTAGAGTCGAAAACCATTTCATGCCACTCAAAGTATCTAGAGTGTCATCGATTCTAGGTAGCGGGTAACTATCCTTCTTTGTGATGTCATTGAGCCGCCTATAGTCCACGCAGAACCGTGTGCTTCCATCTTTCTTCTTCACAAGCACAACCGGTGAGCACCAGGGACTTGCGGATGGTTCTATTATTTTGTTCCTTTCCATTTCTTTCAGCATATCCTCGACTTCTTTTTCCTTCGCGATTGGTAGCCGTCTCGCCCGCTGACGGATGGGTCCCTCATTTCCGGTATCGATTCTATGCTGCACTAACGATGTTCTCCCTGGGTTTCCTTCTTGACTAGAAAAGATGTCCGCGTAGCGTAATAGAAACTTCTTTGCCTTGATGCTTTGTGAATAAGTCAGGTTGCTTTTGCAGTCTTTAAGAAGCTCATAGACTGTAGGATCCTTCCAAGAACCTGATTTATCCATGCTTGGCATTGCTAAATTGTTCCCATCGCATACCTGTGAGATAACCGTTGCTGGGGCTCCCTCCGTGCCAGCCAGTACTCGCCCCTTAGTCCTGGCTGTTACTAGTTTCCCTGATTTTGAGGAGACCTTGCATCCTCACCTCTCTTCGCAAGCTCCTCCAACCGTTCCTCTATTTTCGTTAGTCGGGACATCTGCGACTCTTTCTGTGGGCAATTCAGCTGCAAATGCCCTTTCTCACCGCATCTATAGCACACAGCGCCAAAGTTCTTCCTGAATGAGGTCTTAACCTCTTTCACCTCCTCGACAACTTCACGTAGTCTGTGAGTCTGCCGAATGTCGTGTCGAACTGCTTCAACCTCTAAGGCATGCGCCAATGCTTCTTTTAATGAGGCATGGTGACGAAGCCTCACGGCAGCTCTTACCTCCAGGTCTTTGATTCCGTCGACAAAAGCTTGCACGATGTTTGCGGTTACCATCTTATCGTCGGCCGATGGATAAGCTTTCCGCACAAGCTTATCTATTTCCAACGCCCATTGCTGGAGACCCTCTCCAGATCGCTGGACTCTATCGCGCAGCTGGGCGCGGAACACATGCTCCAGATGTCGCTCCCCATACCTGGATTCGAGTGCATCCAACAGTTCCTTGTATCCACAGCCTGAAGTAGGAAAGGCCTCCAGAACAGTTAGAGCCTGCCCTCTCAATGCGACAGTGAGGGCAGTCAAGCACTGTTCGTCCGTCCATCCGTTGGCAGTAGCAACAGTCTGAAACTGTTGCCGGTACGCGGGCCAGGAGGTGCTACCGTCGTATGGGGGTACCTTAACATTAGGTCCCTGAACTGCGCCCATCGCTCCACTTGACGTTAGCCTTGTCGTTTCAAGACGTATCACCTTTTTCTGTAACTCGGTGAGGCCAGTCTTCACACCATCTATGTCCGTTCCTAGGCAGGTGACTCGCTCGTCCATGAGGTCCAACTCTTTTCGCAATTTAGCCACCATGCCGCCAACTTCGTGAACGGCCGACAAAACATTCCGCTGCACCCCTTCTTGATTTTCCTGTATCGCTGCAAATTTGCAATCTTGATTTTCCTGTATCGCTGCAAACTGTTGTTGCATTATCCGCATCAAACTCGACAAGTCAACGGTGGGCGTGGCTTGCTCAGTGGGCGTGGCCAGGTGGGTGTGGCCAGTGGGCGGGGCCTCCGGCTGAGTGGGCGTGGCCTCAAGAGGCGTGGTCTGGTGGGCGTGGCCAGTGGGCGGGGCCTCCGATTGGGTGGGCGTGGTCTCAAGGGGCGTGGCCTGGTGGGTGTGGCCAGTGGGCGGGGCCAGCTGGGGGGACCCACCAGGTGCTGGTTCCTCCAGGTGCTCCTCCACAGGTGCTCGGCTGGATTCCGCTGCACGCTGGGCCCTGGTCTTGACACCCTCGCTGCCGAAGTCGTCTCTCGGAGTCAATGGCATAGCTTCCAAATCACACTTCTGTCACCAATTGTTACGTGCTGGGGTTCGAAGATTTGGAATAAAACACCTGGTGACCCTTGATCAGACTTTATTCTGCACTTCCGTATTCCACTTGGTACTCCTGATCTTCTTGTAGACTTCCTCTTCACGTTTGTTCGCTTCCAATCCTCTTCGCTTCCGATCGCTTCCTTCACTTGTATATCGCTCGGCTCTCAGAACTGAACTGCCCTCCGTCAGCTCGCCGGTCCCTTTATATACCCGTTACCGCGTGACTAAGCGTTTTCTAGAAAGTTCCACCCCTATCGATGTTTATTCTAGAAAAGCCGCGTTGTTGTTGTTTACATTATGGGTTGTTTACATCGATGGGTGATTAGGTATTTATTAGGTGACGAGCAATTATGAACCTTAATGCTCTAGAAATAAGGTTCATTCGTAACATTATGTAGATAATGAATAGTAGAGACTCATCTCTCAGCGTATTTGCGCCAAAGGATTCCATCGCGACGAACTTGAAAAAAAAAATAGGTCTAAAACAGCGACCAAGGTCATATTCGCTTTTTATGGACTACTACTACTAGCTACCATCGCCTTACCAAGACTCTTCTGATTAAATATTCGAGTCGTATGCATAATGCAATTCATAATAATTATTATTTATATTTATAATTAAATGCAACCGTTTTATCCATTTTGAAGGTTCGTGTGGTTTATACGACTGCCTGAAAAAAGGAGTAAGTATGTATATTGTTTTCAGGGTTCATGTATGTATGTGAGTTTCTATATTCCACCATAACTTCTATATCCCTGAACCGATTTTGATGAATGAGGTATCGTTAGAATCCTTAGCTTAATCTGGGTGACATAGGCTAGTAAAATCAGATTAAGTTCATAATCATCATCTAGAAAATGATAAGTAGATTCCAAAAATATATAACACAATAGTTCAATATTTACAAAAAATAGATGGACAGCAGGGCAGTCGTATTTTTTAATTTTGTTAATATCACTAGTTCTCTAAATGCTACGTCGTTACTAGGTCATGCCCGTAACTAGCTGATGGCCATGATGAAAAGTATGAACTGACTCCAAAATAGAATCTATCTCTGTGGCAAGTTTCAGCTCAATGAGGAAGTTTCCTGATGTTGAAAATAGGTATCATATTTAAGCAATGGAATTAAAATATAGACTAAAACTAATAAATCAATGAAAATGAAAATTTAATTATTTAAGTTTACGCAAAATGATTGCCGCCTCTCACTCGAGTATGACATCATCGCGTCTATTCGGAGGTATTTTTTCCATGTAAGTTTACCATGATAAAAAAATTTTTCGAAAAAATCTATGGGACTATTTTGCAAACATCCACAGCTGTCGATTAAAAAAGAATCATGCAAATCGGTTCAGCAATCTCGGAGAAATTGGTAAAACAAGTAAAACATGGAAAAATTTCCTTTGAGCGTATTGGATGACGTCACATGAAACGAAATTATTCGTGAAAGCGAAACTTTAAAGTTCGATAACTTTTTCAGTTTTTGACATAATTTAATGATTCTTTCAGATTTTTGTTTTATTTTATTTAAATTTTTATAATTAATTTAAAAAAATTTTGGAAACTTGTCCAATAAGTACCTACAATCAAAGAAACATGAATTTTTATACTATACTATAAAACGAGTTGTGAAAAAATTTTGGTAGGTAATGGCGGGAAAAATTAATCAGTTTTCCTATGCGCTCTTCTTACAATGGCGATCGGCCATAGACTATCTTCTCTTCTTCTTCTTGCGGCTATGCAGGTTCTTGAGCCCCTGTAGCACTTTGACCGTCGCCGATCTATTGTGCTCGCCACGATTTATAATTCCTCGCCAATGTTCGTTGCCGCCAGGAAAAGCAGCACCTTTTTGGCTGGAATGAAAATAGCCTCCTCAGGGTGTATGATATGTTCCCCTAGTAGGAGACTTCGTGTATGCATTAGAGCGGGGCACTGACAGATTATGTGCAGCGGCGTTTCCGCCGATTCACGACAGAGTCTGCACATATCCGTGCCCTGGAGCTTAAGGTTATATCTGTGTCTATTCAGTCCACAGTGTCCCGTTAAGGCTCTCACTAAAATGCATAAGTTTTTCCTACTCAGCGCCAGTATATCAGAGGCAACCTTCTTATTGAAGGACCTGATTAGCGCTTTAGAGTGGTTGAGACCTGGTAGAGTACGCCAACGCATTAGCGTGTCGTAGTAGCAGTAGGTTAGCAGGGTCAACTGAACTAGGCTTTTGGGCATGCCACAGACAGGTTCTGGACCTATCTGTCGCGTCCCTGCACCTGTTTTTGCAAGGTTGTCGGCCTGTTCGTTGCCGTCAATTCCTGCGTGCCCTGGTACCCATCGGAGGACTACCCTGTTTTGATTGGACAGGGTATTCAACACTTGTCTGCAGTTTTCGACCAGCCTTGAGTTTATTACCTCAGAGGACAATGCCAAAAGAGCAGCTTGACTGTCCGAATGGATGTATATTGTTTTATTCACGTGGTTGTATTGCAGAATTGTTTCCGCACAAATTATTATGGCGTAAATCTCTGCTTGGAATATTGATGCATGAATACCCAGGTTGCGACAGATTTTTACCCTGGGTTTCACGCCAAATACTCCACAACCTACGTTTTTTCCTGACTTGGAGCCATCTGTAAACCATTTGTGGCTGCCAGATACCCAAGTTATTAGACCGTTGAGCCATTGTTCCCTTTCGGGAATTTCCACAGTATAGGACCTCTGGAAGTAGTATTTGGGGGTCATCGTGTCCGATGGCATCCCCATGATAGGGATCTCAAGAACTGAGTCTTGGAGTGTCCTCAGTGCTTGAGATGACCATCTCACCTTTTGTTGGCTGATCAGTCTGTACATGCTCATTCTTGCCTCCTTTTCCAAAAATAGGAATAGTGGAGGCAGATTGAGAAGAGCCTCCAGAGCTGCACCAGGTGAGGTGCTCATTGCTCCCGTAATAAACAAGCACGCAGTCCTCTGTAGACTGTTGAGCTTGTTCCGGGTAGTAAGCTGCATCGTCTTGCGACACCAGACCACGGAAGCGTATGAGATTATAGGCCTCACAATGGCTGTATAGAGCCAGAAGGAAACTTTTGGTTTTAGTCCCCACCTGGCCCCCGCAAGACGACCACAGATTCCCAGGGCCATTTTGGCCTTCTTGAGTACTGCATCTACATGCGAATTCCAGTTAAGTTTCTGGTCCAGGATAACCCCCAGATACTTAACCTCGCTTGAGAACTGTACACATTTGTTATTCAGTACAGGCGGCTCGAGTCTGTCGAGCTTACGCCTTCTAGTGAATGGTACTATAACTGTTTTGTCCGCATTGACAGTTAGTTCGTTCTCCGTACACCATTTTGCAATGGTGTCGAGCGCTCTCTGCATAAGGCACGAAATAGTGCTTTGGCAGGTACCACGCACAGTGACCACCAGGTCATCCGCATATCCCTGGGTGTCGATGCGAAGTTCCGCCATCTTATACAGAAGTAGATCCACAGCAAGGGTCCAGAGTAGGGGCGATAAGACCCCTCCCTGCGGACATCCCCTTGTTGTGAGCACTTCAACGGAGTTGTTATTTAGCTCAAGATTGGCTATACGATTTGAGAGCATTGCCTCCACCCATCTGATGGTGGTCGTGTCCGCCAGTTTGTGTACCAGCCCTCCCACCAACGTACGGGTTGGAGTGTTGTCAAATGCCCCCTCAATATCGAGGAAAGCTGCAAGCGCAATTTCCCTGTCATCTAGCGCCTTTTCAATCTTGTCGACAAGATTCAGCAGGGCGGTTTCCGTGGATCGACCTCTGCAGTAGGCATGCTGTGTGCTGTGGATGGGCCTCTCTATGAGAAGCGAATCCCTGATATACCTATCAAGCACTTTCTCCATGGCTTTTAATAAAAACGAGGAGAGGCTTATGGGTCTGAAGGCTTTTGGCATAGTGTAGTCCTTCTTTCCCGTTTTAGGTATAAAGATTACTCTTACTTTGGTCCACAGTTCTGGTATATATCCCCAAGCGTAACTCGCCCTGAAGATTTTCACCAGATGCGGGATTAACAGTTCTTCGCCTCTCTGCAAGAGTAGAGGCGTAACACCATCAATCCCACCTGTTTTATTCGCAGTAAAGACCATAGACTATAGAATGAGGTTTGTTTTCCTTGGCTTTGGCGTGGATAGCGTGGACGTACAAAATGAGGCATTTCAAGTTTTCTTTATTACAAAAAAAAAAAAAAACAAAATCTATATTTGAGTGAAAGTTTTATTTATTAAACACGTACAAGTTGAAATTATCTATTTAAATACGAAATTTTATGAAATGAGCAAGCAATAGGTACTAACAGTAATTTATTTGTACTATTGAACACGACCTTTTTAGTATCGAAACTTTTTTAAGAACAAAGGAAATCAACCAATAAATTAAAAATAAAACTCTATAACTCACTTGTGAATAAGTAATAGCAATGCAAAAGTCACAGCTTGAATAATAGGTGTCATTATGTGCCTAATTGCGGTGAAACTAGAGCTACTTTATGAACAAATGCGTTGAAAAAATTTTAATCGAAACCGTAGACCATGTTAGTTCATTTAAAATGAACTAACATGGTCTACGGTTTCGATTTAACTATCTGCCTATTTTGTGACGGTTATGAGTCCATCAAAAAATACTGGTAATTCCGAACAATTGCGAAGTCATAATACATGGTGCAATAATGATAAATTTTTTAACCTTAATTATTATTGTAGACACTTTTTACAATTGCTCTTAGTAATCTTTATTTAATTTGAATAGAGGAACCATGCCTGTCAATTACTCTTATAACTATCTACATTAAAAACATGCACGAAATCTTCAAACTTTTTCTATTAAATAACTTTTTGTTCTATAGACGTCAACTGTTGTATCATGGCATGACCTCACATATTACGATGATAGCACGCGAGAAAATTTTGTCTACGGCCTACGATAATGTACATAAACAGCGGCTACACTACCTAGTATTCTTACATATGCTAGCACTGTCGCCGACGCGTCTTCAGCAGCCGGAAGAGCGACGACGCCGCCAGCAGTTATCCGTTGTGCTAGGTGAACGACAAACGGGACATGATGCGATGCGACACGACGCGACGCGATACGACTCCATAGAAAATGAAAAAGTCATCTACGCGACAACGTGGGCCACGTGAAAGCTTAGCAACTGTTTGATATTTTCACGTCGCGTTGCGTCGCGTCGAATTATGTCGCGTTCTCGCTTTTGTCGCTGACATAGGACATCCCATTACCCATATCGATTACAAAATGCCGCTCGTTAGCTAATATACATGGTCGCGAGTGTACCCAAGGGACAAAACGGAGTCCTATTACGGAGTACGTACATATTGGTACCTAGAGAATTGTATTTTTTTTTTCGGAGTGGTTCTCACTAATATTTAAAACAAAAAAATATTAAACAAAAAACTCAATACGAATTTCAAATTAGGCGTTTTTGTAACACTCACAGACCAAAAAATACAGAATTGTTAACCACAGTTAATTTTTTGATGTATTCCCAGAATGTCTCTTTCTGTCTCGTAATTATTACTACTGGTGATAGAATATTGGTATCTACTATTTTTCCGAGTTTTACCATCAGTAAGTACAAAAAGTGGGTAAATTTTACTACTAAAATTGTGAGATGTTTTCTTTATCAGCTACTAGTAGGTACATAACTAGTTTGTTGTACTAGTTGTTTTAAGTGCAAGCGCTCTTTTACTCAATAAGTTACTAGAAAAACGTCAATAAGTTACTTAAAAAACTTTTCTATTCTATTTTACGGCAAAGTTGAAATTATATTATTATGTTCCCAGCTTTCTTATTGGTGGTAAAACGCCGAAAAATAATCCCAATATTGTCACTAGTAGTAATAAATGACTTTTAGTGGTAATTATGGTACTTAATACGCCATCTTTTTATAACTTTAGGTTCTAGCCCTTTTGACTTTGAGTCTGTAAGGTCTACATCATACTGACATAGAGCAAAGTAATATTGTATGTAGTAGGGTAGACTGGGTACGGTTGAAACGGTGGACGGTTGAAACAAAGCGAATATCTCGACACCGTGTGTGGTGAGGTTGATGGTTACAAGGGAAGAACGAAGCGGACGACAAGTCCAAACACGAATTTTGGTGTTGTGTCGCCCTTCGCGCGCTGTACTTGTAGATAAGAGGCCTCATTGTGTTTTTTGACGTAAAAGTAAGTATTTTATGTTCGTACATTTTTGCAATTATAATGGTTTTATTATAGTTAGAGTACTGAGAGTTTTGTATCGTTTTTATTGAAGTTTGTAGAATATGGTTGTATGATTAGTGTTTATTTAAATTTATTATTATTCTTACTGCGAACAATTTTATACCTAGAAGGGGGGTTGGGGACAGTTGAAACATTTTTTGTGGGTACGGTTGAAACAATTTATTTATTTTATTTTCTTGTTTCGAAGATGACAAAGGGAGACTACGAGATGTCAAGCTGACTTATCGACGTACAAGTAAGCATAAGAAGGTGTAAAAGCCGGATCTTCGTTAAGAACAGCGGCAGCAAAGAATGAACTGAACCACTGTTCCCAGTTGAGGTATACAATGTAGGTAAACGAGATGCGACTGGTGGCAATGAAAATCAAGAAATGGGATATAAAGCTCACAATCGAGTGTTTAACCAGGAACAAGTGCGTGAACAATCTAAATATTTAATTAGATGTGCAGACTACTACTACTACTACTACTACTACTACTATATTTTTGCCTAACTAAAAAGGATGTCTAACTAAACTATGCTAAACTAAAGGATATATAACTAGAAAGTCGTAAAATGTTATTAGACGATGAATAAAAAAGGTTCATTTATTATATTTTGTATTATTTGCATGTGTTTCAATTGACCCCAGGCACTGTTTCAACCGACCCTGGCATGGGGACGGTTGAAACAGTTTCCCATTTTTTTAAGATTTGATTTTACACATAAAATACAATACAGTGAACGCAAATAACATTGCCCATTCGTAGACAGATATGTGGTCTTTTATTTGATATATTTCTTTCAACGCTCGCTTAACTATTCCCGACGAAATGGACGATTAACGCTAAAATGTTTCAACCGTACCCAGTCTCCCCTAATATACTATAAATTTGTGAGCTCACGGCATTATAATCCCCAGAAGACCCGTACGATTCCGCTCTATGGATGCTCATTAAAATAGGCGGGCCCCATCCACCTTCCTATTGGCAATTTCAAGCAATTTGAAACACAAAGCAAATTTTTTCTAATTTTTTTACATGTAAATTATTTAATGTTAAATTAAGTAGGTACCTACCTCGTGTTATTTCCCACTTTTTACTATAGCATTATATTTACCAATTAAAATGTGCAAAGGTACCTAACTAAGTAGATAATTGTTGAGAAAAATATTACAATATCAATTTAAAAATTTAGAATACTTATTAGTTACTATTTTATGTATTAATTATTTAATATTATTTAATATTATTGGTCGTGATAACAATCTTAGCGTTAGCTTTTTATTAATTACACTAGTTTACAAAAAAAATATATTTTTTTTGTTCATGAAATGAAACATATATTTTTTATATTGGCTATAGACGGTTATTGAAAAAATATTTTTTTATTTTTCGTAACACGTCACAATTCTGAGATATAGAGGTCTTTATTTTTTATCCACCCGCAGTTATTTAAATACGTTTATCGTTCTGTTTGTAAGCAACTATGTGGTTCAAAAGTCTTATTTTTATATAAAATGTTATCTAGAGTGTGTAAACTACATCCAAATCGATTTTGTTATGTTTGTAGGAAAATTATTGTTCAGTTAAATCGTGGTTTCCCTAAAACAAAACCATTGCAAGAAGCCTATTTACATTATTTTAGATTTCCGGTGTCAAATCAAGATAAAAAACCGGCCAAGTGCGTGGCGGGCCACGCGCATTGTAGGGTTCCGTAGTCACAATCCTCGAAAAACAGATATAACTCCTTAACCTGTCAACCCTACTTAGTCATGATAGTTTTCCTTTAAAATTGATTATATATGTATACTACTGCTGTGAATTTTTTCAAGTTCGTATATACTGCCATTTGGCTGATAGAGGGGGGGGGACACTTGACTCTAATAAAAATTAGCACTTTAAAACATCATATATTACAAACGGATCTAGAAATCGAAAAATGATGTTCCCACACCTACAGTATTTTTAAAAGAACTATTAACTTGGTGTTTTGAACTTTTCACATAAATTTTGAGGTTATGTGAAAAAACTGTAAATACAAAAGTTATAGATCTTTTTATTACCTACAACTTTGCCATTTGATTTTTTTCCATAGGACTTGTAGTTTTGCCGGAAATCGAGATAAACCGTATTTTACCCTTAAAACTCCCCCCCTTCCCCTTCCCGAGCTCAGATCGCCCGTAAATTATTTTTCCTTTTATTTTTATAATATTCTCCTCCTTTTCCAATGGGTTTCATCCTACTGTGATTTTTTTTCACTTTTTATTATTTTTAAAGGTATCTCTACCCTGGTCTATGGGCCGGCCGTAGTCAAGCAAGATACAAAGTTTCGCAAATCTATCGACCCTCACATCAGACTCGCTATACATTGAGATACTTGGCAACTGGAGATAGTTATGGTTCATTGTCCTATACATTTAGAGTGTCAAAACCAGTAATTTTTCATACTATCGATCGATCAGGGTCAATGCATTCTCGTTGGACCACATTACTGCCATTTTCGGAACACAAAGCGACATACGTTCTCACCACTCAAAGCCTGTCCGGCGACTGTCGAGGGACACGAATGTCGCGCGTGTCGACGCTCGCAGATCATCGAATAGCGACAAGTTGCGCGACACGTCAATGTCCCAAGCGACGTCGGACGACGTCGGGCGACATCGCGCGGGACACGTGAATTTCGTGTCGAGCGACAGAGTCGCGCAACAAACGTCCCCTAATGAAAATGCGGCTTATAACTCGAGAACGGCTGGACCGATTTTCATGGTTTTTGAAAGTATTTGTCTCCGTCCCAAATAGCAGAATAACTATTAAAACATTGAAAAGTTGACGAAAACATAAAATGAAAGAAAAAACATTATCTCATACAGAATGTTCATTGGTTTGGCAACTGTCAAACATTTAATGTTCACTAGTGATTTAAGGCTTATTTCGTGGTTTATCGACATATTCTAATGTAAAAATTACGGGTACATACCACGATTAATTTGTTTTTTGATTTTGTCGATATTTCGGTCCAGTTACATGGACCGTGGTCGCGACGAGTCTCGTGGTGAGTCTCGTCGCGACCACGGTCCATGTAACTGGACCGAAATATCGACAAAATCAAAAAACAAATTAATCGTGGTATGTACCCGTAATTTTTACATTAGAATATTTAATGTTCATCCCGTCGATACTGTAAACTCTTGAGCGTATCCGTATTTATAATTATAATTCTTCTGTATTTATAATTATAAGTCTGCCGGGTCCACTAGTTGACAATATCTTCAATCAATTTTACGTTTAAGTATGATGATTTCAATTAATATTGCTAATCCATTGCAAAGTTATTGCTTTTTTTAACCGACTTCAAATAAAAAAAAGAATAGTCACAATCCGATTAATACTTTCGGAGAAATCCGCGGACAAATACACACATACACCTACGAAATTATGTATAGGTACCTATTTGATTGGAACCCCATATAGATTATTATCATTATGTGAATATTTTGAAACAAATTAAACATAACTCCTCAGAATATTCCTCGTTATAAAGGCGATAGAACACGCAAAGAGAGTCAACATCCAATGAAAGCCTTCAAATAATTTGGTCAATTTGGTATTGTCCACTAGTTGAACTGCCCGAGTTTGAATTCGGTCAAATGGACGTATAATACATAGTATAGGGGTGCTCCGACTAATATAGGCTTCATACGCGGCCGGATCTGCAAGGATCTGGTATTGAATAACAGGTAACAAACAAGCGAATTGTTTTCCTCCTTTTAGGATTAGACTGACTACATACGCGTACAGAATTTAAACTAGATATTATAGATGTACCTACGTAATGACCCCAGTGTCTCCTTCGACGGATCGCGATTAGAATTGTAATAAGCTGTGACCGAGAAATTTACGAAGTGTATACCTAATAGAAGATGATTTATTTTAATTATTTTTATTTTTATAATAATACTAGCGGATCCGGCAGACGTCATCCTGCCCGCTATTAGCGCCACCTACCGGGTCCAATTTTTCTACTTATAAACCTTCCTCTTGAATCACTCTATCTATTAAAAAATCAGCCAAGTGCGAGTCGGGCCTCGCTCTTTCAGGGTTCCGTACATAATTATGAACAATATAATATTTTGGGTCTAAGAAATATTTAATTTCCGAGCTAGACATCGCAACAAACCGTGAAAGAAAAACCCAAAAAAATGTTCGTTTATTTTGGTCACAGCTTATAAACTATTTAATAAATCGTTGTTTTCAGTATTTGTTGTTTAAATAGAGCATATAGTACATAATATACTGAAATATCATATTCCCAACTAGTTTAGTTTTTGAGATAGCCCCCGTCACAAAAATGGTCTAAAACTGACAACTTTGATGGTCTCCCATTCCCTTATTTTTTGAGATAAAAATTAAAAAAATATATATTTGTACTCTACTTAATGAGCTCTAAACAATGATACCCCACAAGCTAGGGTAAAGAAAAAATTTTTTTTCCGGCTCCTTTTTCATGTATGACAGCCGAGTGACATTAATAGGGCTCCGTTTTTTACCCTTCGGGTACGGAACCCTAAAAATGATGAATCTTAAATTTGAGTTCAATACTCTTAATTCATGCTTGGGGACGAAGTACTTACAATTACCAATATCTCCAGAAGTAAGTAACTTACAGTCAAATTTTTTATGTCGTTTTGTTGCTTATTTCAAAAGCTGTCGATTTAATACTTAATAATGTGGTCTTAATGACCTCGTTTTTGCAAAATGCAGCAAAAACTTGTAGTTTTCAATATTTTTGAAAAAATAATTTTTTCCCGAAGCATTTTTGATCGAGTTATTTTAATATTTTGTTCTATGTTTGGTATTTAGTGATGGAGAATATTATATCCAATCGAACAAGGTCATTTGAAGACCAGTGCATCAGCAGACTTTCGAGTTATTACATTGTTTGTGCGCTCATACCCACAAAAACGCACACCAAATTGAAATGGCTGTCCCTGGGAAGGGAAGGGGGGCAGGCCCTAATAAGTGGTATTTTCAGAGAGGTAATGAGTTGTAGAATATGTCCCTAAAATATCGCTAGTTCGATCCCGGACACACTGTATATGATGAGATATGTACGATTAGCACTTAACAATGACATAACCTTTTATTTTAAGTATGTATGTGATGTCTACATTACATTTAACCTACGTGAATAATATAGGTACCTATTGATCATCATCATGATCAACCCATAATCGGTCTCCTCTCAGAAAGAGACGGGTTTAGGCCGTAGTCCACCACTCTGACCAAATGCGGATTGGTAGACTTCACATGCCTGTGAGAGAACATTATGGAGAACTCTCAGGCATGCAGCTTTTCTTACGAAGTTTTCCTTCACCTTTTAAAAAGCAAGTGATATTTAGGTCAGTGATGATCAGTCAGGACAAGCTTTTTATGTTAGTAAAATATAGATTAAAGCGAAAGTAACTCTATCTGTCTGTTTGTTAGCTTTTCACGCCTACACCGAGTTCGACAAGAAATGTCTTCAAGGGGTTTTAAAAACTTGAAACCGCGCGCACGAAGTCTCGGGTAAGAGCTGTAATTATTATTATTGAATTAAAGCAGCAGGATTCTGGTTAATAAAAATAATCATAAATATTCGGTTAAAAAGTTAAAAAGTGTTTTTGTTTGAATTTAGTTTTTTTTTTACTTTAGAATATTATGCAGAATACTTTCTCTAAAATACAATTTACTTACTTGTAACAGCAAACAGCTTGAAGATTTTATGTTGTAACTTCCTTGTAAGATGTAAACACTGAATTACTATATTATATGTGTACTATTCGTATCAGCCATTATCTGTTATTATGTAAATGCTGACATTGCTTTGTTGTGTGTATTGTGTAATTAATAATTATTGTAATAGGTATAAATATTGCGATGTCAAAACGATGAGCGCATTTAAAATACCAAGAATATGTTTCTTAATTACTAATTTGTACTTGTATAGGTTCAAATACAATTAATTACATGTGTAATGTTATATTATCATAGTAAATAAATTCGAGTGCCAAGTTGAATAGGATCGGTTTAGTAATTTAAAAAATCTTTCGCAAAATTTGACATTATTAATACTCTAAATCTTAAAATGAGACCATAATCATAATAATTGAGACCGTTTAGATTTGTCAATTCTATCATCAATCAATGCGGAACTAAACGTATCTCTTGCTATTAAGATCGCATATATTTACTCGCCACAAAAAAAGATAAATTAAGAATATTAGAAGACAGGAAACCTAGAAATAGACTTTGATCTTACAAGTCTTTTTCTATATTCACGAATACAATTAAATTACAAGTATAAATTAAAAATTTAAAAAACCCCCGACATTCGCCATTTTGTGGCGGCAGCCATCTTGGATTTGTTTAATGCTATTCTGCTAGTCAAGTCCTTTCATTTGATACCCATATTAAGGGAGTTGTGAAAAAATATGTAATCGATTAATATGGATCTATTTTCATCAAACATATGTAGCTAACAACACTCTCGACTAGTCCACCTTTTAAACAAAAAAAACCGCATTCAAATCGGTTCACCCGTTTGAGCGCTACAGGGGAACAGACAGACACACACACACACAAACACACACACACACACACACACACACAGACACACAGACACACAGACACACAGACACACATACACACAGACACACACAGACACACAGACGCGCACGCGCACGCGCACACACACGCGCACACACACGCGCACACACACGCACACGCACACGCACACGCACACGCACACGCACACGCACACGCACACGCACACGCACCCGCACCCGCACCCGCACCCGCACCCGCACCCGCACCCGCACACGCACACGAACATACACGCACACGAACATACACACACACACACACACACACACACACACACACACACACACACACACATACATACACACACACACACACACACACACACACACACACACCGGAACTATTGGACCGATTCCGATTCGTTCTCGTTGTTTTCTTTTGAAATTCGAGTGTAACTGCGTACAAGCGCTTGTTCCATGTAAATGTTCATTTCGTCCGCATAGTAATTGCCCATAGACGGCGACCGTATCAAATAGACCGTCTTATCTTTATGTATGTATATGTTACCGGAATGTATGTAATCTAGGAATTGTATACAAATCCTAGGAAATTTATACAATTCCGAAGCTATTTAGGAAATGTATAAAATATTGCTTCAAAAACTATTTAATATATAAATGTCCTAGGAAATGTGTACAATTCCTAGGAATTATATATAATTCCTATATCGTATTAGGAAATGTATAAAAATAATGCTTTATTTTGGACCACATTCTACCTAGGACCCAATAGAACCTAAGGGCACATGACTATTTATAACCTAACCTAACTTCTGAAAAAAAAAAAAAAGAAATAATTTTGAAAAAAATATGATTAATCTCAAATGCAATTTTCGATTGCTATTTAGGAAATGTATAGATTTCTTAGGAAATGTGTCTAAAAGGTATAATTTATTTTACACTTTTCCGTGCGATTTTAGGAATTATGTACATACATTTCCTAGGAATTGTACACAATGACGGATTACATACATTTCCGGTAACATATATATTTACCTGTTTGTATAAAAACATAGTTTAAGTTCCTATAATAAAGCATATAAAGCATTGCTGTGCTGTGCATTCGGAATTTTCGCAATGAAGGTGAAGATCTACAATTCTACATGTATATTTTATTATTCAATCGTTTGATCTTGGAAGTTTAGTCACGTACCAATACATGTGAATATTATGTGTGAAGTATGGATATTATATATCAAGACATTCTGTTGCCAAAATAAAAAAAGCTCAAACACTAACCCTATTAAAGAACACATTTTGCAATTGAACAGGTAGATATAACATATAGTTGAACCTATATGTTAATATTAAGTATATTATCCGAATATATTATACTTTCCGAACATTTTGAGGCTTTTGTCCTATTGGCCAAAATATCCAAATATGTTCGAAAAACTTCGATGGATGCTTCATTTTTGTGCCTTTTGAGGTGGAAACCGTGGGAACTGGTGGTTAGGAACTTTTTAAAGAACTATTGAAGAAGATTATAGAGTCTACCGAGAATCCTAGAGCTGGCAAGCTACCTTGGTTAAAGATTTAGTTTGGACATCCAAAGGCTGCCAGCATCTTCGCTATTATGCTTCTCTGCATTGGAGTAGAGTTTTAGATTTAATATTATTATTTACAAGCGGATACCCGCGACTTCGTTCGCGTGGATAATGGTTTTTAAAAATCCCGTGGGAATTATTTTGTTTTTCCTAAGCTTCTTTGAGCTCATACCTTGCTAAAAACTGTTAAAAGTTTACTGGCGGATGTTTAGGTAGATCAAAATGTAAACACCTGCCAGTAAAAGTCCACCAAAATCGATCCAGCCTTTCAGAGATTACCCGGTAATCTTTAAAGTTTTTCCTTTCTAACAAAAAAAAGAATGAATGAAATCGGACCACGCGTTAATGAATTACAGCTAAGTACACATTTTGACCATCCCCTCTCCCAAGGGAACTGTGCTGAATTTCGGGATAAAAGTATCCTATATGTTACTCCGTAGTATGAACTGAAATCATTTCAAGTTTCATTTCAATCCATTCAGTAGTTTTTGCGTGATGCGCGCACAAACATACAGACAAACAGACAAAAATTTCAAAAATAGCTTTTTTACGTTCCATTACCTATCCCGAACACCCCCCAGTTATTATTTTGCAAAAAATTTTAATGTACAGACACGGCAATTCTACGATTTTATTATTTATGTACCTATAGATATAGATTACAACTTAATAAATAATTGTAAATTAAAAAAAAAAATAACTAAAATTGGTATAATATATCAGTTATATAATACAACTAGTGTTGCGCTCGGTGCGCGAGCTGCAAGCAGCTCGCGGGCCATGTAGTCTCTTCAATATTCATAAAATAAAGAAATTCCAGAATATTCTGGAGAGTCTCTTGAAAGATAGAAAGAAATATTGGTATCACGTTTCGTATCTTTTCTGAAAGGACACTAATGAGTTCTATGCATGCGTTTAGTGGAAAAAAAAGATCTATACAAAAATGTTCTGGAGAGCCACTTGAAAATTAAAAAGAAATTTTGTATGGACACGATTTTTTTTTGTTCCGTAGCTATCTTTTTTTATTAGCTCACCAAAGGGCCTAAGGTCTTGAAAATTTTTAGTTTCAGGACCATGCCTCTATGATTGATAGTTTTTGAGGGCCGTTAGGGTACTCTGGTAATTTTTCCACATTCACTACGTTTTGTATTTTTTGTGAAAAAAAATCTTTAAGTTCTATTTACTTATACGTGTATTGGGGGGAAAAGTTTCATACAAAAATGTCTAAGAGAGCCTCTTAAAAAGAACCCAAAAAATTTGTATGGAGAGAATTTTTTTTGTTCGGCGGCCATCTTTTCTTTACCCGTTCACCCAATGGCCCAAGGTCTTTAACAACATTTGTTTGGGTCTTTAACAACATGCCTGTATGACTGGTAGTTTTGGAGGACCCATGAGGTACTCTGGTAAATTTTCCACATTCATGACGTTTCATAATTTTCTGAAGGAAGATCCATAAGTTCTACGCACATAAATAGTGAAGGGAAAAAAGTTCCATACAAAATTGTTCTGGAGAGCCTCTTGAAAAGAACCCAAAAAATTTGTATGGAGAGAATTTTTTTTTGTTCGGCGGCAATCTTTTTTTCACCGGTTCACCCAATGGCCCAAGGTCTTTAATAATATTTGTTTGGGACCATGTCTGTATGACTGGTAGTTTTGGAGGACCCATGAGGTACTCTGGTAAATTTTCCACATTCATGACGTTTCATAATTTTCTGAAGGAAGACCCAGAAGTTCTACGCACATAAATAGTGAAGGGAAAAAGTTCCATACAAAATTGTTCCGGAGAACCTCTTAAAAATTAAGAAATTTTTGTATGGAGACGAAATTTTTTTTTGTATGGTGGCCATATTTTTTTTACCGGTTCACCTAATGGCCCAAGGTTTTGAACATTTTTTGTTTCGAGACGTCACCTCTCCGACTAATAGTTTTCGAGATCCCTTAGGGCACTCTAGTCAGTTTTCCACGTCCAGCTCTCTCTATAATTTTGGCGACCTAGAATTTTTGAATTTTACACACACGGAAAGTATGGTGAAAAAGTCCCATACAAAATTGTTCAGGAGAGGTGATCAGTCCGTAACTTCAAGTAGCTTTATATATATAATAACTAGCTGATGCTCGCGACTTCGCCCGCGTGCTTTCATACAAATCTCATTCCCTATTTAACCCACTTGGGGATAGAATTCCAAAAAATCCTGAAACACGTAATTCTTTATTTTAACCGACAGTACAAATACCGATTTTCATTGATATAACTTTAAAAATGACGGACTTTCATACAAACTTTCATCCCCCATTTAACCCACTTGGGGGTATTTTTTCCAAAGTTTTTTAATCTGGTAACTCTTTATTTTTAACCGAAAACGTAAATACCAATTTTCATGGATATAACTTGAAAAATGGCGGACTTTCATACAAACTTTCATCCCCTATTTAACCCGCTTAGGGGTAGAATTAGCAATAATCCTTTCTTAGTGTGCGCCTACGTTATAAAAGGAAGCTATTGTGAAAATTTCAAGTTTCTAGCTTCAGTGGTTTTGGCTGTGCGTTGATTGTCAGTCAGTCAGGACAAGCTACTTTATATTATTAATAGATAAATTATGTTTAACAATTTAATTATTATTAACAAGTAAAAAATATAAAACTAAAGATAAAACTGTCTGCGATACCCATCGACATCATTAAAAACAACTATCCAATGTGCGTGCATATAGATTATTTATTAATGTCTACTTGTATTTATATTTAAAAAAAATATAGGTACTTTATGAATCATGGCTTGGAGGTTGTGAGTTTGACCAGTTCGTTTCAAAAATTGCCGATTTGCTAGGATCTATTATTAGCTATTAGATTTTATTCAACGAATATATTATCATAATGAAACTTATGTTTAAAAGTAGTATTAGAGAGGACAAGGAACTCGAAACTTGCCTTTTATTAGCGTAATCTGCTTTCCGAACCGACGCGATGCGACGCGACGGTACGGTGGTAGTAGACTATAGAGTTTTGCCATATCTTATAGACCACAAGTACATGAACTAAATATTTTTAAACAGTCTTGTCACTCAGAAAAAATCTTGCAGAAAATTTGAGTGGGTTGGGTGGTTGAAAATAGTGAATTGGTGTTAATTTATTTATTTATACATACAGATTGAAGATAAAATTTTATGCTCCGAGTGTATACCTACAGGTGCAACCCGGCACTTGTAGTGTACCTAAATAATAACCTTGTCTTTTAAAGCGTTGAAAAGTGCATCGACCTTGACAATGGGGAAAATGGGTTGAAATTTTTAACTTTGTAGTGGCGCGGGCGTTTGAAGTCGGATTTTTGAAAAGAATTTTTATTTCGGGTAAATTCGAGTGCGGTCGCTTACTAAAATAAAATGAGAAACACTGTTTAAATAAATGTTAGGTACACTTAACACTTCACTACAAGATTATACCTATTATTTTATTTCTTTTAATCTGAGTCAAAAAAAAGAGGAAAGACTAATGTCTAATAAATATGAAAAATCGTTACATAGTAATTTTATTACTATAAATAAAATGATTTTGTTTATGGCGTTTTGTTTTATATTTTTACTATTACTATGTACGAGCGGATACCCGCGACTTCGTTCGCGTGGATATTGATTTTAATAATCCCGTGTGAATCATTTTGTTTTTCCTAAGCTCCTTTGAGCTTATACCTTGCTAAAAACTGTAAAAAGTTCACTGGCGGATGTTTAGGTACATCAAAATGTAAACATCCGCCAGTGAAAGTCCCATCAAAATCGGTCCAGTCTTTCAGAGATTAGCCAGTAGTCTTTAACGCACCTACTTTCTAACAAAAAAAGAATGAATGAAATCGGACCACCCGTTAACGAATTACAGCTATGTACACATTTTGCCTTTCATCCCCTCTCCCAAGGGAACCGTGCTCAATTTCGGGATAAAAAGTATCCTATATGTTACTCCATAGTATGAACTTAAATCATGCCGAGTTTCATTTCAATCCATTCAGTAGTTTTTACGTGATGCGCGCACAAACATTCAGACAAACAGACAAACAGATAAACAGACAAACAGATAAACAGACAAACAGACAAACAGAAAAACAGACAAAAATTTCAAAAATACCTGTTTTACGTTCTATTACTTATCCCTAACATCCCCCAGTTATTATTTTGCAAAAATCTTCAATGTACAGATACGGCAATTCTACGATTTTATTATATTTATAGATTACTAACTAATTTATTGATAAAAAATGCGCTTTACCAAAAGAACTCTATTGTTTTCTGGTTCTATTTCTATTAGCTATAGACATCAAATCAAATTACATTCAAATCCGTTCAGTGATGTCAGCGTGATACCTTTATAGACAGACGAATTTATTAAATTGCCGGGGGTTATTGCTTATATATACCTATGTATTGCATGATTTGATTTTATGTAATTATATTATAAGTACTAGATGATGCCCACGGCTTCGCCCGTGTGGATTTAGGTTTTAAAAATCCCGTGCGAACTTTTGATTTTCCAGAACAAAAAGTAGCTTATCCGTAGAAACCTGTCCCCAAAACGGAAAAATCCCGTGGGATCCCCACGATTTCGGAATACAATTCCTTACAGCATCAGGGTTGAGGAGTTGGATATGTACCTAGTTACTCGAGTTCATTCAACGATAAAGTCTTTAATTGGTACCCCCAATATCAATTTAAATAACCGAAAGTTTCTAAACCCATTAGTTTTGGGGATTAGGTCCCCTACAGCATCAGGATTGAGGAGTTGGAATCCAAATTTTTTATAGAACAGGGTCGCAATGTTTCTCTATCGATTAAAAAAAAAATTATGCAAATCGGTTCAGAAATCTCGGAGATATCGGTGTACATAGGTAGAAAAACACAACTCCTCCTTTTTTGAAAGTCGGTTAAAAAAGTAGCCTATGTTACTCCCTGATTAATTCTCTACTTGTATGTGAAGGTCCCGTCAAAATCGGTTCAGCCGTTCCGAAAATTAGCCCGTTCAAACAGACAGACAGACAGACAGACAGACAGACAGACAGACAGACAGACAGACAGACAGACAGACAGACAGACAGACAGACAAAAATTTTAAAAACGTGTGATTCGGTTATGGTAGCGTTCAAATAACCATATGAGCTTAATATGAGGTAGTTATTTCGATATTACAGACAGACACTTCAATTTTATTTATTAGTATAGATAAATTACGCTTCCTTATTAAAATATATCCACAGGTTATGTTTTTCTTAGAAAATAACAATATTCGCTCCTCACACAAACCTTCAACTAACTAAACCACAAAACAATTACGATTTTATTCCGTGACGTTTTATGAAAATATATGGAATAAATAATTAGTACACGAGTACACGAGTTAAATTTATTCCATAAATTTTCCGTATTTATATTTTATTCCTACACGATTTGAAAGTTGGGTCTTTCCCGATATAGATGGGTATAACTGGTAATTGTTCCGGTTAGTATAGAATCTTGAATCAGGCAGGTGATCGATTTTTTATCTGACGGAAAGCTACTTCACTAGATAAACAAATGGGAATGAGTAATGAAACGGTTCCCAATATAAAATTGAGCCGCCACTACTCATGCGCAATAATTTATTTGGTCATCAAAATATTGTTTTGTCGGTGACCATTTAGGGTTATTTTTTTTAAGATAACCCAGAAACACTATCACATTTAAAATGTTTACTGCGGGATAAATTTGAAAACTGTGACGCGAGCTGCGCTCCGCTGCAGCTTGCTAAAGTTATATTTTGTGTAATGTGTAGTAAGAAATTAGAGTTAAATGCGCCAAATAAATTAGAAAGCTTGATGATTAATTGTCTATTTTAAATAGGTATACAGGAAATATCTGTATTTGTATTGAAGCTGCTTATATCTAACCTGAGGTTCTGTTTGGTAGTTCCAGTTGGCTTCCGTAAACTGCAGCATAGTTGCCAAAACAGGAATGTCCATGAAAAATTGTTCAGCATCACCAGCCTCTATCAGTAATACCTGTGGAAAAGTTGTAATCTTTTCAAATCAGAAAGTAAATAGCAAAGTGGGTAGTGGATATTAAAATTGAAGAGTTGTTTGTAAGTGTGGCCGTGCACAATTTAATCTATATATATTATATCTTCTTCTTATATTATATAAAACAAAGTCGTGTTAGTTCGAACACTTATAACTCGAGAACGGCTGAAGCGATTTTCATGGTTTTTGATTTGTTGTATTTGTCTCCGTCCCGAATAGCAGAATGACTATATTAAAAACATTGGAAAATTTACGAAAAAATAAAATAAAAAACATTTTCCCATACAAAATGTTCACGTGTTCCGTAGCTGTCAAACATCCCGTCAATACGGTAAACTCTCTCACCCGTACCTATATGTATAATTCTTCCGTACCGTGTTTGTCACCTAACTCCTCCTAAATGGCTGGACCGATTTGGATGAAATTTTGTGTGTATATTTAAATCCTGGATGGTTTAAAAACACAATTACCGGGTAGGTACAGGTAACCTACCGGGACTTGGTAGGTGGCGCTGATGTCGGTATGTCACCGGGCAGGACGACGTCTGCCAGACCCACTAGTACTTACATATTATATAAAAATGAATCCCTATTTTTCTTGGTCACGGCATCACGCGTGAAAGGCTAGACCGATTTAGATGAAATTTGGCATAAAGGTAGACTAGATCCTGGAGAAGGACATAGAGTACTTTTAGCCCGGAAAATTATAGAGTTCCCAAGGAATTTTAAAAACCTACCTAATCCACGCAGACGAAGTCGCGGGCATCAGCTAGTATTATGAATATATTTTCTTTTAAATTTGTATCTAGATAACCTTAAGTACTTGTACAGGCAACGTACGCTTTTATTACCTACTCGTAGGACACAAGTAATAAAAGCGTCCATTGCCTGTTGCATTTTAATAAGATAACGAGTGAAGGTATAAATAACAAGTACTTATAAATTAAAAATTTAAAAAACCCCCGACATTCGCCATTTTGTGTCGGCGGCCATCTTGGATTTATAATAGTGCTATTCTACTAGTCAAGCCCTTTCATTTGATACCCATATTAAGGGAGTTGTGAAAAAATATGTAATCCGCCATTTTGTTCCGGCGGCCATCTTGGATCGATTTTCATCAAACATAGCTAACAACACTCTCGACTAATTCACCTTTCAAACAAAGAAAACCGCATTCAAATCGGTCCACTCGTTTGAGCGCTACAGGGGAACAGACAGACACACACACGCACACACACACAGACACGTCAAACTTCCCGTCGTTTTTGCGTCGGGGGTTAAAAAGAAACATGTCTAAACGAATCGTTTATTAAAGAACATAAACAAAATCTTTCTAACAATATTTTTTACAACAAAAATCTATTTATTGTATACTAGATGATGCCCACGGCTTCGCCCGTGTGGATTTAGGTTTTTAAAAATCCCGTGGGAACGTTTGATTTTCCAGAACAAAAAGTAGCTAATCTGTAGAAACCCGTCCCCAAAACGGAAAAATCTCGTGGGATCCCCACGATTTCGGAATACAATTCCTTACGGCTTCAGGGTTGAGGAGTTGGATATGTACCTACTCGAGTTCATTCAACGATAAAGTCTTTAATTGGTACCCCCAATATCAATTTAAATAACCGAAAGTTTCTAAAACCCATTACTTTTGGGGATTAGGTCCCCTACAGCATCAGGATTGAGGAGTTGGAATCCAAATTTTTTATAGAACAGGGACGCAATGTTTCTCTATCGATTAAAAAAAAATTACGCAAATCGGTTCAGAAATCTCGGAGATATCGGTGTACATAGGTAGAAAAACACAACTCCTCCTTTTTTGAAAGTCGGTTAAAAAAGTAGCCTATGTTACTCCCTAGTTAATTCTCTACTTGTATGTGAAGGTCCCGTCAAAATCGGTTCAGCCGTTCCGAAGATTAGCCCGTTCAAACAGACAGACAGACAGACAGACAAAAATTTTAAAAACGTGTGATTCGGTTATGGTAGCGTTCAAATAAACATATGAGCTTAATATGAGGTAGTTATTTCGATATTACAGACAGATACTTCAATTTTATTTATTAGGTATAGATTAGTATAGATTATGTTCCTCTCCTTAATCGCCGACGATTCGATCCCTTTGTTTATCTGCACTCGCAGCTGAATGGTTGCAATTTGCTGAGTTAATACGCATTCGCAAGCGTGAGCGACCGTTCTTTTGCGTCAGCTTGAATGAGCCTGGTTTTTCGTACGCTGACCTTTGTAAGTATTATTTCTTTAACATGTAAAATCGATAAAAACACTTTTATTAATATGAAAATGCGAAAGCTGAATCGATGCGGAAAGGACAATTGATATGTTTGCATCTTCATAAAAAATAGACAACTTCAATCAATAGATTAGATGTGAATCGATGTTGACAAATGTGATAACCCCCCGAAAAATATCTGTCCCACGGGAGAACATAAAAAGTTAAAATATAACAAACACCATGCGGACGAAGATCAGGCATCAATTTGTTTTAATATCAATAGAATTATGGATACTGTTGTACTGTTATTTATTTACTGTTATTTATATACTGTTATTTAAATACTGTGATTTATAGAATTATAGATACCCACCGTACAGTTATAATTTTTAGGGTCCCGTACCTCAAAAGGTAAAAAAAGGAACCCTTATAATATCACTTTCTTGTCCGTCTGTCCGTCTGTCTGTCTGTCCGTCTGTCCGTGTGTCACCACCGATTTTCTCAGGAACGGGTGGACCTAGCAAGTTGAAATTTATACCAGATACCAAAGTCTATGGTCCCTATTAGGTGTATAAAAATTAAGGTTCTGAGTCCACACAATAAAAAGATATAGATAAAGATATGGTCAAATTTAGATTTTCACGAAAACTTTTAAGTAAGTTAAGACCAAAATTGACAAATCTAGGTCAACCGGAAGTACCCTATAGTTTTTGGGTCGAAAACCTAAATGGTAGTTCCAGTTGAATTTAGAGGCCTAGCTTAATTAGCACCTTACCTTTTAAGACAAACTGATGAAAAAAATATTGTACTTATACTTCTGGAGTACGGAACCCTCGGTGCGCGAGTCTGACTCGCACTTGACCGGTTTTATTAATCATTTATCCAGACACCTGTTTCTTAAATATGTATTTAGTACAAGCCGATACAAAGCGTTAAGCGGTGATGGCCTAGTGGTTAACACTTCGGCCTCCCTTTCGGGGAAACTGACTTTGATCCCCCGGCACGCACCTCAACTTTTCGGAGTTATTAAGCAACTAGCGGTCCGCCCCGGCTTCGCCCGTGGTACATAATATATAGCCTATAGCACTCAAGGATCACTTACATATCCAACGGTGAAAGAATTTTTGAAATCGGTGCAGTAGTTCCTGAGATTAGCACGTTCAAACAAACAAACTCTTCTGCTTTATTATATTAGTATAGATTAATAATAGCTTGCTTTAACGATGAAGGAAAATATCGTGAGTAAACCTTTATGTCTGAGAGGTATCCATAACTCTTTGATTCTTCGGTATAAAAATATCCTCTTTCCGTTTCTACAATGCAAGCTGTCACCGTGACTTTCATCACGATCGGTTCAGCAGTAGGTAAGACCGTGAAATTACCATATCTATACTAATAAATAAAATTGAAGTGTCTGTCTGTAATATCGAAATAACTACCTCATATTAAGCTCATATGGTTATTTGAACGATACCATAACCGAATCACACTTTTTTAAAATTTTTGTCTGTCTGTCTGTCTGTCTGTCTGTCTGTCTGTCTGTCTGTCTGTCTGTCTGTCTGTCTGTTTGAACGGGCTAATCTTCGGAACGGCTGAACCGATTTTGACGGGACTTTCACATACAAGTAGAGAATTAACCAGGGAGTAACATAGGCTACTTTTTTAACCGACTTTCAAAAAAGGAGGAGTTGTGTTTTTCTACCTATGAACACCGATATCTCCGAGATTTCTGAACCGATTTGCGTAATTTTTTTTTTAATCGATAGAGAAACATTGCGACACTGTCCTACAAACTAAAAATTTGGATTCCAACTCCTCAATCCTGATGATGTAGGGGACCTGATCCCCAAAGCTAATGGGATTTAAGCACTGTCGGTTATTTAAATTGATATTGGGGATACCAATTAAAGACTTTATTGTTGAATGAACTCGAGTAGGTACATGTCCAACTCCTCAACCCTGATGCTGTAAGGAATTGCATTCCGGAATCGTAAGGATCCCACGGAATTTTTCCGTTTGGGGACGGGTTACTACAGATAGACTACTTTTTGTTCTGGAAAATCAAAAGTACCCACGGGATTTTTAAAAACCTAAATCCACACGGGCGAAGCCGTGGGCATCATCTAGTCCTAAATTAATATTATTGTTTTTAATTTTTTTATTTAAGATTTTCTTCTCTGGGATAAAAAATAGGCTTATCACTATTTGTACAATTGTCTACCTGCACGTCAAAATCGATTCAATCGTTCCGAAGATGAGCCCGAACAAACAAACGGATGAAATTTTTTGTTAATTTTGAGTTAAACATTTATTTTTAAACCTAGATCTACGCGGATGAAGTCGCAGCCTGCAGGCGTCAATTTGTTATTGTACATTCAATTGGTTTTGGGTTGATGATGCATCTTGTGTTGTAAGTTGCCTCTAGATTCACCTTACTTTAAGATTTCATACTTTTCCTCTAGGAATATATAAAAGGACGAAGTATAAAAGCAAGGGCCTTCAAGTTATCAAAAGTCATGGTCTAAAAGGAGCTAAAGGAAACATACAAATGATAGGCGATTGAGTTCTAAATAAGCAGTGTCTTTCATTGCTTCATAAATTGTATTTTACAGTTAAGTAAATTATATCAATCCGATGCTTGCTCATAATATAATATGTATGTATGTATGTATGTATGTATGTATGTATGTATGTATGTATGTATGTATGTATGTATGTATGTATGTATGTATGTATGTATGTATGTATGTATGTATGTATGTATGTATGTATCTATATATGTATGTATGTATGTATATTGTATGTATGTATCTATGTATGTCTGTATGTTCGCGATTATCTCCGCAACTAATGAAGCGATTTTGATGATTTTTTCACTATCATAATCTACATACTTTCAGGAAGGTTTTAATGTATAACACATGGAGTACCTAATCATTCTTATGTACGAAGTTATAAGCATAATAATGTACATATATATGTCACTAATATGTTCTCTGAGATTGCCAGATCTGTTGCTGAAGTTGAACTTTTTAGTTAGAATCGGTTGAAGTCGGTTCTTTTTTATTTGAAAAAAAAAAAAAACCATGTATAAAACACTAGCAGTCCAAGTAGCAGGCAGACAATGTGCTGCCATGCCACAGACCCTGCTAGCGAAATCTTTTATTTGGTCGGAAAAAAAAAACAATGAATTTATGAATGTCGACAACAGTGCCACCTTCCTAGTCCAACTATAGCTAAGAACCATCCAGGCGATCCCTTAAAATACAAAAACTTTATCAAATTCGATCAAGCCGTTTCGGATGAGAACAACACACACCGAATTTTTTTATATAAAGATAAATAACAAGTCTCAATATTACTATGTTTATTGTAGACAAGCGGACACCCGCGACTTCGTTCGCGTGGATATATATTGGTTTTTAAAAATCCCGTAGGAATCATTTTGTTTTTCCTAAGCTCCTTTGAGCTCATATTATCATGCTAAAACTGTTAAAAGTTCACTGGCGGATGTTTAGGTAGATCAAAATGTAAACATCCGTCAGTGAAAGTCCTATCAAACTCAATCGAGCCTTTTAGAGATTAGTCGGTAATCTTTAAAGTATCTACTTTCTAACAAAAAAAGAATGAATGAAATCGGACCACCCGTTAACGAATTACAGCTAAATACACGTTTTGACTTTCATTCCCTTTCCCTAGGGAACCGTGCTGAATTTCAGGATAAAAAGTATTCTATATTTTACTCCTTAGTTTGAACTTAAATCGTACCAAGTTTTGTTTCAATCCATTCAGTGGTTTTTGCGTGATGCGCGCACAAACATACAGACAAACAGATAAACAGACAAACAGACAAAAATTTCAAATATAGTTTTTTTACGTTTTTAGGGTTCCGTACCCGAAGGGTAAAAAACGGAGCCCTATTAATGTCACTCGGCTGTCTGTCTGTCCGTCTGTCCGCCGGTCACAGGTCTCTAGCTCGCAGACGAAATGAGTTACAAACCTGAAATTTTGGTATTTAGTGTAAAACGTTAACCCAAAATCAAATATTGAATTAGAAATTGAATTAAATTATTTTTCAGGGGGGCTCCCATACATGAAAAAGGAGCCGGAAAAAAAAATTTTTTCTTTACCCTAGCTTGTGGGGTATCATTGTTTAGAGCTCATTAAGTAGAGTACAAATATATATTTTTTTAATTTTTATCTCAAAAAATAAGGGAATGGGAGGCCATCAAAGTTGTCAGTTTTAGACCATTTTTGTGACGGGGGCTATCTCAAAAACTAAACTAGTTGGGAATATGATATTTCAGTATATTATGTACTATATGCTCTATTTAAACAACAAATACTGAAAACAACGATTTATTAAATAGTTTATAAGCTGTGACCAAAATAAACGAACATTTTTTTGGGTTTTTCTTTCACGGTTTGTTGCGATGTCTAGCTCGGAAATTAAATATTTCTTAGACCCAAAATATTATATTGTTCATAATTATGTACGGAACCCTGAAAGAGCGAGGCCCGACTCGCACTTGGCTGATTTTTTTACTTATTCCTAACATCCCCCAGTTATTATTTTGAAAAAATCTTCAATGTACAGATACGGCAAGTCTACGATTTCATTTATAGAAGATAGATAGAAGATAGATAATACGCTTCATTTTATTTAAATAATAATAATAATCTTTGTGATGCAATCTTTAGGTACATCACTAGGCAAAATGTTAAGGTAATAACTACTTTTAATTATGGATAGTAGATATTAACAACCCGACGCGACGACGACGTTTATTGTCTTAGGTAGGTATTTAATGGAATAATGGCTATCATTTTATGGGACAATAGATATATGAGGAGTTAATAGGAGGTTATTATACTTAATGGATTTAATTTGTTTGTAATTTTGTTTGCATCATCCGTTTTTTATTATAGAAAAAGAAAGAAGTAGTGTTATTTTAATGTGATTATGATTATATTTAAAACGGGTAGTTGAATTAGTACATTGTTCCACGACGGGAGAAAGTGACCGATTACTACGAGGGTGTAGTTTGAGGCCCGAGGCCATAGGCCGTAGGGCCGCAATACACCCGAGAGGAATCGCACTTATACATAGTGCTTTATACTACACCTACGAAGAAAATAATAAAATAATCAAAAATATTAAAATTATTACTGGAAATCAATCAGAAAAAGACATTGGGTTTCCATTGTAAAAAATCTTCATATGCTTTGTTGTATCTATTTCTAGATATCTAGGTTAAGAGATTTTCAATACAACAATAACTGCTTGGCTACATATATTTTTAATTCCGCCGGCGTTGGGCGGCTCACTACTAGACACTTTGAGTTCCCTAAAGCTATTTGTAATTTTATAAATTGAAAACTTGGTTAGGTAACAAAAGAAAGCGACTCGCAAAATACAAAGAAAATAGCGCGAAAAAATTTTTGTTTTCTATTTTTTACTTTTATTTTATATTCATATATTTTAATTGTATTAATTAAAATGGAATATATTTAAACTAGCGGACCCCGGTCGTGCCCGGTGACATAACGACATCAGCGCCATCTATCGTGGCAGTTGCTTAGTTATTAGATGCTTTTTATGTCGTCTTTATCGAAATAGGTTTTTTCATGTACTGATCGTATTTTATCAAAAATTAAAAAGAAAAAAGCACGCTAGTAATGGAATTTCATAAATGGAATTTCCGCTCTAGCGCGTTAACAATGAAATCTCATACATTTTTTCAGCCCGCATATTTGTTTGACAGTAATGACGTACTTTGACTTTCGATATGAGACAAACCAGAAGGTACTTTCCGAGCAGGTGTAGTATAAAATAAATGATTGAAAAGAAAAATAATTTAATGTCCTAGTTAACTAGGACATTAAATTATTTTTCTTTTTCCAAGAGTTTGCCTATTATCTATTCAGACATGAAAACTGTAAAATATCCAAAGTCCAGTTTAAAAATTCCAATTCTGTGATGCCTTTTAAGTTTATGTAAAACTATTTGAAATCACTACATAGTATAAAACCAAGTCGCTTTCTTTTTCACTATTTCTCTATTCCCTATGTATGCTTAAATCTTTAAAACTACGCAACGGATTTTGATGCGGTTTTTTAATAGATAGAGTGATTCAAGAGGAAGGTTTATAAGTAGAAAAATTGGACCCGGTAGGTGGCGCTAATAGCGGGCAGGACGACGTCTGCCGGGTCCGCTAGTTTAATTATAGGTATAATGATAAACATTAATAGCGTCTTTTATTACCAAATACAAAGTATTAATCGCGTCGAGAAGCAAAAATCGATGCCTAGGTGAGAATCAGTAGCTGTATATATAATTACATACATATATTGTATATAATACAGCGATGCTTAGATACTAATATACGTATACATACATTACTTCTGAGATGGAGTAAAACTTCTTAGTCAGTAATTAATATTGCGACTGCGCAAAGTAGAATATTAGATCTGTTTAATTTTCAATGCATTCGTAAGTAAAAATGCTCAAATATGATTGGGGAAAAAGTACTTACAATTATCAATATCTCCAAAAGTAAGTAGGTACCTAACTTACAGTCAAAATTTTTATTTCGTTTTGTTGCTTGTCTCAAAAGCTACATTTTAATATCAAACAATGTAGTCTTAACCATCTTGTTTTTGCAAAATGCATCAAAAACGTGTAGTTTTCAATATTTTTGAGCAATTTTTTTTTTTATATTTCGAAGCATTTTTGATCGAGTTTAATATTTTATACTACCTCTAACTCTCGGGCCTCTAACTACACCCTCATAGTAATCGGTCACTTTCTCCCGTCGAGGAACAATGTACAATTACACTATAGGTAGATGTCCAGCGATGGAAATTATTGTATTCAATCGATTAAGGCTATTTGAAGACCTGTGGAGCAACAGACTTTTGAGTTATTACATTTTTGAGCGCACATACTCACAAAAACGCACACCAAATTAAACTGGCTGTCCCTATATAGTATTTTTAGAGTGTTAATGTTATTGTAGTCGTAGAATACGCTCCTAAATTATCGCTAGTTTGATTCCGGACACACTGTACCTATATATTGATTACTAAGTATTTATTTACTCCTGCATTTTATTAGACTACTCTAATTAAGTATTACTAAATATCTCATAAACAATGGCGGCCTCAAACTAATCATTTAGGTTCAAAAACAACACAATTCAGAACTGTTTCTTCATAATATTTACCTAGATACATACTTACCACCCGTTTTCATATCATTAGGGATGCAAAATATCCTTGTTACTTTTCTAGTCCAAAATACTCAAGGGATATTTCCTTCTGATAACAAATCACTAGGTCCACGAGTTTAGACTGTGTGCCGTATCTGTACATTAAAGATTTTTGAAAAATAATAACTGGGGGATAAGTAATAGAACGTAAAAATGCTATTTTTGAAATTTTTGTCTGTTTATCTGTATGTTAGTGCGCGCATCACGCAAAAACTACTGAATGGATTGAAATGAAACTTGGTATGATTTAAGTTCATATTACTTTTTATGCTGAAATTCAGCACGGTTCCCTTGGGAGAAAAGTCAAAATGTGTACTTAGTTGTGATTCATTAACGCGTGGTCCGATTTCATTCATTCTTTTTTGTTAGAAAGTAGACACTTTAAGGATTACCGGCTAATCTCTGTAAGGCTGGATCGATTTTGATGGGACTTTCATTGGTGGATGTTTACATTTTGATCTACCTAAACATCCGCCAGTGAACTTTTAACAGTTTTTAGCAAGGTATGCTCAAAGAAGCTTAGGAAAAACAAAATTATTCCCACAGGATTTTTAAAATCAATATCCACGCGAACGAAGCCGCGGGTATCTGCTTGTAATTAACATAAGTATGATGATAACATTAATCGTTTGTCTATGGTGTGTTTATCAAGAGTAGGTATCAGTCTGGTTTTGATGGATTAAGAATTCCCTGGATTATGCATAAAAATGACAGTTGTAAGCGTAAAAGTGATGCAGCTACGCGAATACATTATATGTAAAGGTGGAGGTGGGACACGCGCTATTTTTGTCTGAAACCACAAGCGCATTTAATGCGAATTTTTTTTGTATCCCTTTCCGCATGCCATTTCGTAGTTCAGAAAATAAAATATGGTCTGCCTTTCATTTGTATCGGTCATCCTCTCGTCATTCATGGCCACCTCGGCACATATCCGCACCTCCGATAACAGAATGAAATGACGTGCTGTATTATGCATATAAAAAAAACCGGTCAAGTGCAAGTCAGACTCGCGCACCGAGGGTTCCGTACTCCAGAAGTACCTATAAGTACAATCTGTTTTTCATTAGTTTGTCTTAAAAGGTAAGGTGCTAATTAAGCTAGGCCTCTAAATTGTATAAGCACTCATACAACTCAGAGGTCTATCTTAATTGGCTCAACTATGTATGTATGGGGACACCCTTTAATTTCAAACCTTTTTTAGTTTTTGTAATTTTTCCTTTATTTGTGCTGTAAGACCTGGCTTTTTGCCAAATTTCGTAATTCTAGGTCAACTGGAACTACCATTTAGGTTTTTGACCCAAAAAAATATAGGGTACTTCCGGTTGACCTAGATTTGTCAATTTTGGTCAAAAGCAAGGTCTTACAAATCAAGTAAAGGAAAAATTCCGAAAAGTAAAAAAAGTTGAAAATTAAGGAAAATTTTGGTACTTACAAGTTTTCGTGAAAATCTTATAAATTTGCCCATATTTTTTATTGTGTGGACTCAGGACTACTTTAAAAATCGTTGTTTTTAGTATTTGTTGTTTAAATACAGTATATGGTGCATAATATACCGAAGTTTCATATTCCTAACTGGTTTAGTTTTTGAGATAGCCCCCGTCACAAAAATGGTCTAAAACTAACAACTTTGATGGTCCCCCATTTCCTTATTTCTTAAGCAAAAAATTAAAAAAATATATATTCGTGCTCTATTCAATAAGTTCTAAACAATGATACCCCACAAGCTACGGTAAGAAAAAATTTTTTTTCGGCTCCTTTTTCATGTATGAGGAGAGCCCCCCCTGAAAAATAATTTAATTCAATTTCTAATTCAATATTTAGTTTTGGGTTAACATTCTACACCAAATACCAGAATTTTAGGTTTGTAACTTATTTAGTTTACGAGCCTGTGACCGGCGGACAGACAGACAGACAGACAGCCGAGTGACATTAATAGGGTTCCGTTTTTACCCTTTGGGTACGGAACCCTAAAAAGTAATATTTAACAAAAGTTTAATAGCGAAAACTATATCTGACTCGCTTTAACTCACGTCTATTCTCAGAAGGAGAAGTAAAATGTACCTATAGCTATTTATCACTTTTATGAAATGGCAATTTTTCCGGGTAGGCCGCACCTATAACGGCCGATTTGTCATTTTGGTTTCTCATCGATAGTGTTACGTTTGTTTTGACGTTTGTCAAGAACATGTGAAAAGTCAAACATCGTATTGTGGATAGAATTTACTATTAAGCCCAAATTAGACGGTTAATTTTGCGGGATTTTTGCTCTCATTTTCGAGGCTTCATCGATGAGTCTTCGAAAATGAACCGTCTTAAACACCGACCGTTCATCGTACACTGTGCCATAGCAAACATCGTATGACGAATTCGGTAACTTTAACCAACTCGTGGCATAATAATATCCACGTGGGACTAACCTAACCCTACGGTACGGCCTCCTCCGCCCCTCACAGCCGTCACGTCACACACCATCCTAGCCTGATGACATCGACCTTCTAACTAAGTAATCAGGCCCCACAATAGGGCAAACCAACACAATAATCAAAACTAGAATAGACCGCAATTCACTCACCCTACCACCAGCCAACAGCACCACACCCTCTTTCCACAATTCACTGAGTACTCAACACAGTCACGACCGCATCTGAAGCGTGTTCAAGAGAGACTCCTCGATTCGTCGAGCTGCGATCCCTTATATTGAGTTGGCAAACGTATTCGCCTTTATTTAAAACTACCCTCTTAGAAAAATCACGACAATCGTCTAGTGCATGATGCATCGTTCATCGCAAAAATGAACGATGAACGGGGCACCGTCTAATTTGGGCTTTACGATGCGTGGAGTCAGCGCCGCGTTTGTTTCTATTTCGGAAGGTATTTCATGTACACATATTTCATGTCCTTTATACCCTTAACTTACTTAGTACCTGGATCTCTAGACGAAGGTCCACACTCCACACCAAATGACTACAAATTATGGCTAACTTTAAAGTTGTAAAGAGTATTTACTGTGTCTAATTGTGTATGCATTTCATTATACGACCATAGCAAGGAGTTATTATTTAAACAATGTACCTAACTACTAACAAAAGAAACGGTTGTGTTTTGTAGTTTCTCACGATGTCTCTTTATTAAAATCTAATATGTTACATTCATTCATTAAATTGGGTACCTACACACACTTGTCTTGACAACACGAAAATTAGGTAGGTCTAAGTGGTAATGGGTTGATCATGATGATGATGATGATGATGATACGTGCTACTAATTGCCGCACACAGTCACTTAAGGATTTGGTACCTACTCCTTAGTATAGATTTTACGAATTTAATGAATGTGTCTGAGAGTGGCAGTTATTCCGGGCCTGCACAGCGAATTTTATTCACGCGATTTTTTTTCGCAAAATTCTCTGGCATACCTATGGAAATGTATGAAGCTGCATGCACTTGCGATTTAAAATTCGCGAAAAAATATTATTAAAATACGGAAAATAAACCACGCGAATAAAAATCGCGCGAATAAATTTCTCAGTGCGGGCCCGGCCTAAGACTTCAAATAAAAAGGATACCTCTCTCAGAGTAATTTATAGCTAAGTGCATTGTCGTAAATGAATAGTTCAAAGATTAATACTTAGAGACATAAAATTACATAATTGCTTAAATTTAATGATACTACTAGCTATATCTCGTAGAAAATTCAACCTTATAATAAATAATAATGAACTCAAGACAAACAACTTGCAAAAATATAACAAGTGTAAATTGAAAATTTAAAAAACCCCCGACATTCGCCATTTAGTGGCGGCGGCCATCTTGAATTTGCAATAGTGCTATTCTACTAGTCAAGCCCTTTCATTTGATACCCATATCAAGGGAGTTGTGAAAAAATATATCATCCGCCATTTTGTAGCGGCGGCCATCTTGGACCGATTTTCATCAAACATAGCTAAGAACACTCTCGACTAATTCACCTTTCAAACAAAAAAAACCGCATTCAAATCGGTCCACCCGTTTGAGCGCCACAGGGGAACAGACAGACACACACACACACACACACACACGCACGCACGCACGCACGCACGCACGCACGCACGCACGCACGCACGCACGCACGCACGCACGCACGCACGCACGCACACAGACACGTCAAACTTATAACACCCCGTCGTTTTTGCGTCGGGGGTTAAAAACAAAAAGATTTGAAAATTCTCGATCCATCATGGTGAGAGATAAGAAGAGAAATTCGCAAATATCTAAGAAACAACGCATAGAGAAACAATTTTTTTAAGGAATAGAACAGGATAACACAGAAAAGTAGAGAATTTTGTAGTTTGGTCTGGTATACTTAATCTATACTTAAAATAAAACTGTAACAGGTCCAATTCCATACACTGAATATATTTTGAGATTTTTTTTGGAGGGCACTCTTAAATCAATACTGAAGCCAAAACTGTAATTTTTTCATTTTTGTCTGTCTGTTTGTATATCTTGGCCGCGCATCACGCCGAAACTACTAGATGGATTCAAATGAAACTTGGCATGACTTGAGTTCATACTGTGAGGTAGGACATGGGTTATTTTTTATCCCGAAATTCAGCACTTGGGAGAGGGGATGACAGTAAAAAAAATATACTTAGTTGTACTTCGTACGCGAAGTCCGATTTCATTCGTTCTTTTTTGTTAGAAGGTATACTTTAAAAATTGTCCCGTAAATATTTTAAAGTCATCAAGTTTTGTAGTTCAGAAATTACAGACATCATTATTCCAATTAACTTGGAACCCGGATTGTACAGGAACCTTGGAACGTTACGGAGTCTCATTTAGAGCTGGCGTGCGTTATAATTTCGCTCATTTAGAGCGACAGTGACACATTTGCAAAAATACGCGAAAATAAGTTATTAATGCCGAAATACTAATGCATAATCATTGCGTCGGCAGTTTAAAATAATTAATTAATTAATTAAAACAGGCAATTTTACAATAATACTTAGCCGTCAGAATGATTCAGAATCGTCTTTTGAACTATGAAATAATCTTTATTCTGATCTGGTGTAAAGTTAACTAATTTGCATTTGTGTCACTGTTGCTCCAAATGAGCGATTAGTCTGTCTGTCTGCTTGTTCGGCTAATCCCCGAAACGCTGGACCGATTTTGTCGGGACTCTCACTGGCAGATAGCTGATGTTATAAGGAGTAACATAGGCTATTTTTATGATATTATGATTATTATTATTTATTTTATAAAAAAATTAATTAGTTTCTTATTTTATAAAAAATGTTAATTAGGCGTTCCCCGCAAAAGAATTAAAATTCATGATGAAAACCTTAATGATGGAAAAAATTAGTAGGTATTGTATTTCCATTTTAATGCGCCACTTCTAACAGTTTTTAGCAATATATGAAATCAGAGGTGCTTACGAAAAGCAAAGAGTTCCCGCGGGATTTTTAAAAACCTATATCAACCCGAAAGAAGTCGCGAGCATCCGCTTGTTATAAATACAAGTATAAATTAAAAATTTAAAAAACCCCCGACATTCGGCATTTTTGAGGTGGCGGCCATCTTGGATGTGCATAGTGCTAGTCTACTAGTCAAGATCTTTCATTTAATACCTACCCATAATGAGGGAGTTTTGAAAAATATGCAATCCGCCATTTTGTGGCGGCGGCCATCTTGCACCGATTTTTATCAAACATAGCATTCAAATCGTTTCACCCGTTTGAGCACTACGGCGGAACAGACAGACACATACACGTCAAACTTATAATACCCCGTCGTTTTTGCATCGGGAGTTAAAAATGTTAGTAATCTGGTCGCTTTCGTGTTAATAAAACATTCATCTGCATAACACTTAAAGTTTTTTTTTTCTATAGATGATTGTCTTTGATATTTAATGAGAGTAATCTAACAACTGATTGTCGTTTACATAACTAGGATACTAGGTAATAATAATTATTATTTATAGGTAGTGGAACAAATTCTGATTGTTCATATTTAAAAATCAATCAGTACATTAAGATGATCATTTATTTACATTTAATCATCATAATATTGACTGCAAACTAATACGATAATACTCCGCCGAATATAAAAAGCTTTTCGACATCCTGTTCTGTCTGCTCCGATATCAACTAATCTAAGAAGCATGAGAACAAACTTACTTTGCTTTCTTACCTTAAACTTGTCAATCTCTGTCAGTCTGTTACTAAGAACACAGCCAGCAGTACCAGCGCCGATAATGAGGAAATCATATTCTGGAAAAATAGCCTTCGTGTCTTCTGGTTCGCCATTATATAATTCAGCCGAGTCTTTGAGGAACCCGGCGATGGCATCGAGAACTGAATCTCGCGCTGTCGTTGACGGTCTCGTAAGAAATCCGGCCAAGCTGTAAAGAGCATGGCAGTTATTTTATAGTTAAATACAGGGTGAGAGGAAACAGGATACATTCCTTGCAGTGGCTTAAAGTAGAGCTCTTTGCAGCTTTTTTCGTTATACTATCCGAAAACGACAAAGACTAAGACGAAACGACTAAGCGTTTCGGAGTTATTGTATTTTTAAGGTTTAAACAAAACATTCCAGATTTACAGTTAAAACTAACTGCTGAAGAAAATCATACCGGGTTTTGTTGGTTTTTTTTTTGTTGTTTTCTTATATAAAAACGTTCAGAAATTCAATCACAATCAAAATAAGCTTTTTGTTGAGTTTTGAACGTTTCTCTATCAGAAAACATTAAAAAAAAACCAAAAAAATCGATATGATTTTCTTCAGCAGTTAATATTAACTGTAAAACTGGAATGTTTTGTTAAAAACCTTAAATCTTCAATAACTCCGAAACGACTAAGTTTCGGATAGAATACCTATTATATGAAAAACAATGTTGCAAATGAGCTCTACTTTAAGCCCCTGCAAGGAATGTATCCTGTTTCCTGTCACTCTGTATAAAACAGTACCGTGATTGACTGACAAGGAGGCAATATTCCTTGAGTACCCTAGAAATCCTGTTATAAAATAAATAAATAAAATGTGCACTCCTGTCACGTGGAAAGTCCCTCGAACTTCTCGCGCCTGTCATCCCGCACGATTGCTCTGCTTAGACACCTCCGGGCTCCGTCGGATGTTTGGTTATATGGTAGAATTTATCTGTTTTAGGTTCATAGAATGTAAACAAGAATAACGACTACCTAGTATTAAAACTTTTCCTCTCCGTGTAAGTATGTTTATGCCAGAGGTACCTACATACTGATTATAACAAAACATTTATTTTTTATAAAAAAAGACGTGCAGCTACAGGTTAAACCCACTTGTGGTTGAATAACTTCTTTGAGGCTTAAACCAACTGAGAAGCAAGAGCTCATTAAGCCTTTTTGTATTTAAGAATAGGAAAAAATAACACAAAAAGTGTCAGGGGGAACCACCTATAACCATCAAAAATTATATTTTTATAGCGTACCTATGATATGAATAGAATTTTTTTTATCCAAATAAACTATTTACCCACGACGGGACGGAACGGTGATGCCGTATGCGGTTTTTAAAGCGGTTTTTTGCATTAACCTTCCGGACGCCACGCCCTTGCGTCGAACATATTAAGGCATCGCGCGCGGTGTGACAGTCCGCAAATTTGACTGCCTGTTTTGAGTTAACTAATAAGTAATTTGTGTCTATTTATAACATAATAGTAAAATTTGGTCCTTTGTCTAACTAAATGACAAAGAAAATTACAGGGTTTTTTTTATTCATTTATTTATTCATTACTAGCATCTGCCCGCGGATTCGCCTGCGTGAATTTCAGTTTTAAACAAATCCCGAGGGAATCGTGGATTTCCGGTTCCCGTTCCCGCTCCCTTTTCCAACCTTTATACCTACTATCAAGGAAGTTCGCTATAGTAATCTACCTATAGCTACCTATAGCTATAGCTGTAGATATAAATTTAGGGTTTTTCAAAATCCCGCGGGAACTGTGGATTTTTCCAGGATAAAAAGTATCCTATGTTTTAAGTCAGGGCATAATCTATCTCCATTCAAAATTTCAAATCGGTTCAGTTGCGACGTTATAGAGTAACAAACATCCAAACATCCACACTTTCACATTTATAATATTAGTAGGATTATATCAAAAAGTAATGAAGTCTATAAAAACATCAAAATTCACCTCCTCAATATAGAATACAGCTTATACAATAGAATACAAACAATAATAAAAAAATATTACAACTTCTTTTTTAATTTTAAACATTACAAAGGAGTTTACTAATATAACATTAAAAATAATCATTATTTTAACAATTGGCACTAAGTTATAGGAACTTAAAAATCACCGCAAAACGTAATTACTGCTCATGTGCATCTGTGACAAAGGTCAAATCGCTACTAAAAGTTGCTACCTCACCCAATCGAGGCAATCACGGACGTACAGTGCGCAAAAATATTAAATTTCTTAAATATGACCAAATTAGTTCGCTGAGGACTCACAGACCGTGCGCGACCACTGCAGGGTTAAGTACATATTACTTTTGGACAGGATCTTAGATACGTTATAATAATATGTCTGTAGCAGTAGGCCACAAGGGGGCACTGGGTGTTTCTAAATTTTTACTATGTGAACATTTTACTCAAAAACACCTTAAGTACGTATATCGCATTAGGGTAGATTAATTATTAGATATGGTTAATGTCTTGTTTTAGGTTTTGTACAAAGTGCTTTCGAATCTTCAAGTGGATTTTGCTAATCTGGATCGGAAAGCCTTTCCAACCCACCAGAAATTCTTATTTTATGTCGTTAAAATAGAATAAATATTACATGTCATTATTTGTTACGCATGTGAAAATTTACAGGCGAATTGAACATAAATAAGTACTTATATTTATACATTTAAAGTTATTAGTATTTTATATATTTTCTATTTTCTATACATATAATAAAATCGTAGGATTGCCGTGTCTGTACATTAAAGATTTTTGCAAAATAATAAATAAGTGGGGAATGTTAGGGATAAGTATTGGAAAGTAAAAAGCTATTTTTGAAATTTTTGTCTGTTTGTCTGTTTATCTGTTTGTCTGTATGTTTGTGCGCGCATCACGCAAAAACTCCTGAATGGATTGAAATGAAACTTGGCATGATTTAATTTCATACTACGGAGTAACATATAGGATACTTTTATCCCTAAATTCAGCACGGTTCCCTTGGG
Organism: Melanargia galathea; assembly: GCA_920104075.1. Lineage (NCBI taxonomy): Eukaryota > Metazoa > Arthropoda > Insecta > Lepidoptera > Nymphalidae > Melanargia > Melanargia galathea. Next base: position 21,400,161 of record OV049857.1, on the reverse strand, counting down.
AGAGGGGATGAAAATAAAAATGTGTACTTAGCTGTTATTCATCCGATTTTATTCATTCTTTTTTTGTTAGAAAGGAAATTTTTGAAAATTGTTCCGTAAATATTTCAAGGTCATTGGTTTTGTGGTTCAGAAATTACAGCCATCACAACCCACAGTATTCCATATATAGCTTGGAACCCAGATTATACAGGAACCTTTGAACGTCCGGGTTATTATCTGGGGCACATTAACATTTGTATTTGTCTGTCTCCGAAATGCTGGACCGATTTTAATGGGACTTTCATTGGGAAAACTTAAGTGATGGAAAAGAGCTCCTTATCCTCATTAAAAAATTAATAGTCATTATACTGTAGTTCCATTTTAATGCGCGACTTTTAAGAGTATGAGCTCAAAAAATCTCAGGAAAAATAGAGTTCCCGCGGGATTTTTAAAAACTTAACTCCACGCGGACGAAGTCGCGGGCATCCTCTAGTCTATATCTATCTATACATATAATAAAATCGTAGACATGCCGTATCTGCTACGTCCGTAACATTAAAGGTTTTTGCAAAATAATAACTGGGGCATATTAGGGATAAGTTATAGAACGTAAAAAAGCTATTTTTGAATTTTTTGTCTGTTTGTCTGTTTATCTGTTTGTCTGTTTGTCTGTATGTTTGTGTGCACATCACGCAAAAACTACTGAATGGATTGAAATGAAACTTGGTATGATTTAAGTTCACACTACGGAGTAACATATAGGATACTTTTTATCCCGAAATTCAGCACGATTCCCTTGGGAGAGGAAATGAAAGTTAAAATGTGTACTTAGCTGTAATTCATTAACGCGTGGTCCGATTTCATTCATTCTTTTTTGTTAGAAAGGAGATACCTTAAGGATTACCAGCTAATCTCAGAAAGACTGGACCGATTTTGATGCGACTTTTATTGGCGGATGTTTACATTTTGATCTACCTAAACATCCGCCAGTGAAGTTTTAACAGTTTTAGCAACGTATGAGCTCATAGGAGCTTAGAAAAACAAAATGATTCCCACGGAATTTTTAAAAACCAATATCCACGCGAACGAAGTCGCGGGTGTCCGCTTGTTCTAAATAAACAACGAAGAATATTTCTTCGTTGTAGACTAGGTCTAGAACAAGACACAACATTAAAAAAATTAACAAGAGATAAAGTTCGTAAACTAAAACCCGACTACGCTTAGTAATTTAATTTGATGTAAAATAATAGTTTAGTATACAGCTAGTGGCGCCATCTATTATGTCTATCCGAAATACTTAAATATTAATACTTATTTTACTTTTGCCGCTCGTTTTTTTTCGTATATAAAATATAGCCTATGTTACCCGGACCATAACAAAAAATTAATTGACACCTCATTCATCAAAATCAGCGCAGTAGTTTAGGCGCTACGGTGGTACACACAGAATCTCATATAAAAATCGGCCACAAACACATACATACATACATACATACATAGACTGTTAAAATCATAACCCTTCCTTTTGGCTTTGCCGTAGTCGGGTGGTCCCGCAACGGTAACCCACGATGGTCACATACCCTGGTGGCTTATATCCTTAAAATACATCTTTTATATATTGATAGTTAGTTTTTTTTTATTCAACTACAAGTTAGCCCTTGACTGCAATCTCACCTGATGGTAAGTGATGATGCAGTCTAAGATGGAAGCGGGCTAACTTGGAAGAGGTATGCATACCCCTGATCGGTTTCTACACGGCATCGTACCGGAACGCTAAATCGCTTGGCGGCACGGCTTTGCCGGTAGGGTGGTAAGCCCACCAGACCAGACCAGAGACAATTTAGAAATTATAAATTCCCCCTGCAAGGAATCAAACCCAGGACCTCCCACTTATAGTTATGAATATAATATACAATGGGACTGTCATATTATACATAATGTATAAAAGCCGTCAAAAAATAAAGAATATATCTAAGATAACTAAAAATATATCTATGTACCTATATCCTCACGGTTTAATAAGCAGGCAGCACCCTAGCAGCATGAAGTTGAGGCGTTGGAACCTAGAGTTTAGTGACAAAGTTTATAAATGGCATATCTTTCACAATTGGCAGACCACCATCTTGAGATTTGAGAACTTGGGACCTGGAGCATAGTGACAAAGTTAATACTTACCTAGTAGTCACAATAATATCTATTTACAACCGGCAGATCCTCGGTCCACGGTTTAAGTGAGCAGTACCACTGCAGCATCAGGTCGAAGAGTTCCGATGCGGAGTATACGATAGTGAACTTTGTGTGCAAAGTTTAAGGAGTAAAGTTAAATAACTAGTGGTAACGTAGTAAAAATAAAAAAAAACTGGCCAAGTGCGAGTCGGGCCTCGCTCTTTTTTGGTTCCGTACATAATTATGAACAGCATAATATGTATTTTGGGCGTAAGAAACATTTCATATCCGAGCTAGACACATCGCAAAAAACCGTGAAAGAAAAACTCAAAAAATGTTCGTTTGTTTTGGTCACAGCTTACGAATTACTTTATGAAGCGTTGTTTTTAGTATTTGTTGTTTAAATAGATTATGGTACATTATATACCGAAGTTCCATATTCCTAACTGGTTTAGTTTTTGAGATAGCCCCCGTCACAAAAATGGTCTAAAACTGACAAATTTGATGGCCCCCCATATCCTTATTTTTTAAGCAAAAAATTAAAAATATATATATTCGTGCTCTACTAAATAAGCTCTAAACAATGATATCCTACAAGCTAGGGTAAGAAAAAAAAATTTTTTTCGGCTCCTTTTTCATGTATGGGAGCCCCCCTGAAAAATAATTTAATTCAATTTCTAATTCAATATTTAGTTTTGGGTTAACGTTCTACACCAAATACCAAAATTTTAGTTTTGTAACGTCAACATTTAGTCTACGAGCTAGAGACCTGTGACCTGCGGACGGACAGACAGACTGACGGACAGACAGCCGAGTGATATTAATAGGGTTCCGTTTTTACCCTTTGGGTACGGAAACCTCCCTTTGGATACGGAACCCTAAAAACACGATTGCAGCGCCCTCTTGTGGCTCATAGCTGTAAAACATAGTTATGAAGTTGCTTTTTAACCGACGACAAAAAGGAGGTTCTCAAGTTGACGCGGTTTATTTTAAATGGATGACCACGGTACTGTAAATGACTGTACTTTGTACGTGCGGTCGAGTTGACCATCAAAAAATATTAATAAAATTGAATGTGGACAACTCGACCATTCGGTCGATTTTATTGCGGTCGAGTTGTCCAGTAACCCAACTTTTATAGAGTAGGTAGTCCGATTTGGATGATTATTTTTTTATTGGATAGGGTATGCAGTATACCTACCTACATCGAAGTTGGTGCTTTTTAATTGAAAAAAAAAAAATCCACCCCAAAGTTTAGGAATATAGAGGTGATTTATTGTTCACCCATTGAATTTTTATGACAAAAAGAAATAGTAGGTATGATAATTATTTTAAAAGTAACTAATTAAATTACCTACGTTATTGACATAAGTATTCCGGAAATCTTCATATTTTCTTCAAAGATACACTTCTGTTTTCACTGACACTGTTCACTTTTCGAAAGGTAGCTCATGACTATTAATTATCTGCTGCGATTATCAAAATGTAATTAGGCACTAATTAAAACCTGATTTTTAAAATAGCATTAAAATTATTCATTCAATACGCAATATTTACTTCGGATTATTTTCCAAGTAATAATAATATTTCTTACATTTTAATATTTACAAATTGCATTGTCCTTGTAACTCATTTGTAACCTACTTAAGAAGTGTTATTAAATTAGGCAAACGATGATTTCTTATTATACCTATCCAAATTAGTGCATTGCATCAGTTTCGCATTAGGTACATACATATATATTGTTGTCGAATGTCCAATTACGTAGCATTTTCGTACGAATCTAAAATAATATTATGCATACCTACTTAGTTTTTTCTACTACTTACAAACCCTTTTAATTTGAATAGAAAGAAACTACATTTGGGTCTCTGCATTCAGTGGCGTGCACAAAGTTCAAAGTCAGGGTATGCAAAAGCAGTGGCCTGCACTGCGTTTGACGCCAGATGATGCTTGCCATACCGCATAGGAACAGCTTGGCTGATTTAAGCTCTTAATCCTTCTCTCCTATAAGAGAGGAGTCCTGTGCCCAGCCGTGGGAAGTTAAAGAGCTGTAGTGGTAGTGGTGGAAATGTCTAGATTAGCTAGCCTCGTAGGGTATGCAGTGGTTATTTGCATATATAGACTGCACGCCACTGTCTGCATTGTCAGATTTTCGTAAAAATATGTATTATGTATATACTTAGTAACAAAGTTACACGGACACAAAAATTCGTACGAGTAGTAAAGCTAAAGAGGAAAGAACTGTACCTAATTTGTGAGAAACAAATTCTTCGCAAATTCGTCTCTAATCTCTGTTTATTTTAATTTAGAGAATTTGCTTTACACAAACGCATTACGTACAGATTCAGTTTAATTTGGAACATTTAGTAAAACAGAAGAGTGAGAGAAATATTAAAAATATTTAATGGAAATATTTAAAAATATGTTCAAAGTAGGTTAAAAAACTTTACTTTAAAAAACTAAGTAAACTAAAAAAAGCAGGTTAAAGTCTTTTGAATTTAAATAAAAATTATAATAAACGAAGATGTTATTCTCATCAACATGGTTGTTTACCATCTTTACCTACCTATAGAAATATTTAGTTCAGTATTGCTCTCATTATTTTTTACAACACACTTGTTAAAATGTTATTGTTCTCGTAATGGAAAATGCCTTTAATCTACCTATATCTTCTATCTATAATAATATAAAGTAGCTTGTCCTGACTGACTGATCATCAACGCACAGCCTAAACCACTGAAGCTAGAAACTTTAAATTTTCACAGTAGCTTCCTTTTATGACGTAGGCGCACACTAAGAAAGGATAATTGCGAATTCCTTCCCTAAAGGGGTTAAATAGGGGATAAAAGTTTTTATGAAAGTCCGCCATTTTTCAAGTTATATCCATGAAAATTGGTATTCAGGTTTTCGGTTAGAAATAAAGAGTTATGAGTTTAAGGAATTTTGGAAAAACTATCCTCAAGTGGATTAACTGGGAGTTGAAAGTTTGTATGAAAGTCCGTCATTTTAAAAGTTATATCGATGAAAATCGGTATTTGTATTGTTGGTTAAAAATAAAGAATTACGTGTTTCAGGAATTTTGGAAATTCCATCCCCAAGTGAGATTTATAAGAATCCAAGCGGACGAAGTCGCTGGCATCAGCTAGTTGTGTATAAATGAAATTGGAAACTACCTTAATGAAACATGAATTACATGGTTGGCACCTAGCAAAAAAGTTTATTTATTTTTAATGCTCTTTACTTAATTTGGAAAAATAATTTAATTTTGTTTTTGTTTTCATTTGTATTTCCACATGCAAATTTAAGTTTTGAAGGTTGGAAGAATAAATAAATCCTCGCCCGTTTAACGGTCGTCAAAAATCAGAGAGCTCGTGAATTTGGAACGGATCCTTCTGATTTATTTACGTACTAGATGATGCCCACGGCTTCGCCCGTGTGGATTTAGATTTTAAAAATCCCGTGGGAACTTTTGATTTTCCAGAACAAAAAGTAGTTTTAACTGCAGTAACCTGTCCCCAAAACGGAAAAAACCGTGGGATCCCTAAGATTTAGGAAAATTACGCAAATAGGTTCAGATATCTCGGAGATATCGGTGTACATAGGTAGAAAAACACAACTCCTTCTTTTTTGAAAGTCGGTTAAAAAAGTAGCCTATGTTACTCCCTGGTAAATTTTCTACTTGTAAGTGAAAGTCCCGTCAAAATCAGTTCAGCCGTTCCGAAGATTAGCCCGATCAAACAGACAGACAGACAGACAGACAGATAAAAATTTTAAAAACGTGTGATTGGGTTTTAGTATCGTTCAAATAACCATATGAGCTTAATTTGAGGTAGTTATTTCGAAATTACAGACAGACACTTCAATTTTATTTATTAGTATAGATATAGATGTAGAATCAGTATAGATCTTAATTTGTGTTTTAACTAACGAAGAGAAATGTATTTAAATACACGAACAATATCCAAATCACCTACGGCATTTCGAACCAGTGGTAAAAGTTTATTTGAATAAAAACTTTTCTATTTTAAATTACTACTTTCTGTGAGACTTGACAGTTATCTTAGGTGATAACTTGATAGATATACAAATCACTCCAAAATTATTATTGTAACATATTCAGACAAATCGACTATTGCAAAAAGGCCTACAATTTTTTATTTATTTTGACTGGAAGTAGACACAGGTACTCAGTAAGCAATCTTCCGAAGAATTCAGTTCGGTGTCATTTCAGATTGTTGATAATCATCATCGCCATCATCGTTACAATTAGTCAAGTCAATAAGTCAAATAAGCTTTATTAAAAACTGATACACTGTACCTAAGCACTGTACAACGTTTTGAACGTCAATCAAATATTTTTATCTGACAAATCATTCGATCAATATTTCTCAATGATTTTGTACAATATCCAGAGATTGACAAATTGGCTAATATCGTATCAACTTAAAAATACGTTTATATAATTTGAATGGAAGCAGGCGTTACTTTGCGGAATTCCATGATATACAATGAATATAAAATTATTTTGCTATAATCCGCTAACAGTGACAAATTTGTAGGCACAACACCACACAATCTTGTAGGCACAACACCACACAATCTTGTAGGCACAACACCACACAAATTCACCACAAAACAAACTCGACGATCGTTTCGCTCCGACACCGGAGCATCTTCAGGAGATGTCGACTTCACAACGGACGATTGCAAAGTGAGTTCGTGTCGAATGAGCGGTCTTATATATACTATCCCCGCTTAGTCATCTACCCTCCTTTCTCTTTCTCTCTGGCCACGCCCCCTAAATATGTTGAGCAACGGTGAAGATGACACATTTATTTGCTCATTCAGCAATTCGACACTTCTACCGCTGTGCCCAACTATTTCCAATTGTTCCAACACGCACAGTCTTAAACTTTTACAGCATGTGTGTAAAATTTCAAATGTATGACCCTCGTCTATCCTATGTCCACTATCCAAAAGATGTTTTGCGAAATGAGATCTTTGAGGCTGGTTGTTTCTAAAGGCAGCCATATGTTCTTTATATCGAGTTACAAAATTGCGCCCAGTTTGACCAACATATATAGCACTACATTCGGGGCACTTGAGTTTGTACACACCTGACTTTTGTCCATTATTTAATTTATCTTTACCATTACAAATTCTTCTGAGCGTATTATTTGTTCTAAAAGCAGCGTGTACATCATGTGATCTAAGAGTCCTAGCAATACGCTCAGATATTGGTCCGAAATAGGTCAAACTGGTTTTATATTTATTTATTTTGTCTGATGGCGCTGGATATCGCTATGGATATAGGTCAAGAAAAACCTATATATGTAACTCGATATAAAGAACATATGGCTGCCTTTAGAAACAACCAGCCTCAAAGATCTCATTTCGCAAAACATCTTTTGGATAGTGGACATAGGATAGACGAGGGTCATACATTTGAAATTTTACACACATGCTGTAAAAGTTTAAGACTGTGCGTGTTGGAACAATTGGAAATAGTTGGGCACAGCGGTAGAAGTGTCGAATTGCTGAATGAGCAAATAAATGTGTCATCTTCACCGTTGCTCAACATATTTAGGGGGCGTGGCCAGAGAGAAAGAGAAAGGAGGGTAGATGACTAAGCGGGGATAGTATATATAAGACCGCTCATTCGACACGAACTCACTTTGCAATCGTCCGTTGTGAAGTCGACATCTCCTGAAGATGCTCCGGTGTCGGAGCGAAACGATCGTCGAGTTTGTTTTGTGGTGAATTTGTGTGGTGTTGTGCCTACAAGATTGTGTGGTGTTGTGCCTACAAGATTGTGTGGTGTTGTGCCTACAAAGGGTATAGCCGTACTTCCATAGGCAAACTGCCCCCAATAGGAACCTATATCGTAACCTATGTTATATTGTAGAGGGTACTAATAGTAGTTCATAGAGGAGATATTAGCTCTCTATCTTAGTTAATTGAGGAGCTATTTAAAAAAATGTGTCCGGAGACGACTTTTTTTCAAAGTGATATATCTCTGTTGATTTGAGAGCTAGGTAAATAAAATAAATTCCAGTGTTCATGGTAGACTCTACAGTTTATTTTATAGTAATTTTCTATGAGCCAAGCCTAAATAATAATATGAAAAAATTGCAAAAAAAATTTTTTTTTATTAATTTTTATCAGATTGAATAAAGTTACCACTTTGAAAAAAATATATAATAATTGCCTATATTTTGCCTAACAGCATGCTAAGTTTCATTAAAATCCTAAGGGTGCAACATGTGGAAAAAAATTATTAAAGTAAGTGGATCACCTTATGACCACTTTATTAGCGCTTTTAAATTGTATTAGATTTTAATAATCTTTGACCAAGTAGCGTTTTGACAGCTTATAAAAAGTATATTAGCAGTTGGGAGTGTCACTAGTCTATTACAGTGTGTATTCGATCTACTTTTATAGTGACTAGATTATCAAAGTACCCGCCACATGCATGTTCCTACATGATCACAGTGCAAAGTCATGGAACGTTATCGCTGTTATTATTAGCGCCGTTTTACAAATTCCTAATTCAGGGACGTATTATTTGTTTATATTTAAAAACTAGAGAATGCCTGCGGCTTCGCCCGCGTGAATTTCGGTTTTGTACAAATCTCGAGGGAATCGTGGATTTCCGGTTTCCGTTCTCGCTCCCTTTTCTAACCTTTATAACTAATTTCAAGGAAGTTTGCTATAGTAATCTACCTATAGCTGTAGCTATAGATTTCGGTTTCTTCAAAATCCCGTGGGAACTCTTTGATTTTTCGGGATAAAAAGTTTGTTTGTTTGTTTTAAGTCAGGGCATAATCTATCTCTGTTCAAAATTTCAGCTAAATCGGTTCAGTAGTTGCGGCGTGATTGAGTAACAAACATCCAAACATCTAAACATCCAAACATCCACACTTTCACGTTTATAATTACACACACACATTTTCACATTAGTATTATTAAAAATATATGTAATATATTTAAAAGAAAGAAGAAGAGTAAAACGGCGCTAATAATAACAGCGAGAGCGTTTCACGACTTTGCACTGTGATCGTGTAGGAAAATGCATGCGCGGGTACTTTGATAATCTAGTCACTATAAAAGTAGATCGACAACACACCGTAATAGGCTAGTAACACCACCAACCGCTAATATACTTTTTATAAGCTATGAAAACGCTACTTTGTCAAAGATAATTAAATTCTAATACAATTTAAAAGCGCTAACAAAGTGGTCATAAGGTGGTCCACTTACTTTAATAATTTTTTTTCCACATGTTGCACCCTTAGAATTTTAATGAAACTTAGCATGCTGTTAGGCAAGATATAGGCAATTATTATATATTTTTTTCAAAGTGGTAACTGTGTTTAATCTGATAAAAAATAATAAAAAAAATTTTTTTTTGCAATTTTTTCATATTTTTATTTAGGCTTGACTCATAGAAAAATACTATAAAATAAACTGTAGAGTGTACTATAAACACTGGAATTCGTTTTATTTACCTAGCTTTAAAATCAACAGAAATATATCACTTTGAAAAAAAGTCGTCTCCGGACACATTTTTTTAAATAGCTCCTCAATTAACTAAGATAGAGAGCTAATATCTCCTCTATGAACTACTATTAGTACCCTCTACAATATAACATAGGTTACGATATAGGTTCCTATTGGGGGCAGTTTGCCTATGGAAGTACGGCTATATATACCCTTTGTCACTGTTAGCGGATTATAGCAAAATAATTTTATATTCATTGTATTTATATAATTTGTTTTTTTAGGGTTCCGTACCTCATAATGTATAACTAAAACCTATGTAGGACCACTGTGTTGTCTGTCTCTGTCTGTCCATGTGTCAAAGTCCTTTTTCTCAGAAACGGCTTAATTTAATAGTCATCACGTAAGAGGAGTTGGGATCTGGAACTCAATGATGAAGTCTATACCAACTTGGTACCTTTAATATCAATTCACAATCAACGGTTCCTAAGTCTCCACAGTTTAGATGGGCAATATACCTGCAGCATCAGGGTTAAGGACTTTAAATCAGTTACGGGACGGTGTCGCATTCTTCTACTTCCTCTCTTCGCAAGTTCTATCGGTTAAAAAAAATTTTAAGAAATTGGTGTTCATATTACTGAAAATGTGTCAAAACTAGGACAACGTCGTCCATTGTTCTTTACCGATTTTTGTTTCAAGACTGCGTGGCGTCAAGTGTCTTTTACCACTACTCGATGTAGGTATATAGTAGGGGTGACTATATTATGTACTTCATTCCATTCGATTTTATCTAACAAGATGTTATTTTCGGTAACAAATCATTAGTTTCTGTTGTACGTTTAAGAAATTTGGGTTAAGGACTAAATTTGATATACAAAGTTAATTTGATAATGAAAATATATTTTCGATGTAAATACATTAGGTGCCGAACAGAAGGTTTGACAATCGGACGGACAAATTCGATGCTGACTAGGAAAATAGCGTCTCCAGTTTGAATGTCTTTCTTTATTTGCCGGTTATACAAGTTTTGATACCTAGTCGATTGGTTTTTGACGCGTGGTCATATTAATAATAATTGGTGTTAAAGTAGTTTAATTAGTGAACACATTTAATGTGCCTTAATTTTCTATGATATGCAATTAATTATTTCCTTTATTTTTTCATGTTTTTAAGGCGGTCGAATAATTAAACCAAATTAAACATTTATTTTAATACGTTTCGTTTCTTAGTACGGAACTTAGTAATAGGGTCCCGTTTTACCCTTTGGGTACTAAACCCCAAAAACAGATTAAAATAAATATTTAAGGGGGCTCCCATAGTTTCCCAATATCCCATGTTTTTATAGATAAGGGTACGGAACCCTTCGTGCGCGAGTCCGACTCGCACTTGGCCGGATTTTTTATCACGCTATTCAGATTAGCGCATTCCAACGCGTATTTATACTTACTTATAATTATAAAATAATAAGGCTGCCTTTCTGCCAGATATCATGTCTACGTTGCTATAAAGCTACAGTTGTGCGTCAAGCCCACCAATAAGATCGCTTGATTTTCATAGCATAACTTAGCTCTGATGGAAAAGGGTTCGATGAAGTTAAGTTTTTTAAATACCGGTTGAAGTGATGGCTATGCTCGCAACCTTAGCTCGCCTCGCTCGCTCGTTCGACACGAGCTAAGAATGTGAGCTAGGGATGCGCGAGTGGTGTAACTATGGAAAGCAGCAAAGCTGCTGAGAGATGACGTATATTTCGCACAGCCTCTTGCAAACGGATCTTGATAGAATATCTTATCCACCGCTCCTCTACACCACTTAGCTTTGGTGAAAATAGACACATAGTTTCGTAGATTAGCTTTAAACTCGCTCACCGCTTAGCTACGTTGCACATCTCTGGTAGAAAGGCGAGTAAAATTACGAGTAGTCATTATTATGTTAACATACGTATAGGATAGTCCATTTAAATGTTACAATTTAAGAACCGAATATTGCATTTATTAGAGGATGCAATTTTATTTTTGGGACATGTGTGTCCGAATAGAAGCTTAACCTCAAGTTTGTGGGGTCGCCAGTCGCCACCCTGGTCCCCCGGCCGCCATTGGAAAAAGGGGTGAAAACACTTTTTTCGCGATATCTCGGAAACTATGCGTCTTACAAAAAATTCGTAAAGATATAATTTGTAGCAAATTGTTTTGCCTACAAATATGTTTATATAATTTTTTGCCCTAAATTAAAAATTAAAGAAGTTATAAGCAAAAAGTGAGAAAATTTTTATAAAATCTTTTTTGCTCTATAACTTTTTTTTATACATTTTATAAAAAAATGACCTCAGACCAATCAATTTTTTTTTTAATTTCATTCATTCAAAACGCTGTTACAGCGCTCCAAGTTGACTGGGTTCGTCAATGCTCATGAGAATCCGGTTAAAACGAAATGTTTCAGCCACAACCACAGCCTGACCATCGAAGAAAAGTAGATTAGAGTAGCTAGCTAATAAGTGATTGAAAATATTATGATGTCGAGGATTACCTTATAAGCAAGATGTCCGTGGAGTAGGCCTACTGGGGATACCACGTAAAAATACGCCCCTACAGAATCTACCTCATAGGTGGCGGCGAAAAGAGTTAGGAATGAATAAGTAAAGTTGTACGAATTCAACAAAAAAATTTTAAGAATATATTTACAATAATAAAAAAAAAACAAAAATAAGTAACTTGCCGTAACTGCCACGGAGTGGAGTGAAGTGGAGCAATAACGTAGCGTCATTTTTGATAACAACTCAAACTAGACTCGGCTTTATTTAATTTAGCATAGCATTCAAAACAAAAGACGGAGGAGATTCAGAGACTATGTCGCTGCGACTATCACAAAATATTCAGTAGAGTTTGAGTTGTTTTCAAAAAGGTGCTGGTGGTGGCAACCCCGACGTGATGTATTTATTCTAGTTTGTCTGAAAACTAGTTTCACACGAGGTATTTCATAGGAGGTATGTCTTTGTAGACATTTATCAGTTGAGCATAATTTATGTGACTAATTTGTATATTTTTTTAATTAAGTAATAATTTTCAATACATAGTATTAGACGTAAGGCAATTTCATACGTATAAATTTACCATTTAAATTTTTGTTCGATATAAAGTACATTTTTGCATTTTCGCGGAAATCATTCAAATGATAAAATTATGTAGTAGTTAGACCTGTTTGGCCAAATTATTTTAAATCGCGTTCTTAATTGCGGTATTTTTTGCCTTAAGCTTATTATATTAATGTGCTATTTTGAAAAGTACCTAGGTCGTAGGTATTACAAGCTTACCAGCGACTCCGCCGTCGTGGAATATGTTTCTTATTTTTTATCGTATTTTTTTTTTCAATTATTTAAGTATTTTCTCACTGTCGGTATTATGTAGGTAGCTTGTGTTCTCCAGAAAAGTTATTACTGTGTCTTACATCGATATAGATGTAGCGAATTACTCTTGGTAAGGTTACAATGAGACTTTCTTGTAATTTGTCTATTTTATCTATACTAATATAATCTATACTAATATAATAAAGCGGAACAGTTTATTTGTTTGAACGCGCTAATCTCTGGATGTACTGGACCGATTTCAAAAATTCACCGTTGGATATGTAAGTGATCCTTGAGTGCTATAGGCTATATATGTACCACGGGCGAAGCCGGGGCGGACTGCTAGTCTATACTAATATTAGGGGTTAAAGTATGAAATTGCCGATTTGTACTAAAAAATAAAAATTTTATATAATTAAATAAATAAGTTTTTTTTTTAATTTAACATATTTATTTAATCAAAATAATTACCATTATTATCTATACATTGCTGCCATCTAATAGGAAGCTCATTTATGCCTTTGCGATAGAACTCTGGTGATCTAGATTCGACAAACTGTGTGAAAGCATTTTGGACTGCCTCCTGAGAAGAAAACTTTTTATCACGCAGAAAATTGTCCAAATCACGAAAAAAATGGTAGTCCGTTGGAGCAAGATCTGGCGAATACGGAGGGTGACGAATGGTTTCTAATTGCAGTTCCTGTAGAGTTAAAACGGTTTCTCGTGCTGTATGAGGTCTCGCGTTATCATGGAGCAATAATGGTGAAGATCGATTCATAAGTCGGGGCTGTTTCACTGCTAGTTTCGCTATCATTGTTCGGAGTTCGGCGCAGTAGACATCTGCCGTTATTGCTTGACCAGATCGGAGAAAGCTATAGTGAATAACACCACGCTGAGACCACCAAACAGTTACCATTACCTTTTTATTGGTAAGCTTTGCTTTAGGACACTGTTGCGGCGTTTGACCTGGGGTCAGCCATTGCATTTTCCGTTTACGATTATCGTAAAGAATCCATTTTTCATCACATGTCACAATTCGATCCAATATTCCTTCATTTCTGTATCGATTCAACAAGGCAACGCAAGTTTCAACACTCGTTTCTTACTGCAGATCAGTCAAATCATGAGGCACCCATTTTTCATATTTTTTTATTTTATTGATTTGACGCAAATGAGTCAATATTGTTGCCTGTTGGTAAGGTAACGTTAAACCATGCCGCTAATTCCTGGGTAGTTTGGCTCGGATCGGCTTCCACCATCTCTTTCAAATCATTGTTATTAACCTGTGTGGGCGGTCTTCCACGTGGTTCGTTCTTCAAATCGAAGTTTCCATCATGAAAGCGTTTAAACCAAAATCGCACAGTGCGTTCATTAGCAGTCCCCTCTCCAAACGCAACATTAATATTGCGAGCTGTGTCTGCCGCGTTAGTTCCGCGTCGGAACTCGTATTCAAAAATCACACGAATTTTCGAAGTATCCATCTTTATTGTCTAAGCTGAATAAAAAAAAAGTTGTTAATCAAATGCTAAGCTGAATAAAAAAATCAACTGAAAGTTGATAATCGAATGTTGCACATTTTTTAAAAGAAGAACTACCTACATAGGAACCGTATGAAAAAAGTTTCACTCAAAAATCTCAAACCATGAAGGTTCTATGTCAATTCGAAGTACCTATTTAAACGGCAATTTCATACTTTAACCCCTATTATAATAAAGCGGAAGAGTTTGTTTGAACGCGCTAATCTCGGAAATTACTGGACCGATTTGAAAAATTCTTTCACCATTTGATATGTACATGATCCTTGAGTGCTAAAGGCTATATTATATTATATACCACGGGCGGCGAAGCTGGGGCGGACCGCTAGTTTTTAATATGTATATTCCCACTCAGAATTTTTATTATAAAGATGAAGCAACTTGTTTGACTGAGTTTTTGCTGATATCATTTCAACAGGCGCAACATCTAGTATGTATGTAGATTGATAGAATTTCTTTTTTTCTAAAGCGCCACTCCGAGAAGAGTGGCTTTGAGGCGCAGTTTCTATTTATGATTATTTAAAGTAAGCTTTATTACTTTAACTAGTTAAACCCGGCCACGCTCAGTCAGCTATTAATTATTAAGGAAGTAAGTTAAAGTATTCTAGCGAATATGAACTTCGGAATAAAAAGTATATAAAACACTCCTCTATTATGTCCAAGTTCGCGCGCTTGAGCGCGGTTCGTGTTTTGTTTTCGTTATTCCAATTTCAACCTTATCAAATTAATATTGGAGTAAATAAAGCTGTTTAAGTTATCATTAAGAGAAGTCATCCTCACGAGTCGAGCGTCCCCGAGCGTGCCCCATTTGATTCTTATTATGAAGAAATCAAATTGAAGTCAGTGAAATTTTGTAGACGAGTAACCTTGAAACTGCATATTTTTACAGATGCTAACTGACAAAACCAGTAACAGAGACACGGTAGTTTTTTGAGCGTGTCAACAAAATTTCATTGATTTTGATTGATTAGTTTGATTACTTTGATTGATTTATTCAAAAAGAAATCAAGATTCATTTGTACGGAACTCGCTCTAGAGAATCTTCCCAATTATATAAATAACATATCCGACTAATTTGGAACACAGGTAATAAATTAAGTTTGTTTGTAATAAATTAAGTAAAACAATTACAATCATTTATTAATTTACAACTTATAATAAACATTAAAATTAACACCAAATCTTAAATCTTATTTTAGTAGGTACACTACAGTAAGCAAATAACATTTCATTGGTTTCATTTGAAAATAAGACACACTTAACATATTTTATAATATTTATTTTTGTGATGTTTACAGCAGTTAAAAAATTTCCTGGTAATAAATACTTTTCATAGTAACAGAAAAATAAATATTGCATAAGTAACATTGAAAGATTTAAAAATAGATAAAACTGTTGATTATAAAATGAGATAAAAGCACTTTTATTTAGAGAATTTTTCATATAATTTGGTGCACTTTTTGATAACTTAAATTTTTATTCTCTTATAAGTTGGGATGAAAAATTAGCATTTTTACTGAGTCAACTGCGTCTTCCGGTGACTGAAAAACTTGATTCCCTATCCCTTAAATAATATATTTAGTCAAATGTAGCAATTATTCAATTCATTCTTTGCATTATAGCCCAGTGTCGATAATTTTTGAAACAAAGCAAAATCACAGTAGGATGAAACCCATTGGAAAGGGAGGAGGAATATAATAAGAATTAAAGGAAAAATAATTTACGGGCGATCTGAGCTAGGGAAAACAAATGGGGGGAGTTTTAAGGGTAAAAAACGGCTTATCTCCATTTCCGACAAAACTACAAGTCCTATGGAAAAAAGTCCAATGGCAAAGTTGTAGGTAATAAAAAGTTCAACAACTTTTGTATATACACTTTTTTCACTTAACCTCAAAATGTATGTGAAAAACTCAAAAAACCATGTTTTTGGTTTTTTATTATTATCTTTTACAAAAACATTTTTTTTTTTCACGAAATTTGGTGAAAACTTACCTTTTTATATCCCAAATACACTGTAATTTATTTGATTTGAAATGTTTATTATTTCTCCTTATTTTGACTTAATATCGAAAAAGCACCCTAATTTTCAATCGAAAAATCATCCGTCAAAATGTCAGCTTTTTTCAAAAAGTAGGTGTGCTTTCTGTTCGCTGAAATCTCTACTTTCCGATGGTGTAAAAAAATATATATATTACAATAGTAAATGTTTTCAGTGTGCTTAGTCTAAAGCGGAGCACTCGAAAACGAACTCGAAAACTATTGATCGATTTCAGAGTAAAATAGACCTAAAATGGCTTATATTAAGGTTTGAGTTCGCCAATACATTCAGCATTCGAACAATGCTGAATGTATTGGCGAACTCAAACCTTAATACAAAAAACCTTAATACCTCAAAACTTAATACTGAAAATGCAAAAAATCGAAAAACCAGAATTCGAAATTTATTTTAATCATTATATAGGTATACAATTTCATCAAAAATGTGACTGCTGCAATTTTTTTCAATTAAAAATTTGATTTATTAAATGCTATTTATATTTGTGTCATAGAAAACTCATAATATATAAAAATAAATGTAAATCGTACTATATTGAATTTAGATACTTTATTTTTATTACGCTATATAGTCATTACAATATTTTTAAATGCATTAATCTTGTTATTCATAAATACTTTATCTTGAATAGAATAGAATAGAATAGAAATGTTTTTTATTCAAATAAACTTTTACAAGTTTTACAAGTTTACTTTCGAATAGTCAATTGAATCTACCATTGGTTCGGAATGCCTTTCCAACCGAGAAGAACCAGTAAGAAACTCGGCTATTGCTCTTTTTTAAATTAATAATATCAATATAACAATTTTATGTTGACATTGATTTGTTGTTACATGATTGAATTGCCGTCTCGCGCATTGATGGAACGAGTCAAAACCACACTCATCATTTATATAATCTTCAATTGAGAAAATACTTTTAATAGAGTTCTTAAACTTGATCTTTTTATTATCTACAACTTTGCCGTTGGACTTTTTTCCGTAGGACTTGTAGTTTTGTCGGAAATCGAGATAAACCGTTTTTTACCCTTAAAACTCCGCCCATTTTTTTCCCTAGCTCAGATCGCCCGTAAATTATTTTTCCTTTAATTCTTATTATATTCTCCTCCCTTTCCAATGGGTTTCATCCTACTGTGATTTTTCTTTACTTTTTATTATGTTTGAAGGGATTTACTCTGGTCTATTACTTTACAAGACTCTTAAAAAACATTAATATCAAATTATAATAATCAAGACATTGGAATTTTCCCACGTCAATTAAATTTTCTCATCGGATAAAATGATTGATTGAGAATTTAAAATACTTAATCCTTGGATTTGTTAAATTTACAAAATTATGTTAAATCCACAATGCTTCAAGAATTACAAAAATATACAATACATAACTCTAAAATAAATTAAAGTATGCATTTGATACTTAGAACTTTCAGTTTTACCCACTTACATAATATGGGACAATAATTATTGTAAGTACTGTATTATATTGGAATCTGCTTTCGTAAAAACATTCAAAAGGAGAATGCCCAAAAATCTATGGGCGTGTAACCCAGTCGTTTACAAACGTGTTGTATGCAGCATTTATTGCAGATTTATACTTGATAACCAAACACACCATTTTAATACCTCTAGGACTTGTAGTTTTAAATAAATCTCAGTTTAAGTTTGAAAATGATTCTAGGTTATGTGTAGTTTATAATTGTTAAAGTAGTAAGGAAAGCCGTGTATCTTTCCTGCCGATTTGAACTATTAATTGTTTGGCGCGCACTATACTTAACATACCTGTCCAACGATATCCAATACAAACACAATAAACCAAATTAATATTGGTCTCCGGTGTGCTACAATAAACATTCAAAATGTAAATAGAGTAGACGTCACTAGCGTCACACACAACTAAAACAATGACATGTCATATTGACATCTTGAAATAAGTTTCTTTACACATAATCAAAAAGGTTGTAGTTATATTATATTCCATTGCACAAAACGCAACGAAGTTAAAACAATATTATAAAAAAATAATAATATTAATTATTACTTATTTACTTTAAGCATATATTGTACGATTTACAACAAATAACAAATAAAATAATGTATTTAAATAATTAATATCCGTTCTATTTTAAATGAAATTATTTTAAAAAAAATAACAAACCTCTTTTTATTTGGGCATGTACCTATGCGTAGAATGTAATGCAAATGGCGGTCAGACTTAAACGGGAAGTTAAAAAGACGGTTTAATTCCTTTTTTATTACATTTTTTTATCGTGAAGTGTAGCATTAATAATTATTAATTTTCAAATTGTCATATATTCGTAAGATAATTTTTAATAAATTACATTTTGTGTAAATGTTTGGGTCAGGGGTGATCATTCTCCTTTACATTTTCAATTAAAAAATTACATTTATGGCACACACATATTAAACACACTTTATAAAACTATATTGAGTAAACCGATATGTACATAACAATTCTTACGCCACTTCCATGGTTGTAATAGAGAATGATAAAAATACAATTTTAACGGAAAAGTTGTTTATATAATTAATTACATGAGGTTTCTTTTGGACGAAATACGTTTTCGTTCAACATGCGTTAAAATCGCACGTTGGTGATAGAGTTACACAAAATCCTGATGGGTGTTACTTTATCACTTGTTACCTATGTTATCATTAATATATAATATATATACATATGTTTTTTTAATTTTACAGTGTTTTGGTCTTCGGTAACAATTTAAGTTCTAATTATAAAATACAGGTACAAAATATTTATTTTTTAATTACTAATTTTCGCCTTCGTCACCTTTTTCTTTGCAACCAATCCTCTTTTATTAAGTCGGATCCTTTTTCACCAATCATTATAACTGCTGCATTGGTATTTCCACTTACAATAGTTGGCATTATACTAGCGTCTATAACTCTAAGTCCTTCTATACCATGCACACGTAATCGCGGATCAACAACTGCTTCAGGATCCCAAGATGGTCCCATTTTTGCTGTTCCACATTGATGGTATATTGTCATGCTTATCGCCCTCACTTGGCACTCAATATATTCATCTGACATGAATTTAAGATGTTTACAAATAGGAAGTGGTTTCATATACAATCTTGACCCGAATTGTTTAAAAGGACTAGCGTTTGCTACTTTTAAAGCAATTTTAATACCTTCTATAAGACGATTTACATCTAGACGATCTTCATGATACCGTGGATTCATTATCGGGTAGTCAAATGGATTAGAACTCTTTAACTTCACATAACCTCTAGTATTCGGACGTAATAAAAGTGGCATTATGGTCCAAGCATCTTTATTCGCTATGGGTTTGTATACCGTATTGTATATTTCATCAGTTAGCCCTAATATTTTCCTTACAATTTGACCATTGTCTGATGAAAATGAGGCTGGAGCCATATGGAACTGAATATCAGGCCATAAGCCGGAACTATTTGCATACTTTGTATTTACAAATGCTACGCCCTCTAGTCCCCCTAAAACTGTCATTGGACCTCTTTCATTAACAACATAATTCATTGTAACAGGGAAAGCCTGCAAACGATTTTGGACAATAGCAACTGGTTTGTCGACAAGAAATGTCAAACCTCCCGCACCTACATGGTCTTGCAAATTCTCTCCTACCGGTAAATCTTTCAAAACTCGAATTCCGACATCTTTTAAATGATTTTTTGGTCCGACTCCAGATAACATCAGTAATTGTGGGCTATTAATAGCACCAGCAGATAATATAACTTCTTTCCTTGCGTAAACAACTTTTTTAACACCATGTTTTACATATTCAACACCGTATGCTTTCATTGTTACGGGATTAATTAGAATTCTTGTTGCTTGAGAATTAAGAGATATATCAAGATTCCGCCGAGTTCTTACTGGTCTTAAAAACGCTTTTGCTGTACTACATCTTGAACCTCGTCTTATAGTACCTTGTGCTATCATGAAACCTGTTTGATATTCACCATTAATATCTCTATTTTCGTATCCAATTTCAACACCTGCTTCAACAAAAGCGGCTACCAAAGGTGTTCTCCAGGGAGCTTCTTGAACTGTTAAAAATCCTCCTTGTCCGTGGTATTTACTTTTTGCTAAATAGGGATTTCTGTTGTCTTCAGATTTGATAAAGTATTTGAGCACATCCCGATATGCCCATCCCGGATTACCGAAGGATTCCCATTGGTCGAAGTCGTATCGATTTCCTCTGACATAAATCATATAATTTAAAACACTAGACCCGCCGAGAACCTGCAAAAGAAACGTCTTTATTAATCACAATAATATATTATAAAGGCGAAAGTTTGTGTGTGTGTCTGTGTGTATGTTTGTTCCTCTTCTCCGCCGCAACTACTGAACCGATTTGGCTGAAATTTTGAATGGAGATAGATTATGCCCTGACTTAACACATAGGTTAAGTATTCCTGTGGGACTAAAATAGATATAAACTTCCAAAAACGCCATAGAGGGCGCTGACTGTTCTTAGGTAAATCACACTCACATAACACATTATTGCAATAGTTTGCTGTGTTGCATGCATTGGCAACACATAGGCTACTTTTTATCCTGGAAAAATGCACAGTTCCCACGGGATTTTGAAAGACCCGAAATCTATAGCTACAGCTATAGGTAGATTACTATAGCGAACTTCCTTGATAGTAGGTATAAAGGTTGGAAAAGGGAGCGGGAACGGGAACCGGAAATCCACGATTCCCTCGGGATTTGTTTAAAACCGAAATTCACGCGAGCGAAGCCGCGGGCAAATGCTAGTGTATCATATTTTGTGTGTAAAATAATTTGAGTCTAATACTGCACCTACGAAAGCAGACACGTGTGGTTGTTGTTGACCTGCATGGATTATTTTAGTTATTCACATGTATTTTTAATTTTATCGTACCAGTTCAACTAGACTAGGCCAGGTTTGTATAGAATACAAACTCTGATTATAGTTTTTCATTCTATTGTATACAAGCGAATACCCGCGACTTCGTTCGCGTGGATATCGGTTTTTAAAAATCCCGTGGGAATATTTTATTTTATTTTTCCTAAGCTCCTTTGAGCTCATACCTTGCTAAAAACTGTTAAAAGTTCACTGGCAGATGTTTAGGTAGATCAAAATGTAAACATCCGCCAGTGAAAGTCCCATCAAAATCGATCTAGACTTTCAGATATTAGCCGGTAATTTGTAAAGTATCTCCTTTCTAACAAAAAAAGAATAAATGAAATCGGACCACGCGTTAATGAATTACAGCTAAGTACACATTTTAACTTTCATCCCCTCTCCCAAGGGAACCGTGCTGAATTTCGGGATAAAAGGTATCATATATGTTACTCCGTAGTATGAACTTAAATCATGCCAAGTTTCATTTCAATCCATTCAGTAGTTTTTGCGTGATGCGCGCACAAACATACCTACAGACAAACAGACAAAAATTTCAAAGAAAAAATCTTTAATGTACAGATACGGCAAGTCTATGATTTTATTATATGTATAGATTAATGGATTTCTGCTTCTATTCAAAATAATATAAATGATTTTACTATACCTTGCCCCTTGGCCAACTGCACCTGTGTTTTTTGAAACCTAAGCAAGCGAATGCGGTGGGCTCGGTCTTGTATTGCCAATCCAGCTTCGTTAGCTGTAGGTAGCCTGCTAATGAAGGGACGTCTGTGATCTCGTTTTCGTCAGGACCTGAAAATTTCAATGAAATTTTGAATTATTTATTTACGAGCGGATACCCGCGACTTCGTTCGCGTGGATATTGATTTTAATAATCCCGTGGGAATCATTTTGTTTTTCCTATGCTCCTTTGAGCTTAAACCTTGCTAAAAACTGTTAAAAGTTCACTGGCGGATGTTTAGGTACATCAAAATGTAAATATCCGCCAGTGAAAGTCCCATCAAAATCGGTCCAGCCTTTCGGAGATAAGCCAGTAGTCTTTAAAGTATCTACTTTCTAACAAAAAAGAATGAATCAAATCGGACCACCCGTTAACGAATTACAGCTAATTACACATTTTGCCTTTCATCCCCTCTCCCAAGGGAACCGTGCTGAATTTCGGGATAAAAAGTATCCTATATGTTACTCCATAGTATTAACTTAAATCATGCCGAGTTTCATTTCAATCCATTCAGTAGTTTTTACGTGATGCGCGCACAAACATACAGACAAACAGACAAACAGATAAACAGACAAACAGATAAACAGACAAACAGACAAACAGACAAACAGACAAAAATTTCAAAAATAGCTTTTTTACGTTCTATTACTTATCCCTAACATCCCCCAGTTTTGTAAAAATCTTCAATGTACAGATACGGCAATTCTACGATTTTATTATATGTATAGATATATATATGTATAGATTGTCTGTATTCCTATTTTTTTCTTAATAAATTTTAAAAATAAAAAACATAATATCTACGTACCACTTTCTAATAAAAGTAAATTCCAATTCTTAACTTCTGTCAAACGATTTGCGACTACCGCACCCGCTGATCCACCTCCAACTACTATAAAATCATATTCCTTCTTAGGTTCCTTGTCTAAGACTTTAGCTTCGGGGTCATATGAATAATAATTGTGATAGGTGAACGCTCCTAATAAAAGTGGTATTAACCATAGGCCAGTTACGCTCACCGTTTTAAGAGCTGTTGACGCTAATAGAACGTGTATACCCATTATATTCTCTTATAAATCTGCTTCTTTGGATTAATATTATGTTATTAAGTCGATTTTCGTTTATTTTATTAAACTTTCAATTGGTATCGACCACAACTTCTTTCCAATGAAATATTCAATTAACTTTGGTCCTTTTGCTTACAGTTTCTAAATTTATTTGAATAATTATTCTTTTTTAATCTAGCTTCTTTTCTTGATTTATATTGATTTATTTTGTGACGTTTGTTGTGTTAAAATGTATCTTTCTCCTGTTTCTCTTTTTATTTCGTTTTGAAACCCTAATGGGACTACGTTTTGAAGTATATCGTTCTTGTCTGGAGGTTTGTTTCTGCGCATAGCTGTCTTAGTTGAAAGAGGCGATGAAAGACACAGCGACATGTTAACAATCACGGCTGCGTCTTCGGATATGGTGTTGCGAATCTTGCACCTGAAAAGATAATTTTAAACACATTAGTTTTGAAACAGTAGTCGTTTTTTACGTACATATTATATTGGTATTGGGCATTTAGTGATAAGTGTATATAGCACTGATGCATGCGATTTCTTCCGCGTGGATTAAGTTTTTTTTAATAATTTTGTGGGTACACTATAATTTTCCGCGATTACAAGTATTCTATGTCCGTGTCCAGGGTCAAAGTTATCTGTGTACTAAAGATCAAAATCGGTTCAATGGTTGAGTCCTAAAAATTAACAGACACACTTTCATATTTTTATAATATTAGTTTTCTCTCATTTATTTGCATACTGATATTTACAATTTTATTTTTAACAATGTTTAAGTATAAAAAATAAAAAAATATATACACATATTAAAAGTAACATTCTTAAAAATAAATAAATAAATATAATATTAGTTATTGTTAGGAACACCAAAAGAAGAGAAACCAAGAGAAAAAACAAATTGCTCTCTGTATTTTGATGTGTAAAAGGGTTAAAAAAAACAAATGGATATAAAATACGATCAGTTCTGATAATAGTATACTATTACTAATTACGTTGAACATAATGTTGATTCCGAATCAAAATTATCCTGTTAAGGGAAATCAAACAATAAACTGTTGATGTTGAACTGAGCTGAGGAGTTTTGTTATTTCCTGATTAACCATTACGAGAGCTGTAATGAATTTACGTTTATTAGGTACCTAATTTTACGATCATTAAATGTAACGTTAACTTAGGTATTATTTAAAGATTTAATATAATTGAACTCATACTAATAGAAATATCTTGTGTATACATAATATGTATTAATTCGTTATTATTTATTTTACTCCATAAACATTATTTATTTGCAGGTAAATATAGATTGCAAAGCTCTACAAGGAACACGTATCGCATAGTGGTAAGGCAAAATAGTTGCATGATGAAAGAATGTTTTAAACACATATAATAATTGTAAGAATACATGTACATTATAGAACGTAGAGTAAGGCCACAATGAGTTTTATGTAATTCCCAAGTCTAAGAATTATCGGGCCCGTAATGAACGACTGAGATAGATTTATGTGCATACCACAAAGAGTTATGAAAGGGATAGAGCGAATACTTATTTCCTATTTATGCGGAAGCTATGATCTAATTTCTAGACTCGCGAAAGTGATTGTACTCGTAAACTAAACTTATTTTATATTAGAGATGATTATTTAGTTTTATTCACAGAAAATGTTAAAATGAACATGACTTTTTTCATGTTTTGTGAATGTGGTAAACCAAGCTACTGACATGTACTCAATAAATAATTATTGTGACTTAATGAAACTTAATTATAAAAGCAGATTATTTCAAGTCAAGTCAAGTTCCAGAACTTCATTCAATTTTAGAGTATTCTTAAGAAATTTTGAACCCGTTCAATAAAAATGGTAGTTAGACGTAAGTTACTCAAAACATAAGAACAATGTTAAGCATTGTGTGCTGTTGGTTGATGTAACCAGAGCGTGACGCTGGTTATGTTGAATCACTGTAGTTACCCATAGTGTTGGCAGCATCCCTTTATGTTATTTCCGTGATTTAAAATCTTGCGACATAATTAAATTACTTAACACCTTTACTATATTTCTTTTGTTAATGTTCTTCTCGTTAGTAGAAGATGCCCACGGCATCTTAGGCATATTTATATATACTTTGAGTCAAAGTATCAACAGATTAATATACTTAAGTAGAATTTATTGATACTATAAGTCTACATAATGCATGCTATGCAATAAGGCAATTTTATATGGTACTGAGGTAAGGTTTTCTATGTGTAGATTGATAACCATTTAAAAATATTATTTTAATGGTTCTAGTTTTGACTTAAATTAATTCAAAGATTGAGGTTGCAAGCCCCCACGAGCTTGACGTAATGTCACGCCTCATTGGTTGTTGATTATTTTTAGAGGCATCATTCAGTAACATGCGGAAAAATATAGAGCGTTGGTACTTTTCTACCTTTTGACTAATTTACGCCCGATATTGGTTCGTCTCTTTGTTCCGATTTTATAGTTTTTGTTCAAGTGAATCATTATTATTCTTCAGACAATATATTTGGCAGATAATATTTCAAATTATTTATATTAAAACTATCAATTTTTTTCACATAACCTGTATAACTATAGTGACAGATATGAGTTGCGCAGGTCTGCTTCAATTTATTGGTAAACAAACGTTATGTAACAAGCTGTCCAAATTGATAAAACTGTGGCATTAGGTGAAGGTCGTTACTCGAACTTTCGATTATGTTGTTACATGAAAATGAATATGTACGAGTTTTCTACGTCCATACAGTATGACAAATTTTGCCTTTTAAATTCGACGCGGCCATTTTAGAATTATTGTTGGATTCTGACGCGAGGTAATTTGACTTAAAAACATGTTGAACTCATATTTTATTTTGGTTTTTGTGTTGGTCAAGCTCAAGAGTGATTTCGAGCCCAGATTGTTGGTGTAGGTTAGGTATATTTTTGTAAACTTTTATCTATTTAAACTTGAATAGATAAAAGTTTATAAAAAAGCTTGAATATAATTATTTACCCTATATATTTAAATTTTAAAAGAAATATTGGGAATATGCTAGTGTCTATAATATAGACACTAGCATAATATTACTATTAGAATATTCCCTATTATATATATATATTATATTATTATTAGTTTAATTAGTTTAATAGGAATCTATAATGTTGCACAAAGACACACGCCTGCTACATCGGGTGAAGGCCGAAAGCGATATTACTTTCATTCTCGCGCAAGAAACCGCTTCCCGGGTGGGTGACATGCCAGACGACCTTCAACTTACATAACTTTTAAATTGTGGTAGGTTGAATTATTCAACACTTTATAAATCTTTATCACTGACATTCAGCTCTATGATGTGTATCAGACACATTCCTACACATTCCACTAGAAAGCTAGCTTAAAGTTTTAGACTCCACATAAAGTGCGCCCGAAATCGTCACACGCGTGTGTTATAATATCGCCATTGCACTTTTCCTAGTATCAAAAAAATATAAATACAAAAAATATACTAATAATTGGCCGTTGTATTCCTAATTGCAAAGATAAGTCTAAAACTTAAAACAGTTTGTACAAAACATGAAAGAAGTTGATCTGACAATGTATCTGACGGTACATTTCCCGATCAACTTCTAGGAGCTGCGTTGTGTTAGTTAGTCTCGATTCACCGAACTCAGAATTTGAAATTTATAATACTCGCGTAAATAAATGTCCCAAACAAAAACATTTCATGTGGATAATAAATTTTGGCCATTAAAAGCACCTACCTACTGATATCAAAAATTATGACCAAGTTCTTTGCTAGGCTCGATAAATGGAACTATACAGTTTTAGAAGGTGTATCTTCTTCAAACACCTTTAGCTGTCGTCGCATTCCTAGGGATCCTTTTAAAATATGTTTAAATTAATAATTTATGTCTTTAGGCAAATAGTTTTCTTGTTTTCAGCTTAACAACATTTTTCTACTTCTTTGAATTTGTTTAATTTAAAAAATGTTGCCTTTGTAAAATAACAAAGTTCCCTAGCCTTTCTTTCTCGAAGAGCCCAACTTCGGGCCGGCAAACCGATCTCGCTATCTGTAAGGCGAACTTAGTTTAAATTGAGTGGTTTACGTTGAAAACGTTGAAACTTGCCGTTTTGTTGCTGAAAATCTTTATGAATATTTCATTTTGTTGATAAAAAAACAATAAGCGAACATTGCAGCATCATGAGGTCACACAAAATACAGCAGCGGAGCTCGTGTATTTAATTTTGCAATCAGTTACATAACTAATGACTTTTATTTTGTAACTTTAGAATTCGCGGTCATGTTTCGTAGTTTATTTGAGAGAGAGGAAAAAAACGTCCTTCTTGCGAACATTGAATTCTAGGTTCAAGGCATGTTAGCAAACCTTGACAACTGTAGAACCTCTATGCCTTATGTTATATTGTATGAAGAGCACAAAGAAAAAGAGTGTCACATTTTTATATATAGGCTCTATAAAAAGCCAAGATTGCCAGTTCAATAAGAATTGGCAATCTCTTTTATAGAGCCCTTCAAAAATGCCAATGTAATACAATTACAATGACCTTGTCAGGAGGATAACAATAATAGTATGCGATTTCTCAATTCATTGTTTGTGTAGCAAAGCTTATTCTTCCTCTTTTTGTAGAGCAATGGTAGTAGAAAACCACAAAAACGCTTTTAGTTTACAATATCATGCATATTCACGGAGTCATTGTCTTTTAGAAATATGTACTAGTGCATTACCCTTTTAGGAGGATTAAAATCTGTAACTAAAGAAATTTGTCAATTCACTGTCTATGTGACTGGTTCTTCCCCTGTGACCTTCATAATATATTAAGTTACTTACTATATATTAGCAAACAGCAAAACTGTTGTTCTGGAGACCAAACTATATTTACTATCTATTTTGTTGTTGTAACTATGCCACTTTACTTTAATGACAGTAATGCAAGATTATTTTTATTTTTTCACTAAATAGACATTCATTCAGATGATAGAACGCCGTTTATAAACACCAAACTACAAGCACTATGATTTAAAAGCCTCGAAAGCGAGCCTGTCCTTAATTTACTTTTGAAACATTATTATGTAACGCGTAATAACTGGATGTAGCGTTTTAGGAATTACAATTTACTAGCCTATTATCCTGCTAGCCATGTATCGTAATTTAGTTGTACCTGCAGTACGGAAAGTATTCAACAAATAATTGTCCATTTCCAACTATTTGGGTAAATTCGGTGACCAACCGTTATGACATCGTAAACATTATATCTCGATAGACACTATTGATATCTTAGGAATGATGATTCTTAGGAAAAAAGTATAAAGAATATTTTTGTAGATAATTTTATGATCTACAATTTTTGCCTAGATTGTATTTTTATAAAACTTACCGTTTTCGAGAAAAATCCAAAAAAAAAAAAACGAAAATTTTGACTTTGACCTTGAATAACTTTTTTAGCAGACATGGGATCAATAGAGACTTTTGACACATTATTCCTACTGGTGTAGCCAAGGTCTCTACCAAAATTCAGCTCTGTCGGAATTACTGTGAATTGAAATGTCTATTTTAACCCAGCTATCCATGGGATGGCATAGCAATTAGCAACGCAGTAATTTTTTGGTCACACCATAGCGATCAGTGTACCACTAAATATATGTTATTATGCCCAGTTAGATATGGAATATGGATGCGGTAAACATAAAACTTATATAGCAACTTATAAACTTGCTTGCTTGCTGATTAATCTACACTAATATAAAGAGGCTTGTCCTGAGTCCTGACTGACTGATCATCAACGCAAAGCCTAAACCACTGAAGCTAGAAACTTGAAATTTTCACAGTAGCTTCCTTTTATGACGTAGGCGTATACTAAGAATGGATTATTGCAAATTCCACCCCTAAGGTGGTTAAATAGGGGATAAAAGTTGGTATGAAAGTCCGTAATTTTTCAAGTTATATCCATTAGTTATATCCAGTATCTAGGTTTTTGGTTAAAAATAAAGAGTTACGTGTTCAAGCGATTTCGGGAAATTCTTCCCCCAAGGGGGTAAAATAGGGGATGAAAATTTGTATGAAAATCCGTCATTTTTTATTACCCGACTGGGTATATGTGTTTCACCTGTGTGTATGTATGTCCATTCCTATGTCCGCTTGTAACTAATCAACGGCTCTACGGATTTTGATAAATGATACGTCATTAGATTTGTCTCAATGACGCGAGTGTTATAGGGTACCTAAATTTTAAAAAAAATCAAAATGGCGGACTTTATGCGCTTTAATGTGCGAGCTGAAACAAAATTTTTTCTTCAAGACCCTCGAGTGGGGTATCAAAATAAAGGGATTCAAAAGGCAAATACGAAAATGTATAAATTTATATATTTGGAAACAATTTGGAGTGATAAATCGTAGAAAATGACCGTTTCCTATGTCAGTTCGTAACTACTTAACGGCTCAACCTATTTTGATAAATTATACGTCATTAGATTTGTCTTGACGGCGCAAATGTTACTGGGTACATAAAATTCATAAAAAATCAAAATGGCGAATGTTATGCACTTTAATGTGCGGGCTGAAAAAAATTTTTTTCTTCAAGACCCTCGAGTGGGGTATCAAAATAAAGGGCTTTAAAAGGCGAGTACGAAAATGTATACAATCTATATGTTTTAAATCAATTTGGAGTGACAAATCATGAAAAACAAAATAAATAACAACTACACTGTAAGTGGTACGGTGGTAGTTTATTAATTTTTTAGTTCGTTTTTTAGCATGGCAGTCGGGTTTTTTTAATTTTTAAATTATAGCTTGTTAAAGTTACATCAATAAAAATCGGTATTTGTATTGTCGGTTAAAATAAAGAATTAGGTACCTACTTGTTTTAGGAATTTTGGAAATTCTACCCCCAAGTGGGTTAAATAGGGAATGAGATTTATAAGAATCCAAGCGGACGAAGTAGCTGGCATCAGCTAGTTACCTGTATACCTACTAACAATACGTAAACGCTCGCTTACTTTGAACACTTTTATAACCTTGACAAATACATTGTAACGCTCAGTAATAAAATTAATAATAATAATCGTTTGAACCAGGATCTGAACTATTTAAAAATCCATAAAACAGGTACTATACCTGTTTTATGTAATGGGTAGGTTTTTAATATATTTTAAATCGGAGTTTACCCATAACATTAGCGTCGGTTAGTCCTTCAGACCGGTATTATAAATACAGATTGTTATTTTATATAAATAAACCGATCAAATGCGAGTCAGACTCGCGCACCGAGGGTTCCGTACTCCAGAAGTATTTAAGTACAATCTTTTTAGGGTTCCGTACCCGAAGGGTAAAAAACGGAGCCCTATTAATGTCACTCGGCTGTCTGTCTGTCTGTCTGTCTGTCTGTCTGTCTGTCTGTCTGTCTGTCCGTCTGTCCGCCGGTCACAGGTCTCTAGCTCGCAGACGAAATGAGTTACAAACCTGAAATTTTGGTATTTAGTGTAAAACGTTAACCCAAAATCAAATATTGAATTAGAAATTGAATTAAATTATTTTTCAGGGGGGCTCCCATACATGGAAAAGGAGCCGGAAAAAAAAAATTTTTCTTTACCCTAGCTTGTGGGGTATCATTGTTTAGATCTCATTAAGTAGAGTACAAATATATATTTTTTTAATTTTTATCTCAAAAAATAAGGGAATGGGAGGCCATCAAAGTTGTCAGTTTTAGACCCTTTTTGTGACGGGGGCTATCTCAAAAACTAAACTAGTTGGGAATATGATATTTCAGTATATTATGTACTATATGCTCTATTTAAACAACAAATACTGAAAACAACGATTTATTAAATAGTTTATAAGCTGTGACCAAAATAAACGAACATTTTTTTGGGTTTTTCTTTCACGGTTTGTTGCGATGTCTAGCTCGGAAATTAAATATTTCTTAGACCCAAAATATTATATTGTTCATAATTATGTACGGAACCCTGAAAGAGCGAGGCCCGACTCGCACTTGGCTGATTTTTTTCATTAGTTTGTCTTAAAAGGTAAGGTGCTAGTTAAGCTAGGCCTCTAAATTGTATGAGCACTCATACAACTCAGAGGTCTATCTTAATTGGCTCAACTATGTATGTATGGGGACACCCTTTAATTTCCAACTTTTTTTAGTTTTTGGAATTTTTCCTTCATTTGTGCTGTAAGACCTGGCTTTTTGCCAAATTTCGTAATTCTAGGTCAACTGGAACTACCATTTAGGTTTTCAACCCAAAACCTATGTGCCTATAGGGTACTTCTGGTTGACCTAGATTTGTCAATTTTGGTCAAAATCAAGGTCTTACAGATCGAGTAAAGGAAAAATTCCGAAAAATAAAAAATTTGATATTAAGGTAAATTTTGGTACTTACAAGTTTTCGTGAAAATCTAAATTTGCCCATATCTTCTTATTGTGTGGACTCAAGACCTTAATTTTTATACATCTAATAGGGACCATAGACTTTAGTATCTGGTATAAATTTCTACTTGCTAGGTCCACCCGTTCCTGAGAAAATTGGTGGTGACACACGGACGGACAGATGGACAAGAAAGTGATCTTATAAGGGTTCCTTTTTTTACCTTTTGAGGTACGGAACCCTAAAAATCATCAATCCCAATCATCCTTTTCAAGCTTGCGAAATATAATGACTGTATCGGTGAAAATAACATCCGTATAATGGAATCTAATTATATTTTAATCAATTACTTTTTATTACAATTACATCATCTAAATTGGTTTCACTTTTTAGTAGATCGGAGTTGGAGCAGAAACTTTACATGCCATATTTAATTGTGAACTACCTAGCCGCCTACCTGCAATCAAATTAGGAATAATATGTACGTATATAAATCGTTATGTAATTATTGTAAGTAAACAAGGCAGCGCACACAGTACCTATAGCCCAGTGCCGTTAATTTTTGAAAAAAAGAAAAATCACAGTAGGATGAAACCCATTGGAAAAGGAGGAGAATATTATAAAAATAAAAGGAAAAATAATTTACGGGCGATCTGAGCTCGGGAAAAAAAAGGGGGGGAGTTTTAAGGGTAAAAAATGGTTTATCTCGATTTCTGGCAAAACTACAAGTCCTAGGGAAAAAAATTAACTGGCAAAGTTATAGGTAATAAAAAGATCTACAACTTTTGTTTTTACTTTTTTTTCACATAACCTCAAAATTTATGTGAAAAGTTCAAAAAACCAAGTTTTTGGTTTTTTATTTTTATCTTTTACAATAAATATTTTTGTTTCACGGAATTTGGTGAAAACTTACCTTTTTATGTCCCCAATACACTGTAATTTATTTGATTTGAAATATTTAGTTTTTCTCCTTATTTTTGACTCAATATCGAAAAAGCACCCTAATTTTCAATCGAAAATTCATCCGTCAAAATATCAGCTTTTTTCAAAAAGTAGGTGTGCGTTCTGTTCTTTGAAATCTCTACTTTTCGATGGTGTAAAAATATATATATATATTGCAATAGTAAATCTTCTCAGAAAATGAAAAAAACCGGAGTTCGAATTTTTTAAATCTTGTACTAAAATATCATTCAATTTTAATTTTTTAGGTTATGTTACGTTAAGCGTGTCATTTTTTAAAGAAAATATTACTTTATTACTAATATAATATTACTTTTTCGATATTAAGTCAAAATAAGGAGAAAAACTAAATATTTCAAATCAAATAAATTACAGTGTATTTGGGACATAAAAAGATAAGATTTCACCGAATTCCGTAAAAAAAAATATTTATTGTAAAAGATAAAAATAAAAAACCAAAAACTTGGTTTTTTGAACTTTTCACATAAATTTTAAGGTTATGTGAAAAAAGTGTAAATACAAAAGTTGTAGATCTTTTTATTACCTATAACTTTTTCGATTAATTTTTTTCCATAGGACTTGTAGTTTTGCTGGAAATCGGGTTAAACCTTTTTTTACCCTCAAAACTCCCCCCCTTCCCCTTCTTGAGCTCAGATTGCCCGTAAATTATTTGTCCTTTTATTTTTAAAATATTCTCCTCCTTTTCCAATGGGTTTCATCCTACTGTGATTTTTCTTGGTTTCAAAAATTATCGACACTGGTCTATTAATGCAATAAGTATAATGAAGTGGCAACTCTAAAATAAAAATAGTAATATTTTCTTTAAAAAATAACATGCTTAACGTAATATAACCTAAAAAATTAAAATTGAATGATATTTTAGTACAAAATTCGAATTCCGGTTTTTTTCATTTTCTGAGAAGATTTACTATAGTAACATATATATATTTTTACACCATCGGAAAGTAGAGATTTCAACGAACAGAAAGCACACCTACGTTTTGAAAAAAGCTGACATTTTGACGGATGATTTTTCGATTGAAAATTAGAGTGCTTTTTCGATATTAAGTCAAAATAAGGAGAAATAATAAACATTTCAAATCAAATAAATTACAGTGTATTTGGGATATAAAAAGGTAAGTTTTCACCAAATTTCGAGAAAAAAAAAAATGTTTTTGTAAAAGATAATAATAAAAAACCAAAAACATGGTTTTTTGAGTTTTTCACATACATTTTGAGGTTAAGTGAAAAAAGTTTATATACAAAAGTTGTTGATCTTTTTATTATCTACAACTTTGCCATTGGACTTTTTTCCATAGGACTTGTAGTTTTGTCGGAAATCGAGATAAACCGTTTTTTACCCTTAAAACTCCCCCCATTTTTTTTCCCTAGCTCAGATCGCCCGTAAATTATTTTTCCTTTAATTCTTATTATATTCTCCTCCCTTTCCAATGGGTTTCATCCTACTGTGATTTTTCTTTACTTTTTATTATTTTTAAAGGGATCGACTCTGGTCTACTACACGAAAACTAAACTATGCAAAAAGTGAAATAAACAAGATGTAGAAAGAACACTTGCCCTTTACGTTAATTGGTTTTGCTCTTTGCGTTCATTATAGTTGCCATGTAATAATAATTAAATAATTGTACAAAGTATTTATAGGATAAAACAATATTAATATTGATGAAAGTAAAAATAGCCCGGAAATTGGTAACTTCTTTATAAATGAACTCTTTGTACCTAATACCGAGTCTGTATTCCAACGACAACTTGGTATTGATTATTTATTATGGAGTCGTTACCGTGACGAGTTCACTTACGGCCTGTTTCACCACCTTCTGATAAGTGTTGGATAGCCTAAACGTAAGTTTTGTCACTTTCTTACTTTATGTCAAGTGACAAAGACAAAAGTTGTAGATAGCTATCTAATACATATCAGAAGGTGGTGAAACAGGCACTTAATGTTATAATTTAAACATCTCCATAATTGAGCAATTGGCCAGAGTTTGCTTGATCTCGTTAGAATGTGCACTCGAATATTGACTTCCGTAATGTTAAAGTAGTTAAATTATTATCTAATACCTTCATTTTTAACGTTGTAGATGTTAAATATATAAGAGCTTTTAGTCACATTGGTCAGTTAATTATTAGGCTAGACAATGGATAGGCTAACAAAGGTCAAGGAAAGTTTAATTTTAGACCTTGACGACCGTCACGTTCACGCTGTCATAATTATTGGAAAAACAATACCTAAATCCAGTTTTTCGTAAATATCTTCTCCATTCGCCAACTGAGTCAAAAAGCTATTTCGTTTATAATGAGCTTTTACCGTCAGGCAAGACCATCGATTCTGGGTCTCTTTAATTTTGAGTTAAAAAACTTATAAGGCTAAAGCAAGAAATTGAGAAAAAGCGACAGCAATTGACCAACTAAACAGGTATATATTCTTTCATCATGATAATTCAAGACCACATACATCTTTAGCCACTCAAATCTAGGCACGATGACTAGACTTGGCCGATTTTTAGCCTAGCCTAGGTGTAGAAAAATCTTCTCGAAAAGCTGGTTTTCGATAAGATTTTCGAATATGGTGGTGCAAGCGGCGGCTGCTCAAGGTCGCAAACTCGGAATACTAATGACACTAAATTACAAATTCTTGACCTTGACCATGACCAGAGGCAAAGCGCCATTTTATATCTGCAGTGCCTGGACTATGTTATCATCTTATTTATACACAAGCGGATACCCGCGACTTCGTTCACGTGATTATTGGTTTTTAAAATCCCGTGGGAATCATTTTATTTTTCCTAATCTCCTTTGAGCTCATACCTTGTTAAAAAATTTAAAAGTTCACTGGCGGATGTTTAGGTACACCAAAATGTAAACATCTGTCAGTGAAAGTCCCATCAAAATCGATCCAGCCTTTCAGAGATTAGCCACTAATCTTTAAAGTAACCTTTCTTACAAAAAAACCGGCCAAGTGCATGCTACACGCAATGTAGGGTTCCGTAGCCACAATCCTCGAAAAACAGATATAACTCCTTAACCTGTGAACCCTACTTAGCCGTGATAGTTTTCCTTTAAAATTGATTATATATGCTACTACTGTGAATTTTTTCAAGTTCCTATATACTGCCATTTAGCTGATAGAGGGGGGGGACACTTGACTCTAATAAAAATTAGCACTTTAAAACGTCATAAGTATTTTACAAACGGATCTAGAAATCGAAAATGATGTTCCCACACCCACTGTATTTTTAACCCCCGACGCAAAAACGACGGGGTGTTATAAGTTTGACGTGTGTGTGTGTGTGTGTGTGTGTGTGTGTGTGTGTGTGTGTGTGTGTGTGTGTGTGTGTGTGTGTGTGTGTGTGTGTGTGTGTGTGTGTGTGTGTGTGTGTGTGTGTGTGTGTGTGTGTGTGTGTGTGTGTGTGTGTGTGTGTGTGTGTGTGTGTGTGTGTGTGTGTGTGTGTGTGTGTGTGTGTGTGTGTGTGTGTGTGTGTGTGTGTGTGTGTGTGTGTGTGTGTGTGTGTGTGTGTGTGTGTGTGTGTGTGTGTGTGTGTGTGTGTGTGTGTGTGTGTGTGTGTGTGTGTGTGTGTGTGTGTGTGTGTGTGTGTGTGTGTGTGTGTGTGTGTGTGTGTGTGTGTGTGTGTGTGTGTGTGTGTGTGTGTGTGTGTGTGTGTGTGTGTGTGTGTGTGTGTGTGTGTGTGTGTGTGTGTGTGTGTGTGTGTGTGTGTGTGTGTGTGTGTGTGTGTGTGT
Source organism: Melanargia galathea (assembly GCA_920104075.1). Lineage (NCBI taxonomy): Eukaryota > Metazoa > Arthropoda > Insecta > Lepidoptera > Nymphalidae > Melanargia > Melanargia galathea. Next base: position 21,363,796 of record OV049857.1, on the reverse strand, counting down.
GTGTGTGTGTGTGTGTGTGTGTGTGTGTGTGTGTGTGTGTGTGTGTGTGTGTGTGTGTGTGTGTGTGTGTGTGTGTGTGTGTGTGTGTGTGTGTGTGTGTGTGTGTGTGTGTGTGTGTGTGTGTGTGTGTGTGTGTGTGTGTGTGTGTGTGTGTGTGTGTGTGTGTGTGTGTGTGTGTGTGTGTGTGTGTGTGTGTGTGTGTGTGTGTGTGTGTGTGTGTGTGTGTGTGTGTGTGTGTGTGTGTGTGTGTGTGTGTGTGTGTGTGTGTGTGTGTGTGTGTGTGTGTGTGTGTGTGTGTGTGTGTGTGTGTGTGTGTGTGTGTGTGTGTGTGTGTGTGTGTGTGTGTGTGTGTGTGTGTGTGTGTGTGTGTGTGTGTGTGTGTGTGTGTGTGTGTGTGTGTGTGTGTGTGTGTGTGTGTGTGTGTGTGTGTGTGTGTGTGTGTGTGTGTGTGTGTGTGTGTGTGTGTGTGTGTGTGTGTGTGTGTGTGTGTGTGTGTGTGTGTGTGTGTGTGTGTGTGTGTGTGTGTGTGTGTGTGTGTGTGTGTGTGTGTGTGTGTGTGTGTGTGTGTGTGTGTGTGTGTGTGTGTGTGTGTGTGTGTGTGTGTGTGTGTGTGTGTGTGTGTGTGTGTGTGTGTGTGTGTGTGTGTGTGTGTGTGTGTGTGTGTGTGTGTGTGTGTGTGTGTGTGTGTGTGTGTGTGTGTGTGTGTGTGTGTGTGTGTGTGTGTGTGTGTGTCTGTCTGTCTGTCTGTCTGTTCCCCTGTGGCGCTCAAACGGGTGGACCGATGCGGTTTTTTTTGTTTGAAAGGTGAATTAGTCGAGAGTGTTCTTAGCTATGTTTGATGAAAATCGGTCCAAGATGGCCGCCGCCACTAAATGGCGAATGTCGGGGGTTTTTTAAATTTTCAATTTACACTTGTTAAAAGACCTATTCAACGATACCCCACACTATGGGGTAGACGAGAAAAAAAATATTCATCCCCACTTTAGGGGAGCTACCCTAAAATTTTATTTCACCACTTTGTCGGCGTAATTAATATTTATACCCATGCCAAATTACAGATTTCTAGCACTAATAGTCTCTAAGATTAACCGAGGACGGACGGACAGACAGACAGACAGACAGACGGACGGACATGGCGAAACTATAAGGCTTCCTTGTTTACTACGGAACTCTAAAAAAGAATGAATGAAATCGGACCATGCGTTAATGAATTACAGCTAAGTACACATTTTGATTTTCATCCCCTCTCCCAAGGGAAAGGAGGGTAGTATGAACTTCAATCGTGCCAAGTTTCATTTCAATCCATTCAGTAGTTTTTGCATGATGCGCGCACAAACGTAACAGATAAACAGACAAACAGACAAAAATTTCAAAAATAGCTTTTTTACGTTCTATTACTTATCCCTAACATCCCCCAGTTATTATTTTCCAAAAATCTTTAATGTACAGATACGGCAAGTCTACGATTTTATTATATGTATAGAATAGAGATAACAAAAATATACCTATAGTAATTTTTTTTAAATAGTGTATTTAAAATTGTTTTAAATTATTTGTTTTACTCGGGCTTTTATATGCAAAATTATAGGCTTATAATTGACGATAACGGCTAGTTTATAGCGCGCTTGTCTAGAAAGCATTGAAGGCATTAATTTTATTTAAGTATATATTTATTCTAAGAAATACCTTTCCCATAAAATAGTTTTGTATTATGGCAATAGTAACCAATGGCTGTTTTTCAGCTAGACGAAATATGGTATTGTATAAAGTACCACAAGTATTCTGTCACAATCTCGTCGTTGAAGCTGTGAAAAGGTTTTATGTCACAGTTGCGTAAAGACATTACTTCCCTTAACCATTATCTTATATAATGGCATGTAGGATGTTTCTGGAACTTTGTGGTTGTTTACTGTTGTGGTATCTTATAAAGCTGTTTAAAAAGTAAAAAGTAAAATTACTGATGATATTAATCATTTCACATAAGCCAGGTGTCCCAATTGTCTTTCTGTGCTTCGCATCATTTACGCTTCCTTAGTTTCAAATTATACGTAATCATTATGTATAGGTTCCCAATTACGTTATCTGGGTTTATATATTTTCCAGAAAACTCCGATTTTTCTACTTTCTCTTTAATACATTTCATAACTGCTCCATCATCATTGATCATAGATTAATCGCGCGTTTTAGTCATTTTGGGCAAAACTATCTTATTGCACGTTGTATGATATAATAATAATTCATTTCAGAACTTCTCAAATTAACAAGACTTGAGAGCATAGGTACCTTTAATAACGTGTATTAATTTTATCGTTTACTAAACCTGTCTTTTTTCCGTTTCGTTTAGCTTGGTGTCGAAGAAAAATAAATAGTAGTTTTATAAAACCAGCATATACTTCTAGTCCAGTGTCGATAAATTTTGAAACAAAGAAAAATCACAGTAGGATGAAACCCATTGGAAAGGGAGGAGAATATAATAAGAATTAAAGGAAAAATAATTTACGGGCGATCTGAGCTAGGGAAAAAAATGGGGGGAGTTTTAAGGATAAAAAACGGTTTATCTCGATTTCCGACAAAACTACAAGTCCTATGGAAAAAAGTCTAATGGCAAAGTTGTAGGTAATAAAAAGTTCAACAACTTTTAAATATACACTTTTTTCACTTAACCTCAAAATGTATGTGAAAAACTCAAAAAACCATGTTTTTGGTTTTTTATTATTATCTTTTATAAAAACATTTTTTTTTTCACGAAATTTGGTGAAAACTTGCCTTTTCATATCCCAAATACACTGTAATTTATTTGATTTGAAATGTTTATTATTTCTCCTTATTTTGACTTAATATCGAAAAAACACCCTAATTTTCAATCGAAAAATCATCCGTCAAAATGTCAGCTTTTTTCAAAAAGTAGGTGTGCTTTCTGTTCGGTGAAATCTCTACTTTCCGATGGTGTAAAAAAAATATATATTACTATAGTAAATGTTTTCAGAAAATGCAAAAAATCGAAAAACCAGCATTCGAAATTTATTTTAATCATTTTATACAATTTCATCAAAAAATGTGACTGTTGCAATTTTTTTCAATTAAAAATTTGATTTATTAAATGCTAATTACATTTGTGTCATAGAAAACTCATAATATATAAAAATAAATGTAAATCGTACTTAAATTAATACAAAATAAAGTATCTAAATATTGAATTTAGATACTTTATTTTGATTACGCTATATAGTCATTACAATGTTTTTAAATGCATTAATCTTGTTATTCATAAATACTTTATCTTTAATAGAATAGAAATGTTTTTTATTCAAATAAACTTTTACAAGTTTTACAAGTTTACGAAAAAAACCAAGAGTGTCGAGTTTTTATTGGCCAATACAAGGGTTACTAGCAAAAATTTAAAGATAAGCGATGAGCCATTGAAAACTGAGGACACAACTGTGTTCTTGGGAATAACCCTAGATGCAAAGCTTCAATCCATATAGCAACATTTGCTGGCAAGTTCAGCTCTGCTGCTTACGTCGTTAAAGCGGCTGATATTGAAAAAAAAATTGGTTTTACAAAAAAGAGCAATTCGCGCAATTTATAATTTAAAACCGCTGGATTCCCTTCGAGAAAAATTTAAAAAAATACTTAGGTATTCTTACAGTAGCTTCTTAATATATCTATAACAATATAATTTTTGTTAGGCAAAACATTCACAGTTACAATAAAAAGTGCGAATTACACGACAGGCAATTAAGAAATAGAAATAGGCTCGTGATTCCTCAGTTACGCCTCAAAAAGGTCCGAAAGTCGTTTGTGGGAATGGGCGTAATGTTCTATAAAAAAATTCCACAAGCAATCTTAGACTTGCCTTTACACAAGTTTAAGAACTCTATTAAACGTATTTTCTCAATTGAAGATTATATCTATACTAATAAATAAAATTGAAGTGTCTGTCTGTAATATCGAAATAACTATCTCATATTAAGCTCATATGGTTATTTGAACGGTACCATAACCGAATCACACGTTTTTAAAATTTTTGTCTGTCTGTCTGTCTGTCTGTCTGTCTGTCTGTCTGTTTGAACGGGCTAATCTTCGGAACGGCTGAACCGATTTTGACGGGACTTTCACATACAAGTAGAGAATTAACCAGGGAGTAACATAGGCTACTTTTTTAACCGACTTTCAAAAAAGGAGGAGTTGTGTTTTTCTACCTATGTACACCGATATCTCCGAGATTTCAGAACCGATTTGCGTAATTTTTTTTTATCGATAGAGAAACATAGCGACACTGTCCTACAAAAAACTAGGATTCCAACTCCTCAATCCTGATGCTGTAGGGGAACTGATCCCCAAATTTAATGGGATTTAGGAACTGTCGGTTATTTAAATTGATATTGGGGGTACCAATTAAAGACTTTATCATTGAATGAACTCGAGTAGGTACATATTCAACTCCTCAACCCTGATGCTGTAAGGAATTGCATTCCGAAATCGTGGGGATCCCACGAAGTTTTTCCGTTTTGGTGACGGGTTACTACAGATAGGCTACTTTTTGTTCTGAAAAATCAAAGTTCCCACGGGATTTTTAAAAACCTAAATCCACACGGGCGAAGCCGTGGGCATCATCTAGTAAATGATAAAAAGTGTGGCTTTGACTCGTTCCATCAATGCGCGAGACGGCAATTCAATCATGTGCTCAACATAAAATTGTTATATTGATATTATTAATTTAAAAAAGAGCAATCGCCGAGTTTCTTACTGGTTCTTCTCGGTTGGAATGGCATTCCAAACCAATGGTAGATTCAATTGACTATTCGAAAGTAAACTTGTAAAACTTGTAAAAGTTTATTTGAATAAAAAACATTTCTATTCTATTCTATTAAATATAAAGTATTTATGAATAACAAGATTAATGCATTTAAAAACATTGTAATGACTATATAGCGTAATCAAAATAAAGTATCTAAATTCAATATAGTACGATTTACATTTATTTTTATATACATATTATGAGTTTTCTATGACACAAATGTAATTAGCATTTAATAAATCAAATTTTTAATTGAAAAAAATTGCAGCAGTCACATTTTTGATGAAATTGTATATAATTATAATGATTAAAATAAATTTCGAATTCTGGTTTTTCGATTTTTTGCATTTTCTGAAAACATTTACTATAGTAATATATATATATATATATATTTACACCATCGGAAAGTAGAGATTTCAGCGAACAGAAAGCACACCTACTTTTTGAAAAAAGCTGACATTTTGACGGATGATTTTTCGATTGAAAATTAGAGTGCTTTTTCGATATTAAGTCAAAATAAGGAGAAATAATAAACATTTCAAATCAAATAAATTACAGTGTATTTGGGATATGAAAAGGCAAGTTTTCACCAAATTTCGTGAAAAAAAAAAATGTTTTTGTAAAAGATAATAATAAAAAACCAAAAACATGGTTTTTTGAGTTTTTCACATACATTTTGAGGTTAAATGAAAAAAGTGTATATACAAAAGTTGTTGATCTTTTTATTATCTACAACTTTGCCATTGAACTTTTTTCCATAGGACTTGTAGTTTTGTCGGAAATCGAGATAAACCGTTTTTTACCATTAAAACTCCCCCCATTTTTTTTCCCTAGCTCAGATCGCCCGTAAATTATTTTTCCTTTAATTCTTATTATATTCTCTTCCCTTTCCAATGGGTTTCATCCTACTGTGATTTTTCTTTACTTTTTATTATTTTTGAAGGGATTTACTCTGGTCTATTCGTTATTTTTTGACACGAACTTGCTGCTTCTACGAATTAATTTCGTAGTTTAAACATCATCATTCTCTGCAACCGAAAGATGGTCACTGCTGGACATAAGTCTCACGTAGATACTTTTATACGCGACGGTCTTAGGCCGCTCCTATACAACGGCTCTCTGCGACTCATTTGATGTCGTTTGTCCATCCAGTGGAGGTGTCTGACAAAAGTGGCTCCTGTAGAAGGTCGCCATTCCTGCACCTTGGGCATTTTCTATTGGTTCTTTCAACTATTCGCAACTCATTGACCTATCATTTCGTTTGACTCTTCTACGGATCTTCTCATTTCTGATTGGATCACGTAAAGAAACTTCGAGAATAGCTCTCTCCATTGCCTTCCGAGTGACTAAAGCCCCTGTTGGAGTCATATTTCATCACTGGTAATACGCACTGTTCAAAGATTTCGTCGTCAGGTACTAAGGGATTTTGGACGAGAAAACATATAATATAGAGAAAACTATAAGTTTCCTGAACTCTGCCCAGTCAAGTCTACCTACATAGACCATGAATTATATATACCTGACCAAGTATAAGTATGTATATGCTCGTCTACATCCAGTGTAGATTTCTGCACGATTATTTGGTGAGTAATAAGTCATGATTTTTGTCTTACTTGCATATGTTTATTTCTAGGCCCATTTGTTGAGAAACTGCTGAGATCATTGTGCATTGCATTAAGGTTTTTCAGAGATTCTTTTGTAACGATTATGTCATCAGCAAACCGGAGGTGAGTGATATTCTTTCCGTTGATGTTGAAACCAGTCTGTTCTAATCCAGAACCTTAAAGACATCTTCCAATGCAGTGATAAAGATCTTCAAAGAGATTACGGCTTCCTATCACACTCCTCGCTACCATATGATTGGCTTGGTAGTCTGGTCTTGTATCGTGGTCGATCCAATATCTCTGTGACCCTACAGCCCTTTAAACCGAATCCGAACCAAAGGTTTTCTCTCAAAATCAGTTTTGCTTCATTTTAACAATTACGTACGACGTTTGAACACCTGTCTGATGCAACTCTATCGAATTAAAATATTTGCGTAATAGTTTCGTAAACCAATGTCGCGTTTTAATTTTTTATTACGAAAATGCCAAAGAAGAATAAAAAATACGCATTGAATTTAGAACCTAGCTTTGAAATCGATTTAATAAAGTTAAAACATTTTTGCAACATCATCATTGTAAATAAACTAGGTTACAAACTACATATTAAGTAAAAGATAATGGATACATACAATATTATTGAAAATCTTGAAACAAATTTTGGCTTTCCGCTGCTTTTAAATTTAAGAACTACCTAAATATACAGAAGTATCAGGTATGTAAAGTTGAGTAAAAGATTATTATATTATCGATCGATGTAAATAAGCTTTGCATATCTTTTAATAAAATTGCATCTTATTATGCTTTCGGCCTTGGCATACATTTTTTGTCTCACGATTATAATGATTACCATGTCAATGATTCCAATAATAATTATAGTGTTGTATGATTGGATGAGTTAGGTCATTATCATTGTTTGATTAGAGAGATATAACATGTAATTATTGCGACTGTGTAATGAATGTTTTAGGTTCTTATATCCTACCTAGAGTTTTCTTAAAAGATGAACTAAAAACCTATAATAAAACAATTAATTATATTACTTGAAATACTTACAATCATTGCTGAAGATTCTTATGCTTCTGCTTATACAATCACTTTCAAAACTGTGTCTCGTCTTAAATCTACTGAGGTCACTATAACACTAACGTAAACGTTTTCTAAATTGAAATTCCTTTCGTGTATTAACCTCACTAATGACACTGTTCATTATGTTCATACACCTCACTGTTTTTGTTAATGGCAATAACTAAGAAATGTATGTGTCATTGTGGCTCTTATCTCACGATCTTTTGCTGTCAAAGCTCATTGATCTTATTTCAACGACCTTACTTATGCCAATGCTCGAAGCAGTTACTTTTTCAATAAAGTGGCTTATCATTATTAATCTAAAATGAAATAGCTCCCAGCTAAATGCTAAGTTATATAAAAGTACCCTATCACTTAAATGTCATGCTCGGTTACGGAAAAATCAGCATTTGGTTTAAAGCATTAATTGCAAAAATACGCTTTACCAAAGGTACACAAATCGACAAATCGTGTTACATAACGATTACAGCTTGTTGAATTTAATGATTGGTCTTTGTACTCAATTGGCGGTTTGGAAACTAAAATTGATATAATATGCGGTGATACATTTTAATTTGTTGGACTGTTCAATCAGTGTTACTTTTGAACATAATTTATCATCACTATTTAAATAAACAGTTGACAATAGTTTATCTAAACAGTCGCTTGTTATTTAATTAATTTTTTGTTCTATAGCGTTCATTATTGCGTCATCTCTATATTCTATAATATTAACCCGCTACCCTTAAAAAATAAAATGCCTTATAATAAATAGCACACGATATGAGTTACAGATACAACTAAACTAAAACATGTTTACGTCCTCTATTGTCCTATAGGTAACACCAACAAATAATATTCATACGACCATAAAATCGGCTTCGTGATGCATCCAGAATTTATGTAACGACTTGACTGGCATTACGTTACATTAGGTAAGGTTGCATTACACCACAAAGCAATCTTGGTAACTAAACGATCGTTTCAACTAAATTTACATTAGCGTTTGTTTTCATTTTTAAAACAGATATAATAATGTTTAGGGGATATTTCATCTGAATTACATATTCAAATTGGTGCAATGTACAAATGTAATTTTCGTTATATAACATTTCTTTTCATTATAATAATATATATTTGAGTTATTTCACTTTTGGCAGCGTTCATTAACTGAGAGGCAATTTTTTTTTGTAACTGCTTTAAGCTTGTTTCATTTAAATTTTTAATAAATTGTTTTAGAAATAATGAAATACTAACAGTCGAGTCGGGTTAAAAAAACTGAGGATATTTGGGCCCGCGGCAACTGCGCGACGCGACTCCGCGTGGTTGACTGGCGCTGCGCGCGCGCCGATGCTGTAACACCTTGTGGGGTTACAGGTAAATCGTAATAATATGTGTTACGAGGTGCCTTATGTTGACTTGTGGGTCGACTTGAACAGGGTTGAACCTGACGCACGTCACGATTCGCGATTTCATAATTATAGGACCTTGATTGGGCGGTTTGTTAATCAGGATAAAGAAAGTGGTGAATCTCTACAATTATTGTTACTTATGTAATGGTATCGTTCTTGCGGAACGATTAGCGAATATATGTACCGGTATCAAGTGGCGACTGAAAAATATTTTTCTAAAAAATGATATGAAATGTGCACATTTCATAGACTGTAGAGTGGATTGAAACTTAAACTTTTCTGGAAAGCATTACTACCTACTGTCCAGAAAAGTAAGTATGAAATTTCATTTCGGGTCTTAACTTTGAATTTGGAATAATCTTTCTTCCTCAATATCTTGTATTAATTTTTTTTCTTGAATTTCTTGAATTAATTTTCTTGAATTAATTTTGAATTTCTTTTTTTTTAAATAGTTTGAATTCGGAACTATACCGAATGGCGCTTTAAGAGCTCACAACACAGCGTAGTTATTCGTATTGGGATTTTTTACAGCGCTATTTTAAATAAAATTATGTCACCACTGTTTGTGACAATACGTTCCATTGGAAAAACTTGGTCGAAAGAAGCTTTTAAACTTTCAAGGAGACGGCAAGGGTGTGGGGTCCTCAAATCAAACGGAGGTTCCGCGTGTGATTTGTTTGATTTGAGGACCCCACACCCTTGCCGTCTCGCCTTTATGTCATCTTTACTGAAAAAACAAAAACTAAAAATATTCTAATGAATGTAAGACTCAAATATATTATGAAGAAAGTTTGTAAAATTGTTCTTAAATCGTGTTGAGTCATCTACATTTTCGCTTTAAAAATAATTACATATTATTATTAAATATTTTATCTAAAAATTAAAAACCTGTTTAAAAATTAAAAATTGCAAACTACAATATTTGTTAAATGTTTTTTTTAAACTAGTGGACCCGGCAGACTTCGTCCTGCCCGGTGACATATCAACATCGGCGCCACAAACTGAGGACCCGGTAGGTTACCTGTACCTACCTACCCGGTAATTGTTTTGAAACCATCCAGGAACCCATTGAAATATCATACAAATCGGTCCAGCCGTTTAGTAGAAGTTAGGTGACAAATACACGTACCTATAAGAATTATAATTATAAATATTGGTGAGAGGGTGATAGAGTTTACCGTATCCACGCGACAGTTACGAAACCCGTGAACATTTTGTATGGGAAAATGTTTTTTCTGTTATTTTATTTTTCGTCAATTTTCCAATGTTTTTAATAGTTATTCTGCTATTCGATATATGTTTTTCTCGCGAATTTTAAATCGCATGTGCGTGCAGCTTCATACATTCCCATATTATGTTAGAGCGAGGCCGCACTGCGAAATTTATTCGCGCGAATTTTTTCGCAGAATTCTGTGACATATGGAAATGTATGAAGCTGCCCGCACTTGTGATTTAAAATTCGTGAAAAAAATGTATTAAAATGCGGAAAATAAACCGCGGAATATATTTCGCAGTGCGGCCCCGGCCTTACAGAATTTTGCGAAAAAATTCGCGCGAATAACGCAGTGCGGCCTAGGCCTTAAGAATCCCGTGGGAAGTCTTTAATTTTCCGAGATAAAAAGTACCTACTCTGTCTGTCGCCGGTATTTAAGTTTCCAGAACGATTTCCCACCCGAGCGAATCGAATTGTTTAACACCTGTGCACTCGAGTAGCTACCTCCATCGAGAATTTTCATAGAGGAAAAACTTGGTCGTCTCGTCGAAACGAACCTACTCACGAAGATTCAGCCTGTTATTAATGACTAAAAAATTTGTTCGTCGCGTCGGTTGCCGGACCATTAGTAGCTAACTAAAACAGCTCATTTTGTATATTTAGATGATGAATTTTAAGCCTTAACTCTTGGAATTTCTTTTTCTGTGTTCCGTTTAATATTTCAAGTAATCTATACTATATTATTAATATAATAAAGCGGAAGAGTTTGTTTGTTTGAACGCGCTAATCTCTGGAAGTACCAGTCGGATTTGAAAAATTCTTTTTGCATTTGGTAGTACAATTTTCTGGGAAGGTTATAGGCTATTTAGTATCCCTAAAATCCTCCCCTAAGGGGGTAAAATGGGGGTAGAAAGTTTGTATGAAAGTCCTATGTTTTTAAAGTTACAGACCTGAAAATCGGCATTTAGATTATTGGTTTTAAATAATATAAACCTGTGTATTTTATTCTGAAAAATCTTCACTTAAGCGTGGTAAAATAGGGGTTGAAAGTTTTTATGTTAAGTTTTAATTATTGTTATTATCAACTTGAAATTTAGAAGATAGGTTCATTCTAGGGCTTAGATATCAGCCTAGAAAAGATTTCACGAAAATCCTCCCCTAAGGGGGTAAAATGGGGGTAGGAAGGTTATATGAAAGTTCTATGTTTTTGAAGTTACAGATATGAAAATAGGCATTTAGATTATAAATTTTAAATAATAAAAACCTGTGTAAGTTGTTCAGGAAAATCTCCCCTTAAGGGTGGTAAAAAAGGGGATGAAACTTTTTACGTGAAATTTAAGTTATTGTTATTATTAACTTGAAATTTGGAAGTTAGGTTCTTTCTAGGGGGTAGGTAGGCATAAGCTAAGAAAAATTTGACGAAAATCCACCTCAAGGGGGGTTTCCTTTCAACATATTATTATCATCGGACATTTAACTACAGATTGACGTGATTTTTTGCAGTCGCATTTTTTTAGTTGAGGACCTGGAAAGTGACAGACTACTATTTTATCCCGGGGAAACAAAGGGTTCCCGTTTAAAATTGTTTAACGCGGACGAAGTCGCGGGCAACAGCTAGTCTATACATATAATAAAATCGTAGAAATGCCGTATCTGTACATTGAAGATTTTTGCAAAATAATAACTGGGGGATGTTAGGGATAAGTAATAGAACGTAAAAAATCTATTTTTGAAATTTTTGTCTGTTTGTCTGTTTGTCTGTTTGTCTGTTTATCTGTTTGTATGTTTGTGCGCGCATCACGCAAAAACTACTGAATGGATTGAAATGAAACTCGGTATGATTTAAGTTCATACTATGGAGTAACATATAGGATACTTTTTATCCCGAAATTGAGCACGGTTCCCTTGGGAGAGGGGATGAAAGGCAAAATGTGTACATAGCTGTAATTCGTTAACGGGTGGTCCGATTTCATTCATTCTTTTTTTGTTAGAAAGTAGATACTTTAAAGATTACTGGCTAATCTCTGAATGGCTGGACCGATTTTGATGGGACTTTCACTGGCGGATGTTTACATTTTGATGTACCTAAACATCCGCCAGTGAACTTTTTACAGTTTTTAGCAAGGTATAAGCTCAAAGGAGCTTAGGAAAAATAAAATGATTCACACGGGATTATTAAAATCAATATCCACGCGAACGAAGTCGCGGGTATCCGCTCGTATTATAATAATAATGTTACGTTAGCTCTTGACTGTAATCTCACCTGATGGTAAGTTACGAAGCAGTCTAAGATGGAAGCGGGCTAACTCGGGAGAGGTATGGCAGTTTTTATGAAACCCATATCCTTCATCGGTTTCTACGCACCATCATACCGGAACGCTAGTTTGTACCGTAAATATTTTTGGAAAACTGTTAATAACTCAAGGGCAGTTGTAACAATTTTCCCGTTTAGATTAGGTACAGGCGGATAGATCATAAAATTATGCAAGCTCCCGAAAAACACTTCCCGTACAGTGGGGTAAAAAGGCTTTTTATTTTTTATTATATTTTTATTTTTTAAACTATGCTGTCACACTTAGAATAGTGACGTGTTTTGGCAAACAAATGTCCGCTTGCATGGGTATGTTGTAAAACATCCACGTAATGCAGCGGATTGCTTCACTACTGACGCAGATTGTACTAAATCTCCAAATTGCCAAATACCTATTAAGTCTTATGCTATCTGCGTTGATTTGTTATGAAATCGCCTAATTTTTAAGAAAGACAGTTTTTTTTGGTTTATTTAGTTTAGATCAAGAGTAGCTAGATCATATCAAATGCCTCATTGTTTTTACATTTTGAACTGATAATAATTTTAATGTTAGAATACGCATAAGTTTCGTAGTATTATAATGAAAAATGTCTTATAGTAGATATGTACATATGTATTTGGGATTTTCCACATTTATCAATATAAAGCGGGCAGTTCGACTTGTGGACAATCACCAGCTCATTGGAATGCTTAGAGGTTTGCAGGGATGTTATATACAATGAATATAAAATTATTTTGCTATAATCCGCTAACAGTGACAAATTTGTAGGCACAACACCACACAATCTTGTAGGCACAACACCACACAATCTTGTAGGCACAACACCACACAAATTCACCACAAAACAAACTCGACGATCGTTTCGCTCCGACACCGGAGCATCTTCAGGAGATGTCGACTTCACAACGGACGATTGCAAAGTGAGTTCGTGTCGAATGAGCGGTCTTATATATACTATCCCCGCTTAGTCATCTACCCTCCTTTCTCTTTCTCTCTGGCCACGCCCCCTAAATATGTTGAGCAACGGTGAAGATGACACATTTATTTGCTCATTCAGCAATTCGACACTTCTACCGCTGTGCCCAACTATTTCCAATTGTTCCAACACGCACAGTCTTAAACTTTTACAACATGTGTGTAAAATTTCAAATGTATGACCCTCGTCTATCCTATGTCCACTATCCAAAAGATGTTTTGCGAAATGAGATCTTTGAGGCTGGTTGTTTCTAAAGGCAGCCATATGTTCTTTATATCGAGTTACAAAATTGCGCCCAGTTTGACCAACATATATAGCACTACATTCGGGGCACTTGAGTTTGTACACACCTGACTTTTGTCCATTATTTAATTTATCTTTACCATTACAAATTCTTCTGAGCGTATTATTTGTTCTAAAAGCAGCGTGTACATCATGTGATCTAAGAGTCCTAGCAATACGCTCAGATATTGGTCCGAAATAGGTCAAACTGGTTTTATATTTATTTATTTTGTCTGATGGCGCTGGATATAGGTTTTTCTTGACCTGCACTAACTGTTGTTTTCTAAGTATATTATTTACAATATTAGGGTTATACCCATTTGAACGCGCCATGTGATAAATAATATTTAATTCTTTTTTATAATTGTCTTTTGTAAGAGGAACGGACACTAATCTGTGTATATAACTATGAAAAGCTGCAAGTTTATGTTGCCAAGGATGGCATGATGATGCGGGTATGGTTGTGTCTGTATATGTAGGCTTGCGTGTATATGTAGGGATGTTATAGCTTTCCTTGCGTATTCTATGACCTTTATAACGGATGTGTTCTGAGGAGTGGTTTGATTTCATACCTGATACCATATAAGTACTCTTTTTCATTACCGCACCGCACGCCACCGAAAATATTATCATCCTCACCTTCTGGATCATTGGCATACTTCGACCAAGCATTATGCGAGATCATTCCTTTCCTTTGCAAAAAAATTGTGCAATCAACTCCCTTCGGTGATGTTTCTACGTAACTTTGATATGGGGCTATTCGGATCAACAAATTCTTTAACAACCGAATTGCTCGCTACTGTGTTCATATAGATCTCATCAACCTTTAGTCCCGAGAACTCAGGCTGAGTTCTGCTGAGTTACTCAGCTCTAATAAACGTACTGCAGGGCTATTCTGTAAAGCCATTTTCGAATTATAGAGAGTGAATTCGAGATGAGTTTGCTAATTTGTACTCTGTAAAACTCGATAGTACAGGTCTTCTCACTCAAACTCACTTCACTTCGCAAGTGCGTAGCAGATGTTTACAGAATATCAAACCAAGGTGAAGTGAGTTTGCTTTCGAACCGAGTTATCTCACTTGAGTGAGCTTCGATATCGAGATTCGATATCGATGGTATTTTAGAGAATAGCCCTACTGGTAGGCCCAGCGAGTTTCTACTCATTGGGTTGGCCTTAACTACCAGTAGGTAATTGGTTGCTATCTAATGATAGAAGCAGCTAAGTGGTGAATAAATGATGTCGGGCATACCATGCATAGATCTCTAGATTCCATGATATACCGGGCTGATTTAAATTTTGCTAAAAATAATTTGCTGTTAAAAAATTATTTGCTGTTTCATTTCATTATTTTAGTACCAAGGTGTAATCGGTTTATAAAATAGAAAGCTTCGTGCTTTTGTACAGTTAGCGTGCTTACGGGGACTAAGCAGATAATAATGAACGCAGTGGACTACATAATACTTGCCGTTGAAATCTATCTATTTACTGGGCGTGGCGAACAGGAACTTGAGTCAAATCTAGGGCTGCCATCTCTCTATAACATCCCGAAAAACTAATCCTCAGTTGAAACTTAAAAGAAAACTTGTTCATAGATATCGTACTGGCGACAAAAGAGTTTCACGATTGATATTTCACTCCTTCAAACAAAATATACTATTTGTTTTACCTGAAAGAAGAGTCGTATGACTAAATTCGTCAAATAATATAATTAGTCTGTATCAGACTTTGTCATGGTACCTACTAGCTATTTAAAGTAACAATGTATACTTACAGTAATTTTTATTTGAATAAAATATTAAAAATTATGAATTTTTGCGACAAAAATTTGGCAGACTCTAGCCTAGTAAGTTTGACAAGCATTAAAATATATAATATAATGGATTATTTTAAACTCGGATGCAACCCTATCCTAAATCTTAGCTTGGTTTACAATATCAATACGCCGTTGTAAGGAAACAGACTCGATTTCATCCAGACATGGAAAGTTATGTAACATTACGTCATTTTAAGAGACCAGTCGCGCCTTACACGCTGACTGACCACCTCCAGCTTCTTTTGAGAAAATGTGTCACACAAATAACCTTTTTGAATCTTTAAAAATATTACAATTCTCTTCGACCTTATATTTATTACCTACTATCAGGTGCGATCGTCAATACAAAATTAAAACCCGGATAGGTAGGTAGGATACACACATTGGTACAACTCTCAGAAACGAACGAACGAGTCAATACTAGAATTAAGAAGAATTAAGAGATTATTCTTTCGGAATCTGCATATTTAGGTACTTAAAGATTATTTTTTATTTTTTGACAATCACGTGGCGGAACGCTGAGAAAAAGCCAGCGACAGTGTCCCAGCAAACGAAGTTTAATCCTATTCTTATTTGAATATTAAACCAACCAAGCTCAATGAATTATTTAGACACGATATAGAAACTAATATTTGTGTCTGTTATTTATCAGATTTCCGTAAAAATATATTCTACCTATAGTTTCAAAACTACAAAGCTCAAAGATTTACATATTCAAATTCCGAACGAGTGTGTCACCTTTATTAAAATTGATTTATTATTATTTAACAGGCGATTATTTATTGTTTCCACGCCACTACACTACACAGGCTACACATATTAGGTAGACCCAAACCACACCTTTCTGAGGTTACTACTCGTCCACATTTTGTGTTTCTATCGGTTATGCGTGAACAAACAAATCGCATTGTTGAATACGTCATATAACGTAATACCTACAAAATTTTATATTTTACCTACCTAATGCAACCACATAAAGTAGAATTACCAATTACTTGTATTAACACGTTATGGTTAAATAAAATTTATGTGGTTAAATAAAAAAATATTTGTTTATAGATGCGATCATTTTCTCGTATATTATACAATAGCAAGTAGTGATTGTGGTACTCGTAAATGTAATTAGCTCGTCGTTAAGATTGATAGGTAAAAGAGTTAAAGCTTGTGAACAAGGTAAAAAAGATCTGCTCAAGTGTCGCTGATTTTTCGAAAAAAAAAAAGTTTGATGACTTTACTCGTAACATTTACTTTTTATGTTAGTTTAGTAAATAAATAATAATATAAAAGATATATATGTATATGTTACAGCCAAAGTAATAAATAAGGATATTATGTATACTATCCAGCCATTATGAATATTATCAACTCAATTTGGATAAAGTAATAATTGACACAGAATTATTAAAATTATCTAGCTATTATAAATAATATTCAGCTATTTTATATAATATCTTGCAAGACTTGGATAAAGTAACAAAACAAGGACTTATGTTTAACTGATCACCAGATATTGCAAAATATAACGTCAAATAAACAGTTTATACCACCCAAAAACATAGTTACTTCTGCAACAGCTTCGGCGCTGGGGGAAGTGCAGCCCCATCGTTGGGGTGCTCAGATTTTGTTTTGGACCACATTCTACCTAGGATCCAATAGAACCTAAGTGCCCGGCCTGCGGCCGGGCACCTCAATATTTATGTTCTAACCTAACCTAACCTAGCTTCTGTAAGTGGCACGCATCCACTAGTTCAATAATAATACTTATTTTCGTGAGGTACTTATCTTCTGAGGTGTCTCCGGAGAAATTACAACAGCTATGCATATAATGTTTCTATCATCAGCTTTGGCACGTTCTACATCAGGAATTTTAGGCTAGGTTAGGTTAGGATAGGGTAGTTTAGATTACGAGATCGTGGTGATCACGCCACACCACAAAGGAATGAGATGCGGGAGGGGAAGCAAGGCGGGCCGTATTTATCATTTTGACCAACGTTCATCTGCTATTATGAATAATGTCTGGTTTGATATGATATTATGAATAATATCTGGACAATTTAGATATTATTAATAATTGCCAGTCATTATGAATAAAAGCTAATTAATTACTTTGGCTGTAACATATATACAAAGACATTTGTCAAAAGTCCAATTTTTGAAATTATGAAAAACCAAGAATTCAAAAACAACAATTAAATAGAAGTCTGGCGAAGGGATAGATGTTAGTGAGGAGCATTTGTGGAAAAAGTGCCAGACGCGAGCAAAATTTTTTGGTCTGCTTCGTCTGTTCGTCTGAACTCTGATAGCCCGGTCAATTTAGACATCCAAGGTTACAATAATTCACACTTGGCTGAAAATTAGTAGAGGATTGTTCAAAACACTATTACAAATGAAATGTGAAAAGCCCTCATTGATCCGACACCTGGAAAAAAATTTACTGAAAGAAGAAAGAAGCTGTGATAGCCTAGTGGTTAGGACGACCGACTTCTAATCGGAGGTCGTGGGTTCGATCCCCGGCACGCACCTCTAACTTTTCGGAGTTATGTGCGTTTTAAGTATTTAAATATCACTTGCTTTAACGGTGAAGGAAAACATCGTGAGGAAACCTGCATGCCTGAGAGTTCTCCATAACGTTCTCAAAGGTGTGTGAAGTCTGCCAATCCGCTTGGCCAGCGTGGTGGACTATGGCCAAAACCCTTCTCACTCTGAGAGGAGACCCGTGCTCTGTAGTGAGCCGGTAATGGGTTGATCATGATGATTCAAAAAGTTAAGTTTTGAAATAAAGAAGAGGGACTGGGTTTCGTTTTACCCGAAATTCTTATATTTATGATATTTTATATGTGTAAGTTACACTGACCGATAGAACGATATTTTTACTTGTATTACAGCTTCAGTGATGTATATACGTGGTGTACTTATACATATTATGACGATTACAATTCTTTCAACTTTTTGGATCGTTATATCTCAAAAATTGTGGCTCTTAGGAAAAAGTATTCAGACATTTTTTATAGATAATTATCTGATGTACAATTTTTGTCTGGGCTAATTTTATGATAAAATTTACCGTTTTGCTGAAAATCGCAAAAAAACCTTTTTTGTGACCTTTGACCCCGAGTAATTTTTTTTCCAGATGTCGAATCGATGAGGACTTTACACATTTTTCATTTATAATAGTGTTTTGAACAATCCTTCCAATTTTCAGCCAAGTGTGAATTATTGTAACCTCACCTCTATTTTTTGGTCTAATTATTTAAACCGGGCTATGACGTATTATACCTAAATACAAATACAAATAATAATTAATCTGAAAGTACAGGACTTTGAAATGAGTTTTCAAATCTACTTTTTAAATCTTTTCCATTTCAAAATCAACGTTTCAACGCGGACGAAGTAGCGATGATCCGCTAGTTATAAATGATAATCTAACCCATACTATCTGGTGGTATATAAGAACAACGAGAAAATTGGACTGATGTAAGGAAGTTACGTACTTATCTATATCTATCTATATACATATAATAAATTCGTAGAATTGCCATATCTGTACATTGAAGATTTTTGCAAAATAATAACTGGGGAATGTTAGGGATAAGTAATAGAACGTAAAAAAGCTATTTTTGAAATTTTTGTCTGTCTGTTTGTCTGTATGTTTGTGCGCGCATCACGTAAAAACTACTGAATGGATTAAAATGAAACTCGGCATGATTTAAGTTCATACTATGGAGTAACATATAGGATACTTTTTATCCCGAAATTAAGCACGGTTCCCTTGGGAGAGGGGATGAAAGTCAAAATGTGTACTTAGCTGTAATTCGTTAACGGGTGGTCCGATTTCATTCATTCTTTTTTTGTTAGAAAGAAAATACTGTAAATATTACTGGTTTATCTCTGAAAGGCTGGACCGATTTTGATGGGACTTTTACTGGCGGATATTTACATTTTGATCTACCTAAACATCCGCCAGTGAACTTTTAACAATTTTTAGCAAGGTATGAGCTCAAAGGAGCTTAGGAAAAACAAAATGATTCTCACGGGATTTTTAAAATATCCATATCCACGCGAACGAAGTCGCGGGTTTCCGCTTGTTAACTAATATCCACGATACAGCAACCGGTATACCATCACATCAATTAGAGGAACACTGCACATATAAAATAAATATTTTGCTCACAATCGCCGAACCGAAGAATGATGTTAGTACATTATATAATTCGGCGTACGTGATAGCTCTGTGGCCTCGATGTGAAACCGACTCGAGCGTTTGGCCACAGAGGTTTGGCCAAGCGATGACTGCTGTACTTTTAAATATTTATAGCCCTTTTAAATTAATGTAAAGCCCCCATACACCTAGTTTTCCATGGATACATCAATGTATCAGACAGATTTGTAACGTGGCGTTGTTGAGAACCAAGAGCACATTAGTATGGCTATTGGCTACCTCTACTGTTAAGTATTTATTAAGATTAAGAACACGTTGCTTGGGTCAAGGGATTCGGCGACAAGAGAGCACATCGTTTACAAATTCTGCGTATGTGTATTTTGCATTTATATCTCATACAAAGATAGGTCTAGTTAAAACCTGGAAACATTTTGCATTACATAAAGTTGGCCCTGGCATAAATTAAATTACACACACACGCACACATACACACACATACACGTCAAACTTATAACACCCCGTCGTTTTTGCGTCGGGGGTTAAAAATGATCGAGGTCAATTTTACCATTACTGAGAATTAACTGGATAATTAATAACCACATTACTAACACAAATGAATTAAGTTATAGTAAAATACTCGAAAATCTCATAAATCTTCCTATTACGTAATAAAAAGTTGGCAATTCATTGATGACCATAAAAAGACTTACATTTTTATTTTTTACAAGCGGACACCCGCGACTTCGTTCGCGTGGATATATATTGGTTTTTAAAAATCCTGTAGGAATCATTTTATTTTTCCCAAGCTCCTTTGAGCTCATATTATCATGCTAAAAACTTTTAAAAGTTCACTGGCGGATGTTTAAGTAGATCAAAATGTAAACATCCACCAGTAAAAGTCCCATCAAAATCGATCCAGCCTTTTAAAGATTAGTCGGTAATCTTCAAATTATTTACTTTCTAACAAAAAAAGAATGAATGAAATCGGACCACGCGTTATTGAATAACAGCAGAAAAGAAGAAGTACACGTTTTGACTTTCACCCCCTCTCCCTAGGGAACCGTGCTGAATTACGGGATAAAAAGTATCCTATATGTTACTCCGTAGTATGAACTTAAATCGTACCAAGTTTCGTTTCAATCCATTCAGTAATTTTTGCGTGATGCGCGCACAAACATACAGACAAACAGATAAACAGACAAACAGACAAAAATGTCAAAAATAGCTTTTTTACGTTCTATTAATTATCCCTAACATCCCCCAGTTATTATTTTGCAAAAATATTCAATGTACAGATACGGCAAGTCTACGATTTTATTATATGTAAGATATAGATCTTAAATATTATACACATTATCACATTATGAACAAATCTCCATAATAATTATATGTCTATTTACTGAAAAGAAGCGACACATTAACCCCCCCCCCCCCCCCATCAATCCATCGTCACATGCAATCGACCGCATCGGTAGAAGTACGCCTAGTAGTATAGCGTTATCCTTTTCAGTAGTGTAACTATATAGGTAAACTTGCGTTGAGGTCCTTTTAAAAAGTTACACGATTATCGATTCAATATTGGTTGCAACGATTCAGTGATTCTTCATTCTAGAAATTACATTAGCTTTATTTTTGAAATGTACAAGAACTCTAGGTAGGTACCTAGCCTTTAAGTACCGACGTACTATTTTAGTTACATGAGTACCGACGTGAGGTCTGCCAGACCACCATAGTTTTCCAAACGAAAACTTTTGTGTTTCTAATTATTCTTCTAAAAAAAATTTTTCAGTGTATTATTAAATATCTAGTTATAGTTTAAGTAAAACAAAATACAGAAGTTTTCACATTTATTACTAATTATAAATATTAATATAGCAATCATAGATTCTTCGTTAGAAAAAATTAACTTTTATCTAAATAATTAATATGTATCAGTAATACTATTATTTTTTCTTGTCAACATTTTTTTCTTAAAGACTAATAGCTAGATAAACAATAAAAATAAAAAAAACATAAATAATCTACCTTTTTCTCAAAAATTACAAGGTATCAAATTGTAGGAACTATCAAAGTTTACAAACAGTCTTTGCATAGGCTTGCTGCATTGTAGGCACACGTGTTTCATACAAGTATCACAGTCTGTTCAGATGCTGAATTATGGTCACTCTCCAGCAGTAAAATTTGGGTAGATATCTTCAAATTCGGACTCTGAGCTCTCATTTAGCCATTCCCCTAAATGTTCTTGGTGGTCTATATATTGAAGCAGTGTATGATATAATTTCTTACGTACAGGAACATTTTTATTTTTATTTGTGGCTGCCCGTTTCATGCCCGAAGAACCTGGCTAATCCATTGTTATAACTGACTGAAAATACAAGAGAAAACAATATAATCTGAAAAAAGTCGCATCCAAAAAAAGTTACATAAGTACCGACGAGTGGTCTGACAGACCACTCGTGATCTTATAAAAATCAAAACTTACCGAAATCGTACGCGCCAACACTGCCACTCTGCAGGAACGCTGCTGGACGACTTCCCGAGGGGTAGAGAGAAGCACAGGAGGATACTTTTTCGCTAACATAGGTAATCAGACTTTTCGACCTCTCAAGGTGTCTGTCAGACCACACGTCGGTACTTAAAGGCTAGTTGCCTTACTAAAAATACGCAGCAATGACATGCAACATATAATCGTCCATAAAAAAAAATGTAAAGGATATTTTATAAAATACTTTGATATACCTGATAGACCAGTGAAATTAATCATTGGGCTTCTGGAAAATTCCCGGAAAACTACAATTTTAAAGTCTCTATCGACTTTGAAATTGTAGTTTTCCGGAAATTTTCGCAGAGGCCCAGTTTTAAAGAAAAGTTATGTACTATCAAATTGTAGCTTAGGAAATTTGCTACCTAAGAACTTCCTAAGAACTTTTTTTTGGAACCTGAACGTGAGAAGTGAGAGTCAAAAAGAAAATTAGCCTGCCCCTTAGAGTGGAATTTTATTGACTAGGTCCTAGTTGACGAACCTCATAATACGTCCTAGTCGCTGAGGTATTATGAGGTTCGTCGAACAGTTTTCTAAAAAAAAAAATTCTTAACTAAAGTTATGATAATCATATTTTTGTATATTTTAATATAGTATATAATAATATATAAATACTTTTGAAAAGCACCAATTCGTAATTGGATTTAAAAAACTTAATATTGCCACTGGTGCCAATTCTGTCGTACACAATCACTAAACTAAACTGACAGTTCTAAAGGTAATGGAAAAGGATATTCCACAAGGAACATTATGAAAAGGATAGCACTTGATACTATTCTAAATTAAATTAAACAAAAAAAGATCATCTATCTATCTTTTTTTTTTTGTTTAATTTAGAGTACCTACAACGGAAATAGTATCAATATGTGTAGATCTAGTCTACTGTGGAACTATTTCCTCAAATCTCAGCTTATGAACTTTCATTTATCAAAGCATTGATCTCATTGCGAACAACTGCATTGTGTAATAGGAAATGCATAGTTCGTTGCATCTTGATTCTCGATGGGTATTCGATGCATACCTACCTACTTAGATGATGTTCGTTACGTAATTGAAATGTGTCTTTTCAAGAGGGGATATCAATTTTAAGTGTACTTTTCCGTCCAGTTACTTCTAGTTTATTGTTTTAATAAAGCTTTAAATTTACATTTCCTATATATATTTCATTTGATAATTTGACGGCAAGGTTTGTACAAAATCGGTCATATTTAAGAGTTGAAAGGTAACTACGTGCCACGCGAAATAATCGAAAAGTTATGGAATAGTTCACAAACTATAATATAAATAGTATAACAATATACCTATAAATAGTACAATTTTCTCTTAATCTCGTTCCATCTAGTAGAAAGTGTTTGAACTACAAGTAAAATACATTACTACTCGCCTATAGATGGCGCCAGCATAAAAAAGTTTCTTTACAGAACGCATTTCAGCTACTCTTCAAAAGATGGGGCTGTCCACTACAGGCATTTTTAAGGTCTCATGGCACAGGCCTCGTCTCTTATAGAAGAGAGGAATTTAACCATGCTGCTCGAATGTGGATTAGCGGGCTTTAACGACTATTGTGAATTGTCACATAGTCATAATAACTATACTCTGATTTCTAATTCCATGGAATTCTGACGTTTCGTAATTTTACCAGAGATAAAACAATTCACAAAAAAGACGAAAAATTAAAAATTTATGTAAATAAAAATCTACTGCTGGATGTAGATATGACAAATGCCTGACAGACAGTTCATGGTGATAATGTCATTCGACTTCCATTTTTGAATAAATTTTTTCAATGTGCTTCTTTTGTTTTCTATTGCTGTTAGTGTTCACTTTCTAGTTTCCACTCTTGGCGATTTCTATTTTAGAGCGAAACGACTAATATTATTACGCGACTTAGGGCTCTTTATGTTGACAGGGAATTAAAGTACTTAGTTTGGAGTAAGATCGTACTTCGTAGATGTTAACCCTGTTAAATAACTCATCAGTAAATGACAATGGCAGCTGTCAGAATTCCACCGAATTACAAATCAGAGTTTAACCGAGACCGACGGCTCTAAACGTGGTCTTCGAGGCACGGGGTGAAACACCGCTAACTACCAACTCCAGGCTGACACTGAGATTTTCTTTCGTTGTAATGATTTTATTTCAACCTAAATAAGTACCTATCTCATGACCACCGATTTTTATGATTGTTTTTTTTTTTTAAAGACTGGTGATCTCTATGCTAAGTAACTTTAAGTAGATTTGTTTGTCAACCCAATATGAACATTTGTTTGTTAAGGAACTTAATAAAAGAACATTAATTTTAATATTTCTTTATTAACAATTTTGAGTATGATAGTCTTATATGTACATACTTATCGATAATTGTTTTAAAAATAAACAATTAAAAGTATCTTGTAACATAAATAGTTCCTTAGAATCCAATGACTATTATTATAAGCACACTAAACACTGTCATAACACCTGCCAATCTTCCTTTATCATATCAGAGGCTTTTTCTGCTATCATAATAACGGGAGCATTAGGATTCCCGCTGATGATAGTGGGCATGACACTAGCGTCCACAACTCTCAGATTCGCTACTCCATGGACCCGCAATCTAGGATCCACCACAGCATCTTGGTCATGGTTTGGACCCATCTTGCAAGTACCAGTTGGGTGATATATTGTAAACGTAAAATGCTTAAGGCTACATTCCCAATATTCATCGCTGAATAACTGGTGTTGTTGACATCCAGGCATTGCTATATTATGAGGTCGCGATCCATATCTTTGAAAAGCTGTTGTGTTTGATAAAGCAAAAGCAATTCTTATACCTTCTGTGAGCACTTTGATATCCTCTTTGTAAGCGAAATAATTTGGTTCGATGGATGGTGCTTGGAATGGATTTCTGCTTTTTAATTTTATCCACCCGGAGCTTTTCGGTCGTAGAAGTAATGGAAGTATGGTCCATGTCTCCGCATCTTCTATGGGTTTATAGACGGTGTTGTAGACCCGATCGCGTAAATTCAATATTTTTCGTATTTGTTCTCCTCCGTCTGAGTTCACAGAACTCGGCGCAAAATGGAACTGTATGTCAGGCCATTGTCCAGAAGGCGGAGCATATTTTGTATTAACGAAAGCTAAACCCTCTACGCCTTGTGTCGTCAGCGGACCTTTCTCGTGGAGAATGTAGTCCATCGCTACAGAAAAAGATTGAAAACGGTCCTTTTTAAATGTAACGGGCTTGTTAACGACAAATGTTAATCCACCTAGTCCAACATGATCTTGTAAATTATGTCCAACTTTGAGATTAGCTACTAACGGTATTTTATGTTCCCGTAAATGGTCTGCAGGGCCGATTCCGCTCAACATCATAATCTGAGGAGTTGCTAATGACCCCGCTGACATGATTACTTCACGCTTTATCCTCACCTTATGTTTTTCACCGTTTCGATAGAACTCGACGCCATAAGCTTGTTTTTTTACACCGTTAATTAAAATACGCGTGACTTGAGCTCCAAGAGCTATGTGTAAATTATTTCTGTTTCGGACTGGTCTTAGAAAAGCTTTTGCCGTACTACACCTACTTCCCCGCCGCATCGTTGCTTGCGTCAGCATGAAACCAGTTTGTTTTGCGCCGTTTACATCGCGAAATTCATAACCCAGTTCCATACCACCTTTTAAAAAGGTAACAGATAACGGTGTACGCCACGGGGCTTCTTGGACTGTCAAATACCCGCCTTCCGAATGATAAGGTGTGTTTACTAAATACGGGTTGCGATTGTCTTCGGACTTCATGAAGTAAGGTAATACTTGATCATAAGACCAGCCAGGGTTCCCGAGCGCTTCCCACAGATCGTAATCATTGCGATTTCCTCTTACGTATACCATTGCGTTAAGTACGCTGCTACCACCGAGTACTTTGCCTCTAGGCCAGTTGCACCGGTCGCCATTCATAGCCAGACAGTACGAACGGTTTTTAGACGGAGTTGTTTGGAATTTCCAATCCATTTCAGAGAGCTGTGTGTACCCTGCTAGGGCTGGGATATCCGAAATTTCGTTTTCGTCTTGGCCGGCTTCAAGTAACAGTACGCTCCAGTTGCCGATCTCGGAGAGTCTCGACGCAACTACTGCGCCGGCCGAACCTCCCCCGACTATCACGAAGTCGTAGATCGGCATTATCTGAAAAGAAAATTAACATATTTCATTATTTTTGGAATATATATGTATATACACCAATATTTTATTTAGTTTTCTTATATAGCTAAAACAATATTATGATGCTATAGATTTCTTATATAATTTTATCCTCGCTTTCCGAGGTTCCGTGTAGAACGACGACATCCCATCTCATTGTTCTCAATGTTATATTTGTATATGTATATAGATATTTTAGTAATTATATTAAAGGTCGACTTGTCTCAATTTGTATGCTGTGACTGCCTGTAATTAGAGTCACATATCTACTTAGTACCTAAGATTTTTTGTTTTAACATAATATCTAATATGTAACTCTGTTGGCAATCCTAAATGAATAAATACAAAATAAAGTAATTAACGCTGAGGTCTATGGGGAGCCTTCCTAACATAATGCATTAATATTTAACACAAGCGGATACCAGCGACTTCGCTCGCGTGGATATTGGTTATTTAAAGTCTCTTTTTGTTTTTCCTAAGCTGTTTTGAGCTCATATATTATGTACCATGATATAGTATGGCTGAAATTTTGAATGCAGATAGATTATGCCCTGACTTAACAGTTAACACACATAGGCTACTTTTTATCCTGGAAAAATCCCATGGTTCCCACGGGATTTAAAATAATTTTTTTCAAAGAAAAATGAACCGACTTCAAACGAATCGAACTAAAAAGTTTAAAATAATTTTTTATTCATTTAGATTGACGATTAAACTACCTAACTCAAATGATATATAATTTTTTGAAGTCGGCGCCAAATGACTTCAAGTTCACTTCAAGTCGAAAATGTGCCCCCCGGGTCCCAGACTCACCCTCTGCGACAAGGTTCACCTCGCTCACATTCAAAAGTGGATATTCTGATTTTACTTACACGAATTGAATGTGGTTTGGCGCCGACTTCAAAAAATTATATATCATTTGAGTTAGGTAGTTTAATCGTCAATCTAAATGAATAAAAAATTATTTTAAACTTTTTAGTTCGATTCGTTTGAAGTCGGTTCATTTTTCTTTGAAAAAAATTATTTTATGCTTTTTAGTGATTTGTTTTCTTTATATTAGGTAATAATAATAATAATATAAATGAGAACTATGTAAAATAGATTATGACCTATATTATATTATTAATTATTATTAAATATCCTGTGACATATACATTTTATGTGTCATACTATAGGTGAGTGGTTTTATTATGTTCTAACCCAACCTAACCTAACTTCTGATCTATACAAGATTAGTTTGTATGCGTACAACTCTTGTATAATTTGGATATACCGTAATTTACAATCTATACGCGACTAGTTTCACACCCTTCCGGTTTGGCTTTGTATAGAATGGAAATACACGTAACCATGCACAAACTCCAAGGAATCACTCTATATTAAGCAACTGTACTGACTTCGGCCCAAAACTTTTTGCAAAGGTTACGTAGGCGTAGCAGAGTGAAGTCTTTGGACAGAATAGCTATATCAGACTTCAGCAATAGGTCTGGCAATCTCAGAGAACATATTAGTGACATATGTGTACATTTATGCTTATAACTTCGTACGTAAGAATGATAACTCGATGTGTTCTAAACTAAAACCTTCTTGAAAGTATGTAGATAACGATAGTGAAACAATCATCAAAATCGGTTCATTAGTTGCGGAGATAATCGCGAACATACTTACATACATACATACATACATACTTACATACATACTTACATACATACATACGGGTCGAATACAGAACCTCCTTTTTTTGAAGTCGGTTAAAAAACCGAAATCCATAGCTATACCTATACGTAGATCGCTATAGCAAACTTCCTTGAAAGTACGTATAAAGGTTGGAAAAGGAAGCGGGAACGGGAACCGGAAATCCACCATTCACTCGGGATTTGTGAAAAACCGAAATTCACGCTGGCGAAGCCGCAGGCAGAAGCTAGTCACTACATATTATAAAACAAAGTCGCTTTCTCTGTCCCTATGTCCCTATGTATGCTTAAATCTTTAAAACTACGCAACGGATTTTGATGCGGTTTTTTTTAATAGATAGAGTGATTCAAGAGGAAGGTTTGTAAGTAGAAAAATTGGACCCGGTAGGTGGCGCTAATAGCGGGCAGGACGACGTCTGCCGGGTCCGCTAGTATATTATATTACTCTAGTCGACATACTAGTAGTCTAGTTCCTAGTTAGATATTACGTGCAATGGGTGGGTGGTTAGGAACATAGCCTTGGTTTTGCAAGTTAATAACGGGGAGGATTTGCTATACTTACATTATTAATATTCGTTATATATGACTCTGGGTCGTATTGCTGGTATCTGAAGTAGGTGATGCCTAGTGCCAGGAGTGGTATTAGTCCCAGCACGGTAATAGGTGACGGTGCCAAACTCGCCAACGCTCCTGCTGCCTCCATTTTTAATTTTCATATACATCTACTTCTACAATTATATTTACAACTTATCCTATCAAACTCAACACTCCTACACCCAATTCTCTAACTTTGTTCTTTGTTCCTCAGCCGATATTATTTTTGGAGTATAATTTCTTATACCGGCTTTTTTTGGCAACGGTTCAGACTTTAATTTAGCTTTCTCTGCGTCACTTAGGTAACTTTTTAACCTAGCGCTCTTTATCTCCTCTTCTTCTTCGTACGATTGTTTGTGACGCTTCTCTTTAGGAATTTTGATAGGTTTGTACAGTTCCTTATTAATAGCTTTATAGTGGTCGTTCTTGTAAACAGAAGTGCAGTAATAA